>JAEOAD010000006.1:37410000-37982500 GCA_036365145.1 Orientallactaga sibirica | reverse complement strand
GCTGAGGAGGATGCTATATCAGGTGACAATGAGAAGGAAGCAGTGGAGGTGAGCATTCATTAACTAGGCGTGGTGTTTACATCAGCTCATCCTTCTCAGTTCATTGGCACATTTACCAGTGATTATGTTTGGGATTGGAAAATAAAGTTAAAACGTAAACCATTCCATGTTCCCATGAGGACATTGCTTGGAAAAAAATGAACAATTTTGCAGAAAATAATGTCCAATTTCATTATGCTTTGGCTTGGGAAAGAGGGAAGGCCAGCTAATGCAATGTTGCAACATCTCTGTATCTCCTAATAAGTCGAGTATGCAATGATGAAATAATAGATTCTGGTGCAGAAGAAAAGATCTAGTCATCTGCATAGTAGCATTCTTTCTTTTCTCCCCCTCCTCCTCCTCCTTCTGCTTTTTAAAAAAATTTCCAGCCCACTGGCAAACCAAAATAATGGCTATTGAAGGAAAAGTTTAGATTTCCCTACCTGCTTGTGGAGTAGCTGAGTGTGCAATCTGTTTATGACATCTGTAACCCTACTGATCCGGGCTGGGACAGACAGTGCTAGAGTGGAAGGTAAGGGCAAGGATAAGATGGACATTGCATGGCTTAGAATATGGTTTTCATTTAGTAGCTTGGATCAAAGGCTGGATGTGTCAATCATACAGCACCTGCAATAACCTGGGATTCTCACCTTGTTTCAATCAGGAATCACCATCTTAACTCACACTTGCTCATCCTTCAGAGGAACTGTGCAGGAGGTCTGCAAGATTTAAAATTTGCATAGGTTTCATTCATACCATTGAGGACTGCATAAACATGCCTAAGAACTCTTTTCCTGAGAATGAACCTTTGCTTAAACTTCTCTAGGTGGGACCTGAGTGGAATCTCACATCATCACAACCACCTTTGCCAAATACTCAACTCAAATATTGCAATATAATTGAAATTAGATTAAAAAATTAAATGACACTTTGAGAACTGTTTAAAAGGGTCAGCAAAGTGTTTGAGCACTACAAGATTAACCTTTGCTCACTGGGGAAAATGCAGTTTCCAATAGGGATTCTGTGGCTAGGGTTGCACTTGCTAAAAGTTTAAAACAGTAATTTTTTTTCTAGGAAAGGTCATCTTGAGCTAAAATGTCAAATAAATTATTTAGATTACTGAATTAGAAAAGTGAGGATCTGACAGACTGAATTTTTTATGCACATTAGCCACAGCCAGGGTCTCTCCATGGTCTTTTTTTTATTAGGTAAAGTGCACCCCCTTGCCTCTTATTCAAAATCCTCCTATTTAGTCCAATACATGCCCTCTGATAGACAACCGGTGCCTTTGAGCATTGAAACACACTAGATGACGCATTTGTTTGGCCTGTATTCATTTAGCCGGCCTCCTCAGCTTGATTCTTACAAGTAGATATCCGGGTCACATACAAGAGGAAGTGCATATACAAGCCCGCATACTGCCAGTGGATGTGAATGTATACGCATGCATACAAATGGATGATGATAGGCCATGGATATAAATACTCATGCTATTTTTTTTTTAAGTGAGATATATTGGACTTAAGTAAAACAGAAACTCTATGAATATATAGAGTGTTTCCAACTGGAAATGCATGAGTACCAGATTGTTCTCATTCAGGAAATAATACTTATTAAAAAAAAAAAAAGAAAAAAAAAGAAAAAGAAAAAAGAAAAAAAGCAGATGGCTCTATGAGCATATGACCTAAGGCATTCTCCTTTTAGCAAAGTTATCTTGGAACGGACCTCTAGGTGCCACTGCAGCTTGAGTCTAGAGTAGTCCTGGATAGTGTTCATTTCACAGACAACAGTGAGCCTTGCAGAGGGACTTTCCTGTTGTAAGGTAGGTGATGCTGCTACTCCTTTTACTTTAAACTTAAAAAAAAAACTTTTTAAATATATATTTTATTTATTTATTTGAGAGAGAGAGAGAGAGAAAGAGGCAGAGAAAGAGAAAGAGAGAATGGGCATGCCAAGGCCTCCAGCCACTGAAATGAACTCCAGTCACATGTGCCCCCTTGTACATCTGGCTCACGTGGGTCCTGGAGAATTGAACTGTGATCCTTCAGCCTTGCAGGCAAATGACATAACTACTAAACCACCTCTCCAGCCCCTCGTTTTACTTTATACATGAGAAATTCAATCACAGAGCTGTCCAAGTTAGTGATTGGGCTTGTGAACTGTCATAGATTTCCATCATGTTGGCTCCTGGCTGCTTCTTCCTCAGGACATCTATGTTACATCTGTGCGATTTGACCAGAGAATTTTTTTTGTTTTTGAATGGTGAGTTGACTGTTGTGTGCCTACAGGTGGAAATGCCCATGGTATTCCCAAGTGTGTTCAACACACACACACACACACTCATATATAAAATCAGTATATTCTATATTCCTTTGAGACTTTTAGCTTCTGCTTTTGGAATATACTTATATATACTTATACATGCATACATACATGCACATATACATACATTCCAGTTCTTCTTTCCAGGGTACTTTATTCTCTAGAGTCATAATTTTCAAGATGACTTTCCTATCTTATCTCTAGAAATTATCTTCTATCAGCAAAAGTTCCCAAGGCTTGTAGAACCTAAATAGTGGACATTATAGGGGAGGGGAGAGCTGGCGTTGAGGTTAGAACTCAGAATTTAGAGATTCACAGTTCCACATCTGTGGTTCAATTATAGTCATTTTTTTCTTACTCATTTATCCCTTTCTTTTTAAATTCCTGTTCTTCCTTGGCTGTCCCCTTATCCTGCTATTATTTGGACAAGTGCGTGCCCTGTAAGTCTTGACCTTCTTGCAGTCGGGCAGAGTTTATGACTGCCTCTGTCAAAAGAAATGTGGATGGATAGAACTGAAGTGTATTTTGGGGGCTGAAGTGTTATAGCTAGTTCCACTATGGGAACCATAGTGGACCAGACTTTAGTTGTGAAGGTCACATTAAAAGTTGGAAGCTGACTATGCAGAAATGCCCAGGAAAGGAATCAAAGCCTGTGAGTGGAATGTGCCCCAGTAAAATATCAGCTTTGATGGGTCAAGTCTGTGAAGATCTAGGGTTGCTTGTTACCACAGCAGACTTTTTCCTAAGTAAAATAGATTAAAGATGACAGTGTTAACTGTGTTTACAATAAAAATTAGTTATACCTTCTGCCTTGTTTTCCTCTGGGTGTGTGGTGTGTGTTCATGTATGTGCACATACAGTGCCACCCCATGCTCTTGCCTGCAGGAGGTGCACTCTTCTGCGATGACCAGAGAGGAATATTGGGTATTCAACTCCATCACTCTTTCTCCCTTTCTTACTTGAGTCTGAGTCTTGTATCAATTCCACAAACCCTGGTGAACCATAGTGGTCCATTGTCTTTTTCTCCTCATGGGGCTGAGGTTACAGATGTGCCATGTCCAGATTTTTATGTGAGTCCCCTCTCTCACTCTCTCAGGCCCTTAGGCTTGCACAGGCAGTGCTCTTAACCACTAACCATTTCCCCAGCATCCCTGTTTTTCTCTTATATTGGATCTCTGAGAATATCTAAATTCATGGAAGATGAGCAGTTTTTTTTCCATTCTCAATGAATTTTCTTTGCAATATTCTACATAATATCAATACTTGACATGTCCCCATTTTACACAGGAAGTTCATACACATACAGGTACACACATGCACCTAGATACATACATTTGTCAAATCTCATTATTTTATTTGTTTGGCAAAAAAAACTCTGGTACTTAAGGAATTATAATTGTCCAGTTCTATAAGAAAAGTTTATAAAGAAGAGAACAAAGGGTTTTAACATGTCTATTTCTTTTATATCATTGTAAAAATAAAGACACTGCATTACTCATTCCCCATGAAGTCAATAAAACTTGAAAAACATGATTGCCTTGTCTTTAATTTGAAATTATCTAAGAAGTACTCTAGGAATTGCTGGGTCTTAAAATAATTTTCCAAATATCATATGTATTTTTGGCAATGAAATTACCCCAAGTTTAAGGACTTACAAAGTGGGCAGATAAAATACAAAGGATAGTTCAAAAATTTTCAAGCTGAAACTCTTTGTGATAAGTAATAGTCTCTCAGGGATAATGTATCACCAACAACTTCCTTAAGAGAAGGCCTCTTGGGCTAAGCAGGTAGGTTTTATGTCCCAAAGGTGTGCATGTGTGTGAGCATATTAAAAGTATAGACTTGATTTATATGGCATTCCCTAGTCAAAGTAACAGTATATTATGCCTCTCATTCATCATTTCGTTCTGATGTGACATTTCCAGAATATCCCTAGAATAAGAGTTTTTAGAACTTCTGAGTTAAATCTAAATTTTGTTTCCTCTATGTTTTCTCATAATTTAGTCTGTTGATCAAACTGCTCTCATTAGTTCTTAGGTCCTTTTGACCAACTCGTCACAGCCTTGATTCTGTTTCCTACCTTGTGATTCTCTTCTTCTCTCAGTCTTTCCTGCCTATGATGTATCTATTTAAGATCCCACCCCAAGTCCAACTTTTCTAGTAAGCTTTTTTTTTCTATCACAAGTCAAAACACATTTCTTGGGACTGCCTTTGGTATGGAATTATATTTTCGATACATTACCCACTAAATCATAATTTTTATGTGTGCGGTCAAAGCTATGGGGGAGAAATAAAATGATTTCTTTTACGTAAAAGTTCAGGAAATAGAATCAAACTTTGAAAGTTGAAAAAATGATGAATGAGTATCAAGCAGAATATGTAAGGGCATGACTGAGAGCTGACAGTCAGCAAACAAACAAGCAGAAGACATACATATGCAAATGGGGACTCCTTTCCTGACTGGACTGCTGCATCTCTATCTCTCCGGATGCTCTTGTTACCTGTAGGTTAGCATTCCTTGTGGAGCTAGCGAGGATCTCAAGATATTGCTAACTGATTCCCTTCAAGGCAGGTTGGGCTCCTTCTTTAGATTTTCTGTGCAATGAGAGGCCATTACTATGGAGAAAGAATATACTTTGGTGGGTAGAGGTGTTCCATGTGTTTCTTAGTGGTTCATGTATCTCTCCTTCCACAAACTGTAGGGGGCAATTAGTCATGTCTTTTAATACAACTCAAAGCAACAAATGGGAAATTTATTAATATCCCTCATCCCCACAAAAAATATAGAAAGGATTCCTGTGGCTAAATTTTCAAAAGAAGACTCTGATGTGAACCTGTCAGTCAATTTCCACTATACCAGAATTATAAGGTAGCTCAAAACAAATGTTTCACTTCTCTTCTTTTGTGTTTTTTTATTTTAAAGATATTTTATTTATTTATTCATTTTAGAGAGAGATAGGAGAGAGAGAAAGAGAAAGAGAGAATGGGTGCGCCAGGGCCTCTAGCCACTGTAAATGAACTCCAGATGCATGCACCATCTTGTACATCTGGCTTATGTGAGTACTGGAGAATTGAACCTGGGTCCTTAGGCTTCATAGGCCAGTGCTTTAACTGCTCAGTCTTCTCACCAGCCTTTACCTCTCTTTTCTAACCTCTGGGTAGATTCTTGAGTCCTGAGCAAAAATCTTTCTTTCTAGGCTGGGTACAGTGGGGAGCAATGGCAGCAGTACTATTTATGGACAGGAGGACAGAGCATACGTAGAAGCAGATGCTTTCTCTAACCCAGGAACTCCTTAGGTTGAATGGGCACTGATGGTGGGAAAGTGATGATGCACCTATCTAAATGACTTTCCTTAGAGTGCAGTTTGCTGGCTACGAACTTAAAACAGAAATAACATATTACATGAAAATCTCTATAATTTATTAGGTACTTTGTAATCTGAGACTTCTTCAGAGATTCAGGATTAGAAACGGAAATGGTAGTTGACAGCAGAAAAGTGTGTGAGTGCACACGTGTCTCTGTGTGTGTGTATGTGTGCACATGCTCAAGATGTGATTTCGATAAAATGATATACTATAAGTGGAAACATCACCAGTTAGATTAGGATAACTTTGATTTGGGTGAAGTTCATATGAGAAGAAAGAAAACTGCCTCTGAAATGTTTTGTTGACAGACTTGGTCTGGTAATTGTTCTGGGATTGGTGGTGCCCGAGGGAAAGGTGGCTTTTGTCCTCTAAACAGGGTCATGCAAAACAGGTGCACAAACAGAGGTTTCTGGTTAAAACAGCCATAGGGACAATCACTTTTACAGAGATAAGACAAAGCAGAGAGTCTGAACCTTCCCTGTTGTGGCTTTCGGAATTTCTTCAACATCTCTAGTGACTGCGGGGACTTGTTCCTCCAGCTTAGAGAGAAGCTCTATTCTTGCTTGGTGTTCAACTTTTTTTGGAGAGTGGGGAAAATGATCTTTTTAAAAAGAGTTCAAGGAACCAAAGGACAGTTTCTTTCTTCATGTCACTGATCCATGAATGGATTGAAGATGAGACTTATATAGTGTTGCCATGTTATTTCCTTTTACATAGTGGGCTTGGACCATGAGTTAAAAACCCTGGTTCTCAACTCAAATTCCTATATATGTAACTGTTTTAAGAGTAGCCTAAACAAGCATATTTTAAGCCATTTGGAGGCCAGTTGCTTTATATGTGCCACCAAACTAAACATAGTATCTCACACTCAGAGATAAGACAGGCTGTAGCTATGAAAGCCACCTAAGTAAGTGTTCACTGAGTTATGTTTCCAAAAAGAGTACTCACCTGAGTAAGAAATGAAATCAGAATTAAAAAAAAATGGAGATAGAGAATAGAGGTAGGACACATCAACAAGCTGGAAGGCCTGGGTAATGTGTAAGCCAAGGTCATCTCCCAATGAGAGCGAAGCAGTACACGTCTGGAGTGAAACGCGGGAGTGTTAACGTGTTTCTGGAATACTTTTTCTATTGCAGCACTAATGCTGGGTCAAGTGCAGGTAATTAATGGATGCAGCTGAAAGACACAACAGCCATTTCACTGTCTCTTAAATTCTGCTAGGCTTATAGTCAGTACATAATTGAGCACTTATTTCATATCTTGGCTCTTTCAGCATTAGCTTTGTACTGTCACAGCACATGCCACAATCCACTAAGAACCCAGTGGGCTGCACAGGAATGCTTCTTGATTGATTGATGGATAGAGTCCCTTATTTACAGAGATTACCATGTAATGGAACCACTGTCTATTCATTTTATGCTTGCAAATATTTTCCAAGTGAGTATTCAATCTGTTTCTCATGTATATACATCATATATATACATATACATACATATATATATATATATATATATATATATATATATATGTGTGTATATCTATATATTTGAATGTTATGTATATTTTGAATCTTATGTATATTTTCTTCACTTATCTCCTTTATAATCTAAATGAATGTTTTACTCTTTCCTGCTCCCAAGAATGTGACAATAGAGGATATTTTTTGTCAGAGTTATGCTCTGGTTCCTCAATCTGGCTTCAGAAATGGAGAGTAAAAACTACTGCTAAAGTGGAGCTATTTAGAATTGTTACAGGACAACAGGGCATCAAAAAACAATGGGAATGGGGCGTGGGATGAACTTAAAGTAAATGTAACCATCAACTTATAATTTCACAGTAATGATTCACAAATTCACGAGAGCCATTAGCAGCATGTACTCAAACCATTTGTCAGTTGTAAAAGAAGTGCCTCATGATTGCAATGTGGAATGTAGGAGGTCCTGAGTTGAGGTGGGGAAATGTTCATGCATAACGCCAAGAGGTGTTGTTTCCCATCCTTTCCCTGCCTTCATCTGGAAGAAGGTTCTCACTTCCCTGCTGTCAGGACCTCTCTGATTCAGTCCTAGGAGAGGCCCTAAGACCTTCTCATTTTGAGATTAATATCCAACCTTGCAGTGACTTCTGGGGACACTCAAACTCAAGTGCTGAGAAGTAGTGACAGTAGAGTGAATGCTCAACACTAAATGAGACATCTCTATCTTACCCTCCAAGGCTCAAGGGTCAAATTGGAAGAGGTGGTAGAAACAAATGTAAGAGCCAAAGGATGGGGAGGAGTGCTTTTGAATGCTGTTTCCCAGACACAAAACGGTTGTTACATTCATCACCTCACAGTGGCTGTCATTACCTGCACAAGGTAATGATAATATTGGACCCATCTACATGTTGTCATGAGTGATGGTAGAAGAAAAAAAACACATTAAAATAGAAAAGGGAGGGCTGGAGAGATAGCTTCACAGTTAAAGGCATTTGCTTGCAAGTCTAACAGCCCAGGTTCAAATCCCCAGTGCCCAGGTAAAGCCAGATGCCCAAAGTGGCACATGCTTCTGGAAATTGTTTGCAGTAGCAAGAGGTCATGGCATGCCCATTCTTTCTCTTTTCCTCCCAGATTTCCAATTATAATATGAATTAATTAATTAGAATATATATTTAAAATAGGAGAAGGAATAGTTGGAAAACAGAGGGTGTTTAGTCCAGCAGGGATAGAGGGTGAGACAAAAGAGGGTGGTAGAAAGGGACTATGAGAATTTCTTTTAAAAATCAAATTTGGATATAAAAGAAACAGAAATGCACAGTTGCAGGTAATCTTTATGCTTTCTGGTAATTTATTCCCTTTCAAACACAGATGAATTATCAGGCTGGAGCTCATAGCTAAATGGTCATTCCCAAGCTCCAGACACTGGCTTCTGTGGTTCCAGGAGTGTGGGGGAGGGTTTTCTTGCTTGTGCAAGCAGTTTCTTTGGAGAGCTCTCCTTTTTAGAGATAAACTTCACATTGACTGTTGACATTAGTGTAAACAATCCAAGCCAATACTGGGATGGTGGCTTCCAATAAACAATTCAAAGGAGGATCTGGCAGAGACACCTTTTGACATGTAGGGATCTGAGACTTCTTTGGGTGGACCTAGTGACAGGAATTTGAGGGATTTGGGGAAAGGAATATATGGGGGAGGATGCTTGCCTATGTTAGAGAGCAGATCCTTAAAACAAGTGGCAGGCTGGGGAGAAGAGGGAGCAGCAGAGTCTCTTTGTGACAGATTAGAGATTAACTAAACAGGGAGTATAAAATTGGAGGGAAAAAGTTTAAGATCCTAGACCGTCCTACAGCAGACTGTTCTGTTGTTGAAAACTGGCTATTACCTTCTCTTTTAATCTCACATGAAATTTCTAATCTTCCTCCGGCAGAAAGTGGATATCTAAGGACTTATAGAGCAAATGTCCCCTAATTAGCACACTGAAAGGGGATGTACAGCATCCCTAGATACCCACAGTAGGTTGGTTCCAGGATTCACTATGGGTATAAAATCCGTAGATTCTTTACATCCTTATGTAAAATGGCATATTTGCATATAACCCCTACACATCCTCCTGTTTGCTTTGTCATCTCTAGATTACATACAATGCCAAACACAATATGAAGACTCTTTTTTTTTAAAGGGTTAGAGGAACTATTAGATTAAGAGAAGGAAAGAGAAATAAAGAGAGCTCCTGCCATGTGGAAGGCAGGAGGTGATAAAGCCCTCCCTATGACCCAAATTAGGGTCATTTATAGATTCTGAATGAAGGGTGAACTACCCAACCATGATGCCAAGTTTTGGGGCTGAGTTTAACTAACCTCAATGCCAGGAACAGAGTTAAACCTTGATTCTAGGAAAGAGGAACTCCTTCCCAGAGAGGGGCTCAGGTTGTTTGTGAACACTTGCTATACCCTATTGTTTCACTAAACAATAATGAAGAGGGGCAGAAGTCTGCATGAATTCAGTTCTGATGTATTTTCATAAATGATTTTAGTTTTTATTTTTCTGGTTTTTCTGAGGTGGGGTCTCACTCTAGCTCAGGCTGACCTGGAATTCACTCTGTAGTCTCAGGGTGGCCTCGAACTCATGGCAATCCTCCTACCTCTGCCTCCCAAGTGCTGGGATTAAAGGCGTGTGCCATCAAGCCCAGCAAGAAAAGATTTTGATTAATGACGGATTGGGTCACTGGGTGCATGGAGGCAAACTCTGCATATGGGGAACTTAATCTTTTAAAATTACTACTATTAAGCTGGAGAGATGACTCAGTGGCTTAAAGCTCTTGCTGTGCAAGCCTGGCAACTGGCATTCAGATTGCCCAACTCACACAAACTGGATGAAGCGGTGCACACATCTTTAGTACCAATGAACTTAATGTCGATGGGAGGCAGAGTCAGAGAAGCCTGACAATTGCAAGACAGCTCATGTGGCCTGCACAGAGGGAAACAACAAAGGAGACCCCGCCTCAAACAAGGCAGAGGGTGGGAAAGGGCTGGAGTGATTGCTCAGTGGTTAAGGCGCTTTCCTGCAAAGCCTAAAGACCCAGGTTTGAGTCCCCAGGACCCATGTAAAGCCAGATGCACAAAGTGGCACATGCATTGGAGTTTATTTGTAGTGGCTGGAGGTCCTGGTGTGCCCATTCTCTCTATTTCTCTTCTCTCTCTCTCTGCTAGCAAATAAATAAATAAATAAATAAATAAATAAATAAATAAATAAATAAATAAAAACTAAAAAATACAAGGTAGAAAGTGAGGAGATTCATCCCAGGGTTATCCTCCCACTGCTGCTATCCTCCCACCTCCACAGGAACATTGCTGCATGCGCATCCCTCCCAACACACCACAAACACACACGCACCCACAGATCCGCATGCACCCACACACACACCCACACCACATCCACAGACACACAAACACACCATAAAGTAAAAGTACTACCAGTATACCTTCCATCCATTGGGAAGGACCTACTGTCTTCTCATTTCTAATCCTTAAATCATCTTTAAAACATCATTTTGATTCCCACCACTTTGATCCTTCATTCAGTCGGATCAGAACAGAAACACTAACCTCAGCCTGTCTTGAAGCCACAAATCCAGCAATTCTACATCTCAGGCAATATTCTGGGAGCTTTACAAATATTGCTCTTCTTAATCTTTAATCAATGATATGGACAATACTGTTTCTCCATTTTATAGATGAGGGATGTGAGGCTCATAGGTGGCAGAGCTGAGATTCAAACCCAAGCCATTTAGTTCCACAGTATGCTTGTCACAACCTTATGCCAGAGTCTAGTCTTGATGTTTCCTTATGAATGCCTTTGTTTTCTACTAATACAACTATGTTTTCTTAAAAGTCAGAAGTGTTTTATAAATAAGTCTGTAGGTGCCAATCTGTCACAATCTATTTGAGGTAGAAACCTGTCCTAAGCTATTTTTTGTAGTTACTTTCTATAGCTAATATAATTGCAGCCTGGGGTGGCAATGCAATGTACATTTTATTTATTTTTATTTTGAAAGAGGCAGGAGAGAGAGAGAGAGAGAGAGAGAGAGAGAGAGAGAGAGAGAGAGAGAGAGAGAATGGTCATGCAAGGACCTCCAGCCACTGCAAATGAACTTCAGATGCATGTGTAACCTTGTGCATTTGGCTTACATAGGTCCTGGGGAACAGAACCTGGGTCTGTTGGCTTTGTAGCCAACAGCAACCTCTCCAACCCTCAATGTACATTTTTTTTTTTAAATATGACTGTGTTAACTCTGGTATTGGATTTCACTCAGAATTGGTGCCCAATTTTAATATTAATTGACTCACTGTGGTACTAAAATACCTGGAACCTTGCACACAAAGTCAATTGGGATTATATTTGACTAGAACTGTGTATTGCAACAAGCCTGAATAAGGAGGTATCTGTTAATAATCCACATATAAAAATAAGATGTTTGTAAGAGCCATAGGGTGGGAAGGTGTACTCTGAAGCACTGGCCCCAAATAGAGACTGAACAGCGCATTCATGACCCCACAGTGAACACCAATAACCCCATGGAGGACAGCCCTCAGTGGAATAGGGGCAGGGAAGAGAAAACGGAGGAGTATAACCCGATGGGAATATGAATAATTTGTACTATGTTCATACATTAAAGCTCCCTATTGAAAATAAAGAAGAAACTGTGGCCAAATGTGGTGGTGCACCCTTCTAATTCCAGCATACAGGAGGTGGTGAGTTGAAGGCCAGCCTGGATTACATAGAAAAACCATGCTTGCGCCAGTGAGTGCATCAATTATGAAAGTCGATTAAGAAAAGGCGTCCACAAAGGAAAGGAAGCAGGTGCTACTGGAAAGTGGAACTGATGTAGGTTTGGAGAATTAGGAAAAGCTTTCCAGGGGAAGATGATGTTTGAGTTGTACCTGAAGGTTAAGTGGAAGTTAGAATGGGAGAGAATTCTTCAGGAGCCTGAGCCCCACCTAACTCTATCCTCATCTCTGGTTTTCTTCCTTCCTTACTCACCAGCCTTCTCCAAAACCAGGCTCCTATTCTCATATTGTTTACTGTTCCACTGTCTTGGTCCAGTAATAGAATTTTCTAATCTTCTCTTTCTTTTTCCTAGCATTTTATCTGATACACTTTTAACATTATGTCAGTCAGTTCGGCAGAAAAACAGAACCAACTAGTATACTCCCCTTCTCTGCTCTCCCCACCCCTCAATATATTTGAGGGAATTGGCTCACGTGATGTGGCGGCTGGCAAGTCTGAAATTTGTAGGGCATGCTGACGGGATAGAAGCTCAGTGGGCATTGAGCCTACAGTATTGGATGAGAGTTCTCTGAGAAACCTCGGTTTTTGTGCACGATGCTGATTGGACAAATGCTTCACAACATTGAATGTGTCCTCCTTCACTTAAAGTCATCTGAATGTAGACAGACCTTAACCATATCTACCAAATACCTTCATGACACCACCAAGATTAGTGCTTGATTAAATGACTGCATTTTATAGCTTGGCCATGTTGACACGTAGAAAGTAACCACCACAGGCATTAATGACCACATGCAAATTGCTTGTAGTAGTGTCTGTCAGCAATGTTCTTCACTTGCCTTCAGCTCTGCAGACCAGACCATTCTTCTCACTGCCCTCTCGGAGGCCTTGGGCATATACCCTACACATGTTCATTAAATAATATTTTTTTATTTTTGCATTTAACATCTTTTGTAATGTAGGAAACACTGTCCAAAATTCTCTAGCACACAGGTCTGCTTCTCTAACACATTGTCTTCCATAACGTCTAGTCCTGACATTTTCCTCTTCCAAACTGATAGCTTAGTCTGAACTCATTCTTAGTTCACCAACAATGATTTCAGCACCAAAGAGGTAGAAATGCATATCCTGTATGTCCCAATGCCTATATAAGGTCGGGAAAGGCATCTTTCTATTCTCTTTCTTCACTACATTACTATTTAGCTGACCGCAGAGAAACACATTTGTTACTCTTCTGCTCACCTTCATAGCATTTTCAAATTTCCTGCACTTTTTCTCCAGTGACTGGGTTTTCTGTAACCTGGAAGCCATCAGTATTGTTGCAGGCATGGGGATTTCATTAGCTCCTCGCCAATCTAGGTCATTTATAAATATGCCTTGGGTTTTATCCTTAGGAATTTTCAGTGCTTAAATGTGTCTATCTAAAGAACTGATTATTCATCCCTTTATAATTTGTTAATATCATACTATAAGCAACTCTTTTTCAAAGATCACTGTGACTCTTTTTTTTTTTTTTTTTTTTTTTTTTGAGAGAGAGAGAGAGAGAGAGAGAGAGAGAGAGAGAGAGGAAGACAGATAGAGAATGGGTATGCCAGCAATCTCTCAGCTGCTGTGAAGGAAATCCAGATGTGTGCGCCCCTTGTGGTCAAGTGCGGCATTGCGCCCTTGCGTCACTTTGCATCTGGCTATACGTGGGACCTGGAGATTGGAACCGCTGGAGATTGGAACCAGCCTTCTTAGGCTTAGCAGGCAGGCACCTTAACCACTAAGCCATCTCTCCAGCCCTATTTATCAGATTTTTGCAAATATTCCAGAGAAATCGAGGTGCCTACTAGTAAGTGAGAGAAAGTAATCCAAAAAGAATGTTTGCTGTATAATTCCAGGTATAGGACATTCTGGAAAAGAGAAACAAGAAACAGACAGTGAAAAGGTCAGTGGTGATCAGGTAAGGGAAAGGAACTAATGAAGAGGTGAAGAGGCATCTTAAAGGCTGTGAAACTATTCTATATACACTATTGAGGTTGACATATGTCATGATCATTTTGTCTAAACCTACAGAATACAGAACAGAAAGAGTGGGCCTGGTACACACTGCAGATGTTGGGTGAGAATGGTCTATCAATGCATGTGCACGGATGTAACAAAACTCTGGTGAGAGTGTTGATTGTGGGTATGAGTGGATATGTGGGGTTATAGAACATATCAGTGCACTCTACTTCCTGTTCAACTTTTCTGTAAACCTGAAACTGTTGAAAAAATGACATGTACTAAATATACTGAATATATCAAATATAAATGTATCTAATTTTTATTTGTGTAAAGTTAGGTAAACTCATCATGCCATCTATGACTAGAAAAAACTTCAGTGATAAATTGTAAAATGCATTTTGCAATACTCCAAAAAGATTTTTCCTTTTAAGCCTTAGATGGCATTTTATTAATAATGAGGATAAAAGTTACTCAATTTTTAATGGACTACACAAATATTCTCCTTTATTTTTCAATGATTTAAAAAAATGTAAACTAACCTTACATTTCTATAATGAATTCCACTTGATCATTTTTAAGCACTCATCACTTGTTCAGTTTACAGATACATGGTGTATTTTGTATTTACATTCACATTGCTTTGAAAGTGGTCTGTGCTTCCCTCCTAACAATATTATTATCAGATATTTCTATGAAGGTTATTCTGGGCTGATAATTTTTTTTGTTTATTTTTATTTTATTTTATTTTTTATTTATTTATTTATTTTTGGTTTTGCAAGGTAGGGTCTCACTCTGGTCCAAGCTGACCTGGAATCAACTATGTAATCTCAGGGTGGTCTCAAACTCTCGGCGATCCCCCTACCTCTGCCTCCCAAGTGCTGGGATTAAAGGCGTGTGTCACCATGCCTGGCTTGTTTATTTTTATTTATTTGAGAACAACAGACACAGAGAGAAAGAGGTGGGGACAATGGGTGCACCAGGGCATCCAGCCACTGCAAACACACTCCAGATGCATGTGCCACCTTGTTCTTCTGGCCTATGTGGGTCCTGGGGAATCGAGCCTCGAACTGAAGTCCTTAGGCTTCATAGGCAAGCGCTTAACCATTAAACCATCTCTCCAGGCCTGATATTTTATTATTAAGTGCTTAAGAGAATATGCTACTTAATTTGGAGTTTTCTCTGTAGGTATACTTTCAATTAATGATACAATTCCATATATATATATATATTACAATTTTCTTTCTTCCTTTTTCTCTGAGAGTTTTCTCATTTCTTCTAAATTGCTCAATTTTTATATATTTACCCAAACTGTGTCCATTACACAGAAATTCAGAATATTATTTATGAATATTTTAAAAAACTGACATTTAGTAGTAGTAGTCCTTTTTCAGTATCCACAGGCCGGAGGGATGTCCATTGATAAATGCTGTATTCTTTTTGTCCTTGACAAGTTTTATGGGGGAAGTTTCTCATTTTTAAGAATAAAATATTGGTTTTGCTGATTTTTCTCTATTTCATATTCATTTTTCCTAACTCATTAATATCTGCTTTTCTCTTTTTGTTTAACTGACATCTTCTTTCTTTCTTTCTCTTTTTTCCCTCCCTCCCTCCTTTTTCTTTTCCTCTCTTTCTCTCTTTCTTTCTTTCTTTCTTTCTTTCTTTCTTTCTTTCTTTCTTTCTTTCTTTCTTTCTTTCTTTCTTTCTTGTTGGAATTAGGGTCTCATTCTAGCCCAGGCTGACTGGGAACTCACAACTGCCCAAATTTGAATGGCTTCAAACTCATGACATTCCTCCTGCCTCCTGAGTGCTAGGAATAGAGGCATGCATGACCATGCTCAGCCCTAATTTACTGTTGTTTTTGAGAATTATATACTTATTAGCTCTTTGGTTTCAGCTTTTGTGCCTTCTAAAGATAGAGATTTTTTTCTTGTTAACTTTGTTTTTTTCAATGTTTTATTTATTTATTTGAGAGAAAGAGGGAGAGAGACAGAGAGAGAGAGAGAGAGAGAGAGAGAGAGAGAGAATGGGCATGCCAGTGCCTCCAGCCACTGCAAACAAACTCCAGATGCATGCACTCCCTTGTGCATCTGGCTTACATAGGTCCTGGAGAATTGAACTGGGATCCTCTGGCTTTGCAGGCAAATGCCTTAATCTCTAAGCCATCTCTCCAGCCCTGTTTATTTTGTTTTTGAGACAGTTTCCCACTACTAACTCAGGCTGACTTCAAACTTATAATCTTGCTGCCTCAGCTTTCCAAGTTCTGAGTCTGCAACTATGTGCCACCACAGCTAGGAAAAACAAAGTCTTCTTCTTCTTTCTTCTCTTTTTTTTTTTAAATTCAGGGTCTTGCATGTGCTAGACAAGTGCTCTACCACCGAGCTGCATCACTAGTCTTCAAATAAATATCTTAAGGCTGTATGTTTTCCTTTGCATTGTCCTCATTCCACATTAACTTAATGCACGTAATTTTATAATTTATATTATGATTTTTTTCTTTAACCATGAATATAGAAGCACATTATTTTACTTTATAAATACTTTGGGGATTTTATATTATTCTTTTTGCTGTTGTTGTTGAGAGAGACAGACAGACAGAGAGAGAGAGAGAGAGAGAGAGAAAGAGAGAGACAGATAGAGAATGGGAGTACCAGAGGCCTCTCAGCTGCTGTGAACGAATTCCAGATGCATGTGCCCCCTTGTAGGCAAGTGCGGCATTGGGCCCTTGCATCACTACGTCTGGCTAAATGTGGGACTTAGAGAATCAAATGGGCATTCTTAGGCTTGGCAGGTAGGCACCTTAACTGCTAAGCCATCTCTCCAGCACCCCTTTATTTTTGAGAGAGAGACAGAAAGAGAGAGTGACAGAAAGAGAGAGAGAGAGAGAGATAGGTAGAGAATGATATTATCCTTTTTTAAAATAGTGATTCTAGTTTTCTTCTATTTGCCTTTCTTCTCTTGAAGTTACAGTTACATGCTTTGTAGAATTTTTTTCTCTCGAGCATACTGGATGTCTGTCTCTTCTAGTACTTACTTATATTTTCCAGGATATTCGTTTTCCATTGGCTGACCTGTATTCCCTTTCAGCAATGTACTTTTTGGCTAAGTCCAATCTGTTTTTAAATCTACCTATTGGATTTTTATTTTCAATTTATTGTATTTTTCAGTTATAGAATTTATATGAGATTCCAACTTTCAGTGAAAGATCTCTATTTTGTTATCTTTTCAAATACACTCCTTTAAAAAAAATTCTTGATATATATATAGAGTCTTTCTTTTTAAAAAAAAACATGCTCAATAATTTTTGCTCAAGTGCTGGGCATTTTGCATAAAAACTTTTGGAGACTGAATGTTTTCTTTCTCTAGAGCACATTCCTCCACAGTCTGGCAAATGGTGAAAGTGTGAGGCAGTCAGCTCAACTTCAGCAGGGACAGAGGTGACTTGGGGGGCGGTAATTTTCAGTCTTTCTAAGGCTTCACCTGCCCCAGAACTGTTACATCTCCTTCACCTGCCCCAGAACTGTTACATCTCCTTCTAAATTGTGGAACCTGAAATCCTTTTTCATTGTTGAATATTAACTTTCTAGTTTTATTGTACAATGAAAAATTCCTCTGTTTTCAGTTGCGTTTTGTTTCTTGTTTTTTCACTATTACTCAGCACGTTGTCTATAGAAGACACTGCTGGGCTGGGCACAAGCCAGTGCAAACTGTTCAGCTGACATTTTGGTTCTCATCCTTCATAGCTCCAGCTACTGTCTCCCCAGTGTTGTGAGACAGCTGAAGCTATGCTGGCTTCTCTGCCATGAGGAGAGGGTCTTCTTTTTGACTTCTCTCAGCACACAGCTGGCATGCAGTTAAGGAGAAAAGCATCCTGCAGAATATGAATCAGTAAATTTCCCTTCCCTTGTCCCTCAAATCTCGGTTACCTCATCAGACTTTTGACCTTAGCTGCTATTTAACACCATCTATTTTACTAATAGAACCTTTCCTTTCACATGTTGACAACTATCCAGAAAAATTGAATATACTGTCATTGTTCACCTCTAATAAAGTGTCTTATAAGTGCATATTTAATAATGTAAATGCTGAGATTTGGCCTCCATGCCAATGATTTAAATACTTCATTTCCTAACTCAGTTATCAAAGGAAGGTAGGAAAAAGTATAGTTGTTCAATCTTTTACACAGAAACATAATACAATATAATCAATATAGAGATAATTTTATGCTTACTATGAAAACTAGTTCTACTAGATGGTAAAACTATACTGCTGAAAACACCATGTGCTTCAGTTGCAGGACACTGAAAAATCAAGCTTGAACTGAGCTGGAAGCCTCCTCCTAGCTGACTGTCATAGTGCTAGAAAAAGAAAAGTCATCCACAATCATAACTGGCAGTGGACCCTGCAAGCTACACAACCAGCCAGCTGTGCAGGATGTGCCCACAGTTACAAAAGTGGCATGACTGTTATGGGGGTAGTCTGATTGGATTTGAGGTACTCCACAGGAGAGAATTCATGTCTTCCTGCAAACTGAATCAAAACCCCATGGCTAGAAAGGTCATAGGCCCTAAAATGGGAAGTTACTACTGTTGTTTGGCTAAATTGTATGTTGTGCCCATCAAATTGTTCTCTAGATATTAATGTTTATTCTAATAGATTAGTGCTGCTCTCATCTTTGGTCAGAAAAGCTTCATTTTTGTAGTGATGACTACAGAGACTCAAAATTTGTCGAGGAGCTGGTTTAAGTGACTATTAAATTCTCATCAGTAAATGAGATATGTGCATCCCTCTCTCCACTGCCCAGGGAACACTCTGTAGAAGAGAGGGCAGAAAGAATGTAAGAGCCAGAGGACGAGAAGAAGTTCTTTGGAATGCTTTCATCTGGCCATGAAGTGGCTATTGCTTTCAGGACTTCACAACAGCTGTCATTTCCTGCCCAAGACCTGCACACCATTGGTCCTAACAATATTCCATCAGGTACAATGGAGAAGGGTTGAAAAAAGGCATCAGACTGTAAGTGGGACTAGTTGAAAAGAAGAAGGAATTTGATGAAGGTTTGGGAAAGAGGGGACAGAAGGAGGTAAGGGGAAAGGATTATGATCAAAATATACCATGTACATTTTTGAAAAATTTCAATTAAAAAGTTTAAAAAAGACAAAAGTAGTTCTAGATTTTATACTTATTTTTTGTAACACTTAGGGAAAGGATTTAAGACAAATTCTAGATTAGAGCAGAATATTGCCATTTAGTGAAATTTAAGATTGGTGGGAAAGTTTTTCATCTTGATAACAGTTTTTTTAATTGAAATTTTTTGAATTTAAATATTTTATTTATGAGAGAGAGAGAGAGAGAGAGAGAGAGGCAGATCAACAGAATGGACTTTTCAAGGCCTTTAGCCACTGTGAACAAATTGCTGACACATGTGCTACCTAGTGCATCTGGCTTTTCATGGACACTGAGGAATCAAACATGGGTCCCTAGGCTTTGTAGGAAAATGTCTTAACTGCTGAGCCATCTCTTCAGCCCCTTATTAAATTTTTTATCTTTTAACCCCTGTAGGTGGAGTCAGGAGGATTTTTGCAAATTTAAAGACAACATGGTCTATGTAGTGAGTCCCATGCTAGCCAGGATACATAGTGAGACCCAGAGTCAAAACAAAACAAAAGAAACAAACAAAAAACAAACAAACAAACAAACAAACAAACAAACAAACAAACAAGGAGTTGGGGAAATGGCTTAGCTATAAAGTGCTTTCTGCATAGGCATGGGGACCTGAGTTCATAGTCCCCAGAACATGTAAAGTGCTGGGCATATTGTACATGTCTGTAGTCCTACTACTAGGGAGATGGAAACATGCAGATCCCTACAGCTTACTGGCTTTCTAGTCTAGTTGAATAAGTGAGGTCTAGGTTCAGAGAGAAGTCCTGTCTCAACAACTGTGCACAGTGGCTGAGGAAGACCACTGATAGCGTCTTTTGGACTGTACTCGCATACATGCACATATGTGTGTCCATACACATATAAGCATACATACACATGTTTTCACACCACACATACAGGCAAAAACCAAAACCCAAACCTTAAAATCTATATATTGAAGAGAGTGTGTGCACAAATGCCATGGAAAAATCTACAGATGGTGGGTGAAATTGCCTCTTTGATCAGATATTAAAAGTTTCATGTAGTTTCTGAGCTCTGATCCCTTGATGTGAACGTTCATCAGTCTATTACATATTAGATTACATAGAGATTATTACTTCCTTACCACAAAGAATAGCCCAAGCCTTGCTTGCACCCAAATTTCACAATGAAACTCAAGCAAAACAAAATTCCCTTGCTTCCTTCCACTGTCTCTAAACACCTACTGCCCCTGACTACAAAAGTCCATATCAACAATTCTTTTCAACTCCCTTTTCAGCCTTACTTTAAGTCCCTGGGAGTCTCTGTCAGCCAAGCAGTTTATTTTCCTTCACCCATTAGATTAAAGGGGTTAAAATGCCTGGGTTTCTTTGGAACCCTGTTAAGACACTCTTCTCAGCTCCAGCTAAAACACTCCATTCTGTTTGCCCAGTGAAATCGCTCTGTACTCTTTCCCCAACTGACAGACACAAACAGAGCAGGCAGCATCCTTTGGCATTCCTATCACCTACTCTGTTTTCTTTTCCTTCTTGTCTAAGCAGGACTTTGCTTATTCAAGGTTGGCTCTCCCCGTGATCCCTGGATGGTTTTGGCCTGCTTTCAACCCTCATTCTTTTTGTGGCATTGGGAGTAGTTAGTCATTTGTGCATGAGTGAGAAGAGGGATTTAGTGAATAGGAAGACCATAGACTTTCCTCTTTGGTCCTTCCTTCCTTGACAAAGTAAATCCCACTGAAAAACAGCAGTAATAGAGCATGACCGTTTGAAGAATAGAGCCCTGACTGTTGACATTTCTGTTGTCAAGCTAGGTATTATGCTCTGATAAAGAAAAGACACAGTTTTAAAAGACGAGTTCTGTGGAATTAGGTTTATTAGTGCAGTATCATGGCCATTGTCCTCAGCTCCCAAATACAATTCAGGGCCTATCAATATTTCCATTAAAAAAAAAAATCCCATTTGCTGTCATTTAATAGTAGCTTGGCTATGTCAGATCATTTAAACTGAAATTATAGATCAATTATTTTTAGGTTTATTATGGAACATCAAGGGTGGTTAAATTCATTGAATTGGTAGGAGTTCAATGGCCTCTGTTCTAGAAGAAAATCGCCAGTATGAAGGCAGGATATTGCACAGATCTAGGGAGAAAATGAGACATGTAACTCACTTTAACATGAATCGCAGTTGCTTATCCGTGTGGAGCGATGGAAGAATAGATTTACTTCTTCAAGATTGGCATCAGAAATGACCCAAAATAACCTTAGTTCTTCATTCAGGAGGTATGAGACCTAATTACTGACTAGATATAAGACAAAGGAGTCAGAAGCCTCTGGCCTCAGGAAAGACCTTGTATTTATAGAGCCCTATGGCATGCGTGTTGGGTACATAGCACACTGAGTTAGGCCTGTGTCATTTTACAGATAGGAAACTAAAGACCACAGCTGTTACAAACCTTTCCAAGTTAGGCAGCTTCTGTAGCTTGCCAAGTTTAGGGCTGTTGAACTCCAGAGCCCTGCATTTCCTTATGCACACTCATTGATACCCACCAGGTAACTGTGTCCGTGAATTGTATCCACTGACCATGTACTCGCTGTCCTGTTAGATGAAAGGTTGTGTGAGGTTGTCTCCAGTGAATGCTTCTACCTGCTTCTGTCTGAAACTCCACCCCAGGTGGGTCTCAGGTCTTTTTAAAGATTATATGGTTTGATCCAGGCTTTCAATGAAAGCTGGCCAAAGGTATCTTTTATCCCCTTCATTCCTTAATTTGGCTGAAACATTTTATCTTTTTCCACAAGCATTGCATGCAAGTGCTCCTTCCCTCATGTCCAACCTGAAATAGGTGGGATTACTTTCTGAGAGTTTTGCTGTCTCCCCCTCTTAGAGTGAGGTAAAAACCCTGACCTCATGACTGTGAATTTCAGTACCTTTCCAGCATATCTTGTAGGTTATTTGCGTAGCCATTCTGTGAATTGTCTGTTCATACCCTTTGCTTATGGTTTCCCTGATGGAGTTGTCTTTTGTTTGATTTTTCCTTGCATTTTGACTACATATATTGAAAAATAGATTAGGCTCTTTGGATATATGTTAATTGAACATAGATGTGCTAGGTGTCATTGAATTCTACCATCCACTAGAGTGGTAAATTTGAGAGAAAGGATCCTACAAGTCCTTGTAGGCCTTTCCTGATATGTTCTCAAAATATGGGATTCTTAGAACTGATAAGTACTTTCATCTCCCTTCCTACATACTGCTTGTAAGAGGGCTTGGCACAGTGTGTCCTCCGTGGGCTTTCATGAGTGCTGTGGTTGAAAACATAGGAGTTGTAACGTGAGCCCCAGCTGTGATAAAACTTGCATAATACCCATTCAAGTCAATGATATTACTTGCTTTTTCACTTCACAGTGAAGCCAACTGAATGGAATTCAAATCAGTATTTTTTTTTCCATTGAAAGCATATGTTTCTTCATTGAAGCTTATTTTCTTGCTAAATTGGATGTTTTACCTTTGAGCTATTGAAATGTTTTGTTTTTTTATCTTGTAAATAAAAGAAAATTCTTTTGGTATTCCAACACTGAAATAAAATTTATGCTTGCTTTTAAAAAGAGAATCTTCAAACCTGAAAGCAAATAGGGTTAATTTCAGAGACTATTACTGAAGATGAATGGTTTTATCCATATGGGTATAATACAAAGTTTTCTACCATTATATTTGAAGGCCTTGTACAAAAAGTATTTGATGCTCTTAACACAAGATGCTGATACTGAAAGTCAACAGGAGGGCTAGTCCTTTTCATTGCACTACTGATCTAGGTTCAGCTAGGTCTCATTTTCTTCAGGTAGATTTTGATGTCTCTCAACATGAAGATTGGATTTAGATCTCCTCTTTTTTGTAGGGCCATTTGAGCTCTGATCTCACAGTGTGGCTTCTTGTCATTCCTAGGTTTTTATAGACCCTTGCAGAACAACCACCCAAAACAACAAGGCAAGGAAGATATCTGAGGTACTTAGTGTCTGCTGTTTTCCTGTAACATCCTGGCATTTTACATGGATCATCCCATTGAATCCTTATGTGAGACATAGCTACCCTATTTATCCCTTGCTTCATTGGACACTCAGGCCTTAGAGAGGCTAACTAACTTGCCCAATGCCACAAAAACTATGTTGGTCTTCTGGATGATTTTAAAATCCTAATATATCATACTGCTAGGTAAAATATATTGTAAGCCATGGTGAATTTAAATCCTTACTGAATTATCTTCTTAATAACTTTATTGATAAGTTGGGCTGATCAACATGGATTTTCTTTTATACTGAGGCTGTCCAAATGCTCATACTAGGAGAAACATCAGCCCCTTTCACTTCCTCCTGGTTCACTTGTGCATCTATCATTTTGTCTTCTTTAACCCATGGCTCTTTGAAGGGGACATTCTGCATGCGCTAATACTAACAGAATTCTAGGCGAGGCTTATGTGCCATTGCTTTTCTAGGGCTGGAGTCCAAGCAAGCAGCACCAAGGGGCAGGAAGGAGAAATGACTCACTCATGGATACATGTTAAACCAGCCACTTTTGCTACGCCAATGACTGCATGGCTTATGGGACTCTCTTCTCAGAGACTGCATAATGGATTTTTTTCTCATGTGAATCTGTGAGTAATAATGTTGAAGGGGGAAAAGGACAATACTTACTCCCTTGGCTCCCATCTCCAACGGGTTGAAGAGTCATCCCAAGGGTATTGATACCTTGAGCTCTAAGTTTCTCAACATTAAGAAGTCCCTGGGGAAGATGGTGAGAAGTGTTTTTGAGTTGTAGGTGCAGTGATATTGTTTGCTTTTGCATGAAGTCTATTCGAGACACCTTCAGAGTTGGTACACTTGGCATTTTCTGGACCAAGTGGCCAGATGCCAAGGAGACAGTAAAGGTAAGGTGATGATGTGACATGATGAATACAATGTATGTGCATGTTTGTTGGCCATTTTGTTTATTTTCTCTTAAATTTTGTGTCATTTATTTAATAAAGATATTTTTGTATTTTCTGAATACTAAGCTTTGAGGTAGATAGCATGAAAATATTTTTTCCCTAATCTCTGCATTGTGTTCAGTTTTTTATAGCGTCTTTTCATGAAAAAGATCTGAATTTTAATGGAATAACTAAATCAATCTTTTCCTTTCAGAAGTTGACTTCTTGGTGTCTTACATGAGAGCAACTTTCAAACACTCACTCTATAGCCTTCTAAAACCTTTACTATTTTATTGTTCAGATGCAGAATTTATTTTTTTTTATTTTTTTAATTTTTATTATTATTATTTTATATTTATTTTTGGAGAGAGACACAGAGAGAGAGACAGAGAGAGAGAGAGAGAGGGAGAGACAGAGATGGGCGCGGTAGCAGTCTCTCAGCTGCTGTGAATGAAATCCAGATGTTTGCGCCCCCTTGTGGGCAAGTGCGGCATTGCACCCTTGTGTCACTTTACATCTGGCTAAACGTGGGACCTGGAGATTGGAACCAGCGTTCTTAGGTTTAGGAGGCAGGCGCCTTAACCGCTAAGCCATCTCTCCAGCCCCAGAATTTATTTTTAGGTGCACAGTGAGATGTGAATCCACACACAAATAGCCTCTCTTATAAGTACATTTTATTTTTGAAGGAAGTTATTTTTCAATGCTTTGAAGTAACATTTCTGATATAATTTGTCTCCATGCATCATTGAAATGCTTCCTGGTTCTTCTCTGGGTCACTTGTTGCCATGCCAAGAGTACAAAAATTATTATATATTAAAAATCTTTCATGTTACATTGATCATGTCTTCCTATTTGTAAACCTTGCAGAGCATTTTTATCACACTTTTTTGCCTACAGATTTCCATGTAAATATTAGCATTAACTTGTTGGAATTTTGATTGGGAATGCTTTGAACTTAATTAATTTGAGAGAAATAACAAATTAAAACATTATATCAAATATGTCCCTTCTTTAATGTATTTCAATGCAATTTATTATTGTATTTCTATTTCTCTGGGGGAAAAGGATTCCTTTCTAAAAAGGAAAGGAAATTCTTAATATCTTATATTACCTTGATTCTTAGGTGTTGCACATTTTATAGATTTTATTAGATTTATCATAGATTACATTATATATAGATATATTATAGATTATTATAGATTTATTTCGATTTTATTTTATATATTTATGATACATGCATGTAGTTGATTTTTAAATATTGACTCTATATTCTCACATATCATTGTTTATATAGCATGTTGTGTCACCTGTGCAGTGCCACACCATACTGAACACTGGTTTTCTTTATCGCTGAATCACTTGAAATGATATGTTTTAAGATGTTGATGTAGGCAGTCAATGTCCTTATTTAAACATGCAACTATTTTCAGGCTAGCTGTGAAAGCAAAACTTATGTCACTGCTTCCTGTACAGTGACTTCTGGGCCCTTCCTGGGAGATGGCAACAGCCACTGTGGTCACTCAAACCTCATCAAAACGGAGATCCAGAGGCTAGAGAGAACTCAACCCTAAATCAGATCTGTAGCTCTTCACAGCTCAAGGAACATTGTGGAAGAAGGGGCAGAAAGGCTGTAAGAGCCTCAGGGTGGATGGGATTAGTATGAGGCATCACCACCCCCATCCCCCCCAAACACAGAGTCCTTTAGGATCCCCAAATGAATACCAGTAACCCTGCCGAAGAGGACCCTCTGTTGAATGTAGCCAGGGGAGAAGGGATATGATAATACAACCTTTTCTAAATTAATGAAAAAAATCAAAAAATAAATTAAAAACAAACAACAAAATATGTAAACTAAAACCTCACAAACTGACCTCAAACTCTCCTAGTAGCACTGTTCTCAGAGCGTGACCTGGAAATCCCTGAGCTCCTTCAGAGAGTTTCAGAGGATCCAGAAGACCAAGCGTTGTCTACAGTTTTCACTTTCATTTTCTTATGTGTATATAGTGTAATTTTTCTCAATGTCTCCATGATACTACAACAGATGGAATATAGAAGCAGAGAGAAAAAGTCAACTCTTTTTTAAAACTAAGCTAGGTATTCATGATATTTACAAAAGCATAAAGTTTAACTTTTCTCACTAGCTTTTGGAAAAAAAAGTTATTTTGTGTTAAAATGTTTATGTTTTCATGTAATTCTTCTAATTAGTTAATTACTAAATATATTTTAAACAATTTTATTTTAATTTTTACTATGGTAAATATAGATGCAAGTGACCAAATAATCAGAACTCTTTTGATTCTTCAATAAGTTTTAAGACTGAAAAGGGATTCTGAGAACCAAAGGTTTGAGGGCTTGAGAACCACTGGCTTATAAGATGCAACTTATCTCCCTCCCTTCCTCCCTTTCTCCCTCCCTTCCTCCCTCTGTCTCTTCCTCTCTCTCTCCCCCTTCCTCCCTCTCTCCCTCCCTTCCTTCTTTTTTTCATTCCGTTTTCTTTTCTTCCTTTCTTTGGTTTTCCGAGGCAGGATCTGGCAGGCTTGGAGCTCACTAAGTAACCCAGCCTGGCCTCAAACTCAAATTCTTCTTCTTCTCCCTCCAGAGTGCTGGGATTGCCAGCGAGAGTCACTGCACCTGGCTAAAAATCCAAGTATTGGGGTGGAGAGATGGTTTAGTGGTTAAGGCGCTTCCCTCCGAAGCCTAAGGACCTAGTTTCAATTCTCTAGGTTCCACGTAAGCCAGATGCACATGATATGTGGCACATGCATCTGGACTGTTTGCAGTGGCTAGAGTCCCTGCTGTGGCCATTCTCACTCTCCCTCTCTTTCTTTCTCTTTGTCACACATAAATAAACAAGTAAATAAATATTTGTTTAAAATCCACGTGTTGAAGAAGGTAGACAAGATCTTGCTTGGTCTGAGGTCTGGTTCTGTGGACCCTCCACATGAATTCAATACGACCTGGGCAGAGACACCTGCAGTTTCCTGGAACCTTTTCTCTTGCTACGTCATCCAACTAACACACCTTCTCCTCCTTGTATTCCTAATAAACCCCTTTCCATCTTTTCAAGAACTTCTTCCAGAGCTTTCTGTGTGGAACTTAAGGAGCTCAGTTCGGCCTCTTCCCTCACCGCCATAACAATCCTTTCCTTGTGTCGCTAGAACCGTCCACACATTTCTGTAGAGTTCCACATCAGACTAACCCTTGAAGCAAGCACTGCGTGTATGATGGGAGCCAGCTTAACAAGCTTTTAGAATCCTAGGCCTCTTCTCTGCAGTTGGGAATTGAGTGGTTGGCACGGATGTTCACTATTCTCTTGTGACCACGTGACACTCATTTCCTAGAGCTTTGCATCTCCGCTGTGTTTTTTTTTTAACTGTTGCAAAATTCTTGCGTGGACATTTTGGCTCCGCATAAAGTTAGGAGAGAACTCTTCTACTACCAGGAAGTAGAGGGGATGTTAGGTTTACATGAATGTTCATATAGGTGAGTGAGAGTAACAAGGGATAAATGGAAGACTTATCCTTTATGGAAACAACAGCTGTGGGCATTAATTCTTAAAATCTTACAGTGTGCATCAAATATACTGTAGCTGAAAAGGTTGTCATTTCACAAAGCACGGCTCATTCTTGAGGATTTCAATTCAAAATACCAATAGGGCTTGAGGAATATCAGAGCTCACATACCTCTTTGTGGTAGAATTTCTTTATAAATTCTATTCAATTTGGTTGCTGTTTTTCCCTTTTTTCCTTTTCCTTTTGGCAATAGCATGTGTCATTTACAAAGGTAGAATTATTATTTCCAAAAGAATATTCCAACACATTTACAAAATTTTGCTCTCAATTTTGATGCAATATTGACTTAGGATTTTTTTTTAAGTTCATGGAGATTATTCAATTATTATGAGCCTTGAATGTTCCAATGCTATGAAGATAGTTAAAAGGCAATGTGATGCCAATTTTAGTGTCTCCCGTAAAGTCATGCAAAGTAGGTAAGCACGTGGACTGTCTGAATTTTGAAGGCCATGGAGATACCTGAGGCTCAAGCCCTCTCTTGTCACGGTCTCAGAAATGGTTCATTTTAAATGATAGCGTTTCTCTATCCTCTCAGTTTCGTAACTGTTTGGAAGGCTTTGCTTATCTAACCCTGATGATAGACATTATCAATTCAACATTTGATGCTGTTTTACTAAATTAAAGCATGAAACCCCTGCTTCAGGCTTCCCAAGGAAAGATTTCAAAAAAGCAACCATTTTTCTTGAAACTGAGGCACCCCAGTGATCTGACTGGTGGTTACTATTCCTGTGACCGAAGGAAGCATGGGGGAACCTGTTGGGAAATGCAGTGACACAAAGCACTAAGATGCGGAATGTGGACGAGGGCTTTCAAAGTGCACTACAGAATTTCAAATGCAGATGCTTTGTCCCTTAGTCCAGCTAGCTGCATCATCTTTTTTTTTTTTTGAGAGCCTATTTGACATCTAAATTGAATGACATATTTGAATTCCACATAATTCTTTTTCTAAAACCTAATTAAAATCAATTCCCTGGCATTTTGCTGCAGTGAGAATAGAGGATGCTGTTATTAGATGTTTCAGTCATTAGCAGTATGTTCCCTGGATTAAAAACAGATTTTTTTTGTATAATATTGTAATGATTAGTGAATCTATGATAATCTAAGCAATTATTAAGGAACAATGCCTACCCTGATTCAGTACCTTGATTATTTGTTGATGACATTTGAAAATGGAGATGTCAGGAGGCAATATTGTATTGTTTAACTATGTTAATTTATTTTATTTATGTAAATTTCATGCTTCTCAGTATTTCACAAACTTGAATGTTGGCTAATTGTCTAACCAGTGATGACAGAAAATTGGGAATAAAAGTAAATGACAATATAAATACATTAAAGATTTTCTTTAAACCTCAGATTCTAAGGTTAGTAAGCCTCTGATAATTTTAATTAGACTTATTTTCATTTCTAAAATGAGAATAATTGGTCCTAAATGGTCCTAAAAAATTGCCTGGGCGTGGGGGTTAAGGATTGTTGATAATGAAAACAACTTTCAAGATGTTACATGTGAATCATCCTATCACAAACGCCTGTGAGGCATGAGATTTCATCCTTGAAAGTGGGAATGCCTTGCATCTAAGCCTGCTCACCTATCAAGATGTGTTTCCTATCATTTTTGTTTTTTGGTATGGTCTTTTGCATATTTTCTGCTCATATGATTGATTTATAGGGTGTGCTAAAGGATGGAGAGATGAACATTTCCCTTAGGTTTTAAGAGAACATCCTTTAGAAATATGCACGGAAATGAAGGAACTTTGCTTTTGCCCCAAGTACCCTCTATGTGTAACTAAGCCATGTGGAGTGTAGATGCTAATGGTGTCATAAAGGTTGGTGGAATCATGGAATGGACCTTAGTCCATTTAGGACACTCTAACAAACGTCCATAGTCTGGGTGACTTATAAACAACAGGAATTTATTTCTCACAGGTCTGACGGCTGACAAGTCCACAGTCCCTGTGTGGCACTGGATCTTATGGGTCTGGTGAGAAACCACTACTTGGATCATGGAGGGCCCCCTCTCCCTGTGTCCTCAGGTGGTAAAGGACCTCCTTTGAGGCTCTACTGGCACTAATCCTATCCATAAGGGTTTTAGTCTCATGACTTCATTCTCAAAGACATCACCTCCTAACAGGTTCATCTTGGGATTAGAATCCAAACATGTGAATTTTCAGATTCTGACAGACTGAAAAGAATATTTATAGTCACTGTTCATGTGAAAACATCCACTGTGTTATAGAAACTCTAGTATTCCTGGTTAGAATGGAGATTATTCACATTTGGAATTGGATTATTCTCATTTCATTCAGGAATCACAATTCATTGGCTTTGTACATAGTTGAAAATACCATAAAATCCATAATGACCCCAGCTTATGAATAGGTGATTTATCCTAAAATTGGCACCACCAAACTAAAGTATGAAGCAGAGAATGTATTGCATTTGAAAACTTCCTGTTTCATGAATTTTTGTTGTTAAATCCTGGAACTTTGATGGAATAAATCTGGCTAATAAAAGAAGTGAAGTGTTATCATGAATAAATGATAAGAAATATCTTTATAGAAACTTATAGCCCTGTAACACTGTAGATAAGGTGGACCAGAAAATAAAGCATTTTATAGTGGTCTTGTCTTTGCTTTCTGAGGAGGCTTTGGAAAGGTGATGTGTAAGAACTCTACTACACTTCTAGAAGAGCCAGGCCTTGTGAGTGCTGTTTTCTTTAAGCTCACTCAAATCCCATAAACTAAGCACTAAGATTTCTATTTATATTGTTTTGGAGTTTACCAAAATAGAGAGGGCAAAGGTACCTATATTCAAAACCAGGTCTCTCTACTATACTTGTTACTCGTGATGTGAGGTTTTAAAGAAACCAGTCACCTCTCCAAACCTCCCCCACAATTCTACTGATTGTGATGTGTTCACATGTCTTCATGATGCTTATAAGAAGCTATAAGGTCACACTTACTTGTTATAATTTATTTGACTGAAGTTTATGAATGTCTACATATGAGTGGAAAGTGTGTGCAATTGTTAAAGCATATAAGTATTGAGTATTGAGTGTGGCACATAATGAGCGATGTGAAATGAGATAGATCACACATTTGCTTTTTTAAGCTTATTTATTTATTGTGTGTGTATGTATGTGTTGTGGGAAGATGGCGTGTGCCACAGTGCATGTGTGGAGGTCACAGGACAGTTCTGATGGTTTGGGCCCTACCTTATTTGAGATAGGGTGTATTGCTACCGCAAATAAACTTCTAGGTTGCAAAAGAATGTCAGACTAGCAGGCTTGGGAGTTTTGAGTTCTCCTGGCTCCACTTCCCATTGTCATAGGCAAGTTGGAATGACAGATTGCATGCGCCACGTTGCATCTGGCTTTACTAGGGTGTTGGGGAGTTGAACCTGGCCCAGCAGGCTTTGCAAGCAAATAGCTTTAACCACTGAGCCATTTTCCTAGCCTGTATGGTATATGTGAGCAGATTCACTATATTAGAGTCTTCTTTCTGTTCTTGGCCATCTCACTAGATTATTTTTGTGCCTAGGGTTTCACATACTTGTGATTACCCTAAGTCAGACGCTTTGCCCATTGTTTGCCAATTAGAGTCCTATAAAAGTTAAATAGGCTAAATTGGTAGAATAACACACATGCTTTAGAAAAAAATCTGTATAAGATCTTTTTAATAAGCTAAGTCCAGTAACATATATAATTATGACACTGTAGCTTTCTCTAGACTATGGGTTAGCAAATTAAAGTTGCTGGGCCAAATTCCACCCGCTATCTCTTTTCATATGGCCTGCAAACTAAGAATGGTATTTAATCTCTTTCAAGTGGCTGTAAAACAGCTGGAGAGATGTCTTAGGTAAAGTGGTTGCTATACAAACAAGAGGAGCTAAGTTTGGATCCCCAGCATTCATATAAAAGTCAGGCTTGGTAGTACATGTCTGAAGTCTTAGCACTGCAGAGGCAAAGACAGGTGATTCCTGGGACTTCCTGGCTAGCTTGTCAAACCAAATGATTAAGCTCCAGATTCAGTGAGAGACCCTGTATCATAAAATAACAATGAGGAACACAAAGTCAACTGCTGCCTTTCACATGGATGTGCATGCACACTGCTCGTATCCATGCAGACATGAATACACCACATACATACGTATGCAAAAAGGAGAAAAAAAAGTGGTTGAAAAATACCAAATAATATTTTGTGAAATTGCTAATTGTATGAATTTCAAATTCTGGTGTACATAAAGCTTTATAGCACAGGCACATTAATTTGTGTATCAGCTTTCATACTTTGGCAACAGAGTTGACTACTTTCAACAGAGACCATAAGGCCTTTGAAGGCAAAACTATTATCTGTCCCTTTGCATAAAGCTTTACTACCTCTGCTCTGGGCAGGAGAGAAGTTCTTCTTTGAAAGCATGTGGCAATGCATGTGAAATCTGCTACTAGATGTTTGAGTTCCACTGTTGGGTATATGAAAGGAATCACTCTTCAGATGTTGTGCCCAAAACTGGGAGGAAGGGGAAGTAGCTGAAAAAAGAAAATGTGTAAGATTTAAAGTGCCATCCTATATCCAGACAGTCTGGAAGCAGAAAGAAGGAAAACATATTTCAATCAGTCTGGCTTACATATGGACTCTGTAGTCTTGGTATAAATAACACAAAGCAAAGGCTAATCTTGCTGTTGTTCTGCCCTCCTGCCTGCATATGAGAGCAGCTGATTACCTGTCCATTTGCTTGGAAGGGCTTTTCCTTTCTCTCTTGATGTTCATTAGACTCACATGCCTGAGAAAAATACCCAATCAACATCTCTTTTGCTGTTACTTTCTTTGTAATAGCCTGTATACAAGCTAAGCCCTCTGGTACTGAGCAAGGACTTGACTTCGCAGCCTGTATAGCTCTGCTTCTTCTTCTTCTTCTTCTTTTCTCCTTAAAGAAATGGCCTCTGCTAAAGGCATTCTGGTCAAGAGCCTGCCACTGGGATATTGCTGGCTTACTGAGTGGCACTTCCCACCCACCCATCATTATGGAAAAACACTTGGCTGCTAATTTCCTGGAAGACTCAAGCGCTCCTACTTCAAGGTCATCTCAAAGGAGAGTTTAAAGAGCATACTCTCCCCCTCCCTTTCCCTTGTAAAATATGTATATTTACAAGAGCATGCATAAATGGTCACCAGGGAAGATAAGCTATCAGAGTTGGGAGATGTCTTTCCTCATACAGTTCACACATCACTGAAGCAGATAAAATTGGTTTTGTACCTAGCCTCCTAATACACTGTTAAGGACTGTCCTGGAAATTGATCTATACCACTACGATAAAATTCAGAGCATCTCTTTCATAAATATCTAACCGTAGCGTCAGTGGCTGCTTCTCGTGCCTGGCTCCCAGGGACTGAGCCTCGGCAGACAGAGCATGGCCTGTAGCTCACAGCCTCCCTGCGCATATAGCTGTCGTCATGAGCTGCCTCAAAACTTAATTAAAGCATGAGGATGAGTGTGGTGTGATGTAAGCCTCAGTTGATAGTTATTAAAGGCAGTTGTCTGATGCCCGTGGAATGTTAGATTACGCCTGTTTAATTTTACTCATAATAACAATGGCCTTGGAGACCTGCAACTTGTCACTTTCCAGTGCCCCTTGTAGTTTTCTCATGCTGCTTCCCAGGGCCCTGAGTGCTGCACATGTTATTGTCTGGCTCTGTAACTCACTGTGAGCCAACAGGACCACGGGATTTCTTTGTTCTGTCTTCTAGTAGTAATGCCATTTGAAAAGCCAATGGATTCTGTATCTGAAGTTTTACATAAAGACCTCACTTGGAAGGCATCTGTTTACCATATGGGGCATCTGCAAAAAGCAGCAATGACGTCGATGAGAATTAAACATGCATAGGTCAGCGCTGCAGCACTATCTCTAGCTGGCTACTGGACATAAGTGAACTGGGTATATATGGAAGGAGTATGTCTCAGGGAAGAAAAAAAAATGTGATCCAGTCCTTAGGTGGCAATATGTGATATTAGGATTGAAGCAGGAGCTTGGCACCATAGTTGGTAGCTAATAAATATTTATGGAGACTTCAATGAGGGGCAATGAGCAATGATGACGTCAGCAGGAGATTCTGCTCTGTCACTTACCTCATCTTTGTATTTGTCAGGTAAGGCAGGGAATACCACCTCATTAATCTATGCTTAAGAAGTAACTAGTTCTCTACACCTCTGAAATAGAGGCGATTTCTGCTTCCTCTGGATATCTTCTGGATAGGTTACATTTGATAATGAATGTGAAAGCAGATCACAAACTTGCATGTATTACACGCTGTTTGTTATTTAAGAGCAAAGCCATCAGTGCTGGGGAGATAGCTTGGTGGTTAAAGAACTTGCCTTACAAACAGGCACTGGGGAGGCAGAGAAAACTGGATCTCTGGGACTCTCTAGCCAGCCAGTCTAGCCCAGCAAGCTCTAAACAAATGAGAGAATCTGTTTCAAGACAACTCATACCAGAAAGATAGATAGTATTCCTGATATCATCTGATGTTGTCCTCTGGCCTCCACATACATGTACACATATCCACATGGATGCAAAAAAAAAAAAAAAAAAAAAAAAGACAAGAAAATAGTTGTCTGTGTCTTTATATTTCAAAAAGAATTAGGAAGAGCCTTGAATGCTGTAAGACAAAAGATAAATTATCAATTATAAATTAGATATTTGAAAGAAACCATGTAAGTTTTAAAAAAGCACACTAATGATATGATAATTTCATTAATATAAGTAAGAAGGAAGGGATGGGACCCAAAGCCTGGTACTGGTTTTGTTTTCCACAAGTGTGTGAATTTGTGGCCATTTTCTCACTTGGTCAGATTGAGTGGCTTCAGAAAGGTTTTCCAGGTCTAACACAGACCTGAGTTGTCTCAAGTCCCTCAGGCTTTCCCTGCTTCAATCCACATGTACGTGTCTCTGTCAACATTAGCGTGTTGTCTGTCCTCTATGAAATATTCACTTTTTCCTGATGGGGTCCCTAGGACCTCTGAGTAGGTATCAGAAGAGGAGAGACATACAGAAGAAAAGTGGTTGTTGGGTTTTGTGTGGCTCAACATTTTGCTGAATTGTTCTTTTACACACATCAGAGGCTTCTCAGTGAGCTGAACAACTGTCCCAACCACGTTCTTTCTTCATTTTATCTGGAGTTAAGTGACTGTCAGAAAGAGAAGTGGCACTCAGCACTGGGAACTTTCGGTGTGTGTGGCCATTGATTCTAGGCACTTCATTCTGGATAGGCCATGGCAGAAAACACTGGTGCATCTGAAAAAAGATAAGCAAATTCTTCAACTGAGAGAGAAGTTGGTACTAGATAGAAGGGATGACCATATATGTTTTGGAGGGAATTTTATATGTGTTGGCTCTCTGCTAGCCCACATTTGGTGGTATCTTGATCTTGGAGACTGAGCTCATTTTTTGTACCTGGTTTTGACTTATTTCCCAGTTCCAGCAATGAGTTCCATTCCACTGAGTGGATCTATTAGCCAAATCAAGAGCAGTTGGATCAGCTAACCACACCACACCTCACCAGGGCCCCAGCTGAAACCATAGAACAACTCAGGGGAAGGGCAAGAATACAGCGTTCATGGCGATCACGACACCAGAAAATGGCTGAAGGAGATAAACACAGAGAACATCCAACTCCAACTAAGCCAGATATCCAGAGACACAGAGGCTCCCAAAACCTCATCATTGAAGCAGAACTAAAATGACCCCAATGTGGCTCAGGGAAACTCACGGAAGAGGGGGCGGAAAGATTGTTAGAGTCACAAGTTGGGGCATTATGCACAGAGACTGGGGCCTACCCCCCAGAACTCTTGACTAACCTCACAATGCACGACCCACATTCCCCATTGATGAGGGTCCCTTTGAAAGAGGGAGGACAGGGAGGAGGACAATGGAACCAATACTATGAATGTAAAATCAGAATAATATAAATAAAAAAATAAAAATAAATAAATTGGCAAAAAAAAAAAAAAACACTGGTGCTAAGCTCGTGGAGACATTGTTAACCCTTTAGCAGCAGGGGATGTGGAAAGAGCTAAACTGAAATACACCAATGGCAGTGACCTTGTTTCTTCTGTAGGGAATGAGCTTGGTCTCAAACATCAGAGGGGGAGCTGTGGTGATGTTCGTCAGCCCTTGGGTGCTTCCTTCCCATCCCTGCCACAGAACTCTGTTTATAAAGCTTAATTTCATCCAACCAGAACCTGCATTTTGAAATTACTCTAGAGATCTCCTTGCTTGTGAGGATAAGGAAACTTGTATATATGGAAGGAAGATAAAGGACCCATAGTTTATGCCCCCATTTAGGGAAGGACTACTTATCTCAAAGATAATTATACCTCTATAAACCTTCATGACGAGGTCTCTCTTACTTGCTTCTGCCATCATTGTTTACATAAAGTAGCTTGGGTAATCACACGTGTCTATCCTTATTCCATAACATATTTGTTTGCTGAGCCTCTTTCTCCATAGTAATTTGAGTCCTTTGGTTTTCTCTTGAAAAGGGTTAAAGTGAAATAAGCAATTATGCTACGGTGAGGGAAATATAAAAACCCAAATGAAATGTAACCATTCCATCTTGCTTAGGGTTCCTTCCAAAATCTCGTTTATCTAGAATTCACTTGTGCTAACCTGAGGCCTGTGGCCTTATTTAATGTCAGCTGGTAATAAAGAGCCCTTCAGCTAAATATGGTTGTGTTCCTCTATTAGCTGCAGCTCTCGAAGCAGTCATCGAGGGAAGGGGAGTCGGAACCCTTCAATGTCAAGGCATTTAGAGGCACTCTAGCATCAATCAAGATGCACGTCGCTAAGTGCCTGCTTTCATTTACATGAAATATTCATACAGCATTCCGTTTTGCTTTTCTCTCTCCTAATCATCACTTTTCGGAAGAAGCTACAATCATCTCAGTTAGGGGAGGGTGTGATGGGACACGCTGTACCTTTCAAAGTCAGGCTTCCTGCAGATAGCTAGTTCTGTAATGAGGCAGCAGACTGCATAGACCGCCAAAGGTCTCCCTCACAGAGGCTGGCCTTGCTATCAGGCACTATTCATCTTCAAGTATACAACTTAGTGCAAATGAAAGTAATTAATTAACCATAACAAACCTGTCAGAAAGCTACTTAGGATTTTGACAGGAAAAAAAATTTTAACATTTCCTCTAAGTGGAACACAAAAATCATGTAACTCAGAAAATTCAGAAGCTTTCCCATTTTCATGAGCTTTCCCATTACCGTTCTCCTTAGTTGTATGATAAGAAGCATTTAAGTTAATTTTCAGTCCTCTTGGTTTGTATTAATTGTGTGATGCTTTGTAGAGTTGTTGCACATTTTAAGGAACAGTAGAGTGAGAAAATTTGTCATCTATAAACAATTTCAAATTGCATGTGTGAGACACTTTGATCATCTAGTCAATAGTCTGCAGTAATTTGGGAGTTCCTTCCTCCTTCCCTCCCTTCCTTTTGTCTCCTCCTCTTTCCCTCTCTTCTTTCCTCACTTCCATCCTTCTCTCTCTCCTTTGTTCTTCCTTCTCTCCAGAATAGTAATGCAGTTTTGTATCAGATTGGTTTCCCCTTCAATATTCAACGAGGCTGCATAAATGGCTTTTATGTGATACAACTCTGTGGAATGAAACACCAATGATAAACTTGTTTGCTTGTGATTTTAAGGCAATTTTGTGTGCATTTGCTTCTGATGCATACAAGAAATTCTTAACCTTTTGTGTAGGAATTCTAGCTCAGTATTCCAGATATTCAAATGTATTTTTAAAGATTACCTGTGTTTTATTTATTTCTTTTTGTCTATGCAGATTTGATTGTGGTACAAGGAGATAGAGGAATTGGTCTTGGCTTGTGAATGTATCTCTTGCAAATGAATTTTTACATTAAATGAGAAATGTCAGGTTAATCATTAATGTCTAATGACAGAGTCAATGTGTAATGTTTTCACTTAGAGTGCTGCATATTTAACAGACGGCGGTTTATAATTGGTATACACCAGAGAACCACTCATTTTTAAAGTTAGAAATGTTAATAGCATGGAAACAGTTTATTCTTCATGTCCATTTAGCCCCTAATCCTACACAAATTGTAATGCTAATCTAAGGTTTGAGAGATGAGGCTGCCTTTCATTTAGATAAGTTCTCCTTAGCACATACCACCAAAATTGTTGTTGATTATCAAAAAATGAAATATAAATAACAAAATGGCAAAACTCAGAAAAATTTCTGAAACCAACTCTAGTGCTATCTTATGCATTTTAACCCTACAGTTTTAAGCATATTTGTTTACTTTTTGACCCATTTAAAATGGGGATAATCCTTTTAAGTTTCATACTTCTCTAAATAACATGAAATACCTTAAAGAGTGTATTTTAAGGAAAATCTAAATTCAAGTGATTTTTGATTCTGTGGATTAGTATGGATAATATCAAGCAATTGGAAACAATTCAAGCCAATGATCTTCAGTTACCTCAAATTCAGAAACAATCATCCCAAGTTACACAGAAAGCATAGTTGTATTCTTCTAAAGTGAAAAAAAAATATAGAAAAGTTTGGAAAATTATACTCATTTTTATCATTGTCAGGGTCCCTATGAACTTTTTCCAGTTGAAGGCAAAGGGAGAGAGAATTTATGCATTTTTACAATTGCTCTTTATTACATGACTGACATTTATAAATAAACAAGTGGAATGAAAAATTGGGATGGTTGGTTACAAGGAGTTGTGCAGTAACTATAGTTTTAAAGGCTATTTGGTGATTTCATAATTTTGCTTACTCTGGATGAGAGACTTCTTTTTTTCCTTCTCCTTGCTATTTAAAGTTTTAAACAACATGAACATGTTTAATCTTTGTTTTTGCTTTAACAGTGCTTTTTTAGTTGAAAAAAAGAACTAGAGAATAATAGAAGTTATTTCAAACTTCAACAAAAGTTAGCACAGAATACAATTTGAAAGGGATTTTAAAAGATGCTGTCTGGTGCTTGGAATATCAAGGAAATACTGTGGGGTTTGATCCAATATGTTAAACATTTGAATGCAAGCAAGGAGTCTTGAACAAGCACTTTTTAAGCTTTAACAAGTAGCTGTGCACGTTAACACCCACAGTTCTACTGAACTTGACTACATTTTGAGGCTTTTAGAGTGGTAAAATGCAGTGTTTGTGAAACTGAGTCATAAGTGGTACTAGCCATTATTTCCTCCCCACACATAACTTTCAGAACTGATTTCCTTCTAGTTTCTGACCCGATATTATTGTGCATGCACACATTTAAAGATTTCAAGTAACTAATATGGAATAAGGTACTTTTCTCCTCCCCTAAACTTCTTAAAAAAAGATATTGTATTTATTTTATTTGCAAGCAGAGAGAGAGAGAAAACAGAAAGATGAGAGACAGACACAGAGAGAATGGGTGCACCAGAGCTTCTAGCCAAACAAACTCCAGATGCAAGAGCCACCTTGTGTATCTGGCTTATGTGGGTACGGGGGAATTGAACCTGGATCCTTCAGCTTCTCGGGCAAACACCTTAACTACTAAGCCATCTTAAACTCCAGCCTTCCCTAAACTTTTTTTTTTTTTAAAGTATGTGTTGTCTTAAATTTCAAAATTGCTTAAATCTGCTGATTTGAGGTTCTTGAGTCAGATGCAATCCAGTATCTATAATTTCTGCAAGTAGTGAAAGATAGGTACATGGTCAGCTTTTGGTCTAATAACAATGATCTTACTAGAACCTTCTAAAATAATTTCTCTCTTGCCCTGTTTCCTATAGGACACAAATCAGGGAATATAGTTGGCTCTGAATGAGGTAGATTTTGTGGAAGTAAATTTTCATTGAGAGGGACATATGTGGTAAGGATTTCTGCTACTGTCTCATGGCAAAATGGATATAAAATGGTGAAAAGAAATGTTTTTGAATATGATGATTGTTAGTTTACTTAAACATTGTTTGTTTATTTGCTTGAATTGAGACCTTATTTAAAGGCATTCATAACTGTAGTTACATGGGATGGCTTTCCAAAGAGGTGATAATGGCTGATCAAAATGTAATGAATTTATTTCATACTAACATTAGACTCACATATAAGAAAAACCTTGTGAAGACTTAATGATGTGGGTTTCTTACAGGGCTGCCCTCTTATTCTATTCCAAATCATGTTTTAAAAGAATCTAATGTTTTTCTTTCTAAAAATAGCTTCATTAAGGTATAATTTTATACCACAAACTTCATCAAGTTCTAGGAAACTTACAAAGTTGCACAAATACTATAATCATAATTTTACAGTACTTCTGTTATCCTAAAGGAATGCTCAGGTCCATTTCAAGTATGTCTGTGTTTCTACCATGTTCCCAGGCAACTCTAATTTACTATCTACTATTGCAGATATCTGGTTCCTGGATGGTTTGCATCCATTTTTGGTATGTCCATGTTATATTTTGCCTATTTATGACATTCATCCATGTTGTAGCATGTATCAGCAATTGGCTTCTTTTCATTGTTGAGAAATACTCCACTGTATGGATGTGCCACATTTGTTTATCATTCGTCAGTTTATAGGCATTAGGAATGCCCATACTTCCTGGGATTATTTAAAGCCTTGTGAAGAACAATAGTAGTGGTAAGTCTATACCAATTGAAGACAGACTTAGGTTTCAAAGCTTGTGTGATATAGCATATATATATATATATATATATGAAGTGTTTATTTGCATTAACATATTTATAGCCAACTATCTTATTTTATTTTAGTTGTTTATTTTTGAGGCAAGTCTCACTGTAGCCCAGGCTAACTGGGAAATCACTTGGTAACCTAGGCTGGCTTAGAATTCAGGGGACCCTTCTACCTCAATCTCCCTAGTACTGGGATAATAAGCGTGAGCCACCACACCCAGCTAGCAGCCACCTATATTTATAGGAGAGATTCATGTAATTTCCTTCATGTTCTTTGATATTTTCAAAGAGCAGTTAGCAATGCATCTTGAGTAATGGCAGGATCTTTATCATTGACTGTTCTCTTTTAAGATAAGATCTATTAAGTTCATTTTAAAAAGTGAATTCTACTACTATTTAATCTTGCCTTGAGTATTTTTTTCAAGTTACAGTTCAGAGAACAAAATTTAGCCCATACTTGAATAACAACTCTGAAAAACATTAAGTATAATTCAAAGTAATGGTTAGTGACTAAATTTAAAAAATAAAAGTTTACTGAGAAATATAATTAAAGTAAACTAACCAGAGCAAATAATTGAAAAGAACCAAATTAACCAGATTATAAATATATTGATAAAGCTAACATTACCTTTCCCATGCACTACTGATGTAGGATAATTTTAGATTTTGAAAGAGCACACATTCTTCATTTGCTTTGCAGTGTATTTGTAAGTAGGTATCTTCTAGGGTTCATCTCTATCTAATATAGATTATGCACATGGGTCAATGCTGCAGTTTCATTCACATCATCTCATACAAAGATACAGTTGATGATGTACATCTCACAACTCTTTGAAATGGCTGAGTTCTCTGATTAATAGTCAGTGTTTCATAAAACTATTTTCAGTCACATACCATTGTTCAATGCCATATATTTACCCATTCAAAGTGAAGGGACCTATTCTTCGTGAAAAATTGTCCACTTGTATTTCTGGCCTCTTTGCAAAGATGAAACGTAAATCCATCAAGCCACCTTAGAACTTGGAAACTTTCCGTTTTGTAACATCTGTAGTTTGCATTATCTAGAAGTTATTCTGTCTCCTCTGTTAAATTACTTCATGCTGCAGCTTCAACGAACATGTCTTGCTTTCATCTAGCATTTCAAATAGGGCAAAGACTGCTGTACAATTTCCAAACACAACTGTGCTAACAGAGATGAATTACTAGAGTTTATATAATTTATATTAGGAATTCATAGACCTAGCAAAAGGGATTAGTACATTTTATTTCAGGGCAGGAGATGATCCTGTCATTAATGGTCGATACTTTCATCATCTTTTAAACCTGAGGAATTTCCTGGGTGACAAGACTGTAAGGACATATCAGAGATTCACAGCTGTGAGCTTTATCTGGACATGCACTGCTTTCCTCACAGTATGCCGACTACATTCCATCAAAACTGGATTAGGCTGTCAATCACATCTTCCGATGTATATTGTATTATGATTTTTTGAAAATGTCACTGAGATCAGAGTAATTTCTTGGCTAATTGCATCTTGTCTCTCTTAATACCGTGCATTTAATGGTTTCATTACCTGACGTGACAATCACAGGCTTTGGTCCAGTTTTAAGGGCAGCTTTATTTTTTCTCTTTTACATACACATAATGCACACTTCTATACAATGAAGACACTCTTTAGTAAAAAGGAAAAATATATTTAAGGAAATTTATGTTTTACAAAATAAAATGAATGTGTAATATTTCTGTTTTCCCTTTGGTCTAACATATACATAATAGCTGAAATTGTTTTTGTAATCCCCAAAGCATACCCAATGCTAATATAGTATTTCTTCTCCTGTAATAGAAATAGATTAAAGGAGATATTAACCTTTAAGAAACTGTCACTCATTACTCATATTGCCTGTGCCTTTCTCTGGAGAATTTCCTCTAAACACAAAATATTTGTGTTTCAGCACAACCTACTTAGCCATGGGAGATGCATTTAGATGAACATTGGGCTTCATCAAACCCTGTGTGGGACTGGTGTTTGCAGTTCTGGTACTACCTGTTCCTGAAGGAAATGTGGGTAGAAGAGATATTAAAATATCTATAATAATGGGATATGTTTGAAAATGTGTTTATTGAGAGTCTCTCTGAATGCTCTGAGGTTTAGAATAATAAAACAGGTAGAGGAGATATGTGGATAAATAATCTAATGTATTAATCACTCCCTAGTCAGTACAAATAAACTTATTTTCTAGATGGAAAGAAAAGCAGCATAGGCTTTTGTATTTTGTAACTCTTAATGACCATCTATAGTGTCTAGTAGCATATCATGGTTTTCGGGGTAGCTAGGAATGGAGGTAATTAGCTGTAGTCCTGATGGAGAAAACCCTGCAATGAAGGCTTATGAATCGTGTTCTAATCACTAGCATGTAGAAATTCCCCATGGCTTCTGTTGATTTGATACATATTGCAATCTAAAATGATGGTGCTGGTATCTGGGGTGTAAGGAGTAGCTCAAGGGGCACACAGATGCATGATGGGGGGAGTTTTGTTCAGTTCATGCTTCTGACAGCTCCCATGTCCCATCAGCAATGGGAAAAAAACTACTACATTTCTCCTTTCCTTTGAGTCTACTTTTCCACTGAAAATACTAATTGTAAGCAACAGGGTAGGAGATGTGTATGAAAGATGGGCAGATTTTGCCTGGCATTCTTGGTAGGGGGCGGCAGCTGAAGGATGCACTTGTGTTTGGATCTGACAGCAGCTGTGGCATCCAATTCAAATTCAGTGTGGCAGGAAGAAAGAGTGTGAATGCTAAAGTATCCAAGGTGTTTGTAAATACCCTGCTTTGCTAACCATTCAAAGCTGGTTTGCATAGATTGCTGCACTTGCCGGTATAAATGTAGAATGACATTTATAAAAAAATAATGTGCAACCGGTGATGAGTTTTCCTTCTAAATGTTTTTTAAAATCATATTGCATAATCCATTGGTATTCATGTGAAAAAGAGAAAGAGTGATGATTGAAAAGCAGCTTCCAACTACTGTGGATTTCAGGGAAGAGAATTAATTGTGATTTCATCAGAAGCTTCCTGCACACACATGTAAGAATCACCTATATTTTAGCTTGAATAGATTCCAAAGTTAATGAACGATCTGTTTGTTTGTGCAGAAAGGCTGAGGAGCATGGCTGGTACGTTGAAAGGGTAGAATACCAAAGGTCTTCCAGACATTAACAACTCAAGTAGTAGTTGTCAAGTGGAGACTTCATTACCAGATTTACTCAGTGCATTTCTAAATGAACTCATGACTGGTGCATTACACCCCCTTTAAGCAATGGAATGTGGAACTGGTGAAGCCCAAGTACCTGCTGAGGACTGAGTGTCAGTGTATATTTCTATACGAGTCCCCCAGATCCTTTGGAGGTCTCATCAGCATCAATGCAGTCGCCAACAAAATGGTAAAGAGAAGGATGCATGAGATTTCACTCTATTTGTTTTGTTGTAGAAGTTTTCAAACAAGTTGCTGCGGATTTTTTTTTTGGCAATCCCAGGAGACTGGCCTTTTTTTTTTTTTATGAGAGAGGAAGAGAGAGAGAGAGAGAGAGAGAGAGAGAGAGAATTGGTATGTAGGGTCTCCAGCCACTGTAATCAAACTCCAGACATGTGTACCACATTGTGCACATGTGCAACCTTGTGCATGCATCACCTTGTGCATCTGGCTCATGTGGGATCTTGGGTGTCAAACATGAGTCCTTAGGCCTCCAGGCAAGTGCCTTACCTGCTAAGGCATCTCTCCAGCCCAGATTTTTTTTTTAAAGCAAAGAGATGGAGCAGATATCAACACATGGAGAAAACTCAGTCACACACCTGTACTTTGGACCCATACTTGACATGCATTTTTCTCAGTTTTCTCCACACATTCAGGCGGATGTGGGTCTAGGCTTCAGCAGCTGCACTTGGCTTATGGTACATTCTTTATTTCACTTGAACCTCTGTGTTCTTGCGCAGAAAGGCTGCTAACGCAGACCAGAACAATAGAGAGCATCAGATTCTACTCTTGGGTAACTTTTCTTTCCCCTTTTTTATCTGTTCACCTGGGATTGCCTTTGTTGCCCTGGCTTACAAATGAAATAGCAACCCCATTTGGAACTGAGGAGCCCAAGGTGATAGATGGCTAAGTGATCTCTCACTGTTTTTCTTACTGTCTCTTGAATGGATAAATGTGTCAGAATTAAAAGATAGTTTACGCTTTGACACCAGAGGGGAAAAATGAAACAAAGCCGAGTTGTCACCTGCCTGGTAATGTACAAACATCAGAGATCGATGTGTCTGTCTCTTTGGAAAAGATCACCAGTGACATTGGTGCTTTACCTAGAAGACAACAAGAAATGCCTTGATTGAGAAGAATTACTTAGGCAATCCCATGCTGTTATAGTTGGAATTATAGCTGACAACTCAAAATGCCTCATCGATAGAGCTCTGAGCTGTGGACATAACTCAGAGCAGCTTCTTTTAAATTAAAGGAGCCTTGATAGGTGCTTGGGTAGACTCAAAACCATCTGTATTGGTGTGAAAACTGTGAAAAGATGCTTTTACCTATGTTAATGTGTGAGAAGAGCCACAAAAATAAAATCTATGATTGAAAAATAGATTAAGAAAAACACTACAATAATGAAATATCAGGATCATTAACAAAGAAATGTACCACCCATAGGAAATGTTTATAGTATAATTAGTGGCACCAAATTCATTGAGGGAATTAGATTGATACCAAATTTGGTGAGTGAATTCACAATGAATTATAATTACTCATTAAAAATCCCTTGGTCAAGAACAGCAATATGAAACACCAATAAACTTCCTTTAAAAAAAAAAATCCAAGTAGTTGGTTTTCCCTCTCTCCTGAAACTTACCTCAGAGCCATTTTAAGAATAGAACAATAAAACCCCAGCATTACTAAATTATTCTCTCCCTTTTTGCTTGCCGAGGACATACAGTTGAATGTAAATAGAATAAAGAAGCATATACACCTTCACTTTATTTTTAATTCTAATAATATTATTAATAAAATATTAATATATTTTTAATAATATTATTTAGTAATATAATTATTCTCCTTTTTTTAGGTGAGAAAATTGAGGCTCACAAAGGCTGGCCAATGGAAGCATCTTAGCTTTTAGATGGAACATATTATTTATTACCCTGATTCAGAAAGGTGAATTGCATCACTTGTACACTTCCATATGGTACATAGCAAAAATTTTAAAACTGAGAATTTATTTCTCAACTCCTACATGGAGGAAAAATAATGCTAGCCAGAAAAGGTTCTTAGTAATGACATCAGTAGAATATATTATAATTGGGCTAATAGTTACATGTCTTATTCGTAGACATGGTACTAACCTGATTTTTAATTTGCCCATTTCTGTGCACTTTAGAAAAGTGCAAGTTCCTCAGACCTTAAACATGACTGACTGTGCCTACTCTTCATGTTAATGATGTCATTAGAGGTGTTGCAAGTATCTAGTGAGATATATATGAGGGTATTTTGACAAATCTATGAATGCAAGACATTATTATCAATAAAATCAAGTTGTATGGAGAATATTGTTGCTATGGTTATTATTGCTACTACATATTAATTTAGTTATTTACAAGTGTGTTTCCCAAGAGTGATATAGAGTGGGGAGGACAGGTCATATATGTCATGTTGACTAAACAAGTTTTTTCAAAATATATATTATACCCTTGTTAATCTTAACTCATCTTTCATGTTGATCCATCTTTCAAGGTGAATGATAATCTTAGAAATTTGATTGTCCATATTTTAAACAAACAGATGACAAACTTGTAGGTGATTCTGGCTATTCTACTGGTTAGTAACCATCAATCAATACTACAGGCAGTAATACATTCATTTATTTATTCATTCATCTTCAGATATTCTGAACATCTACCATGCTTTTTATACACTGAGCTAGATAAGCAATTTATTTGTTAGGTCAGAAGACAAAGACTCAGTAGTGTTCCATTTATATTTGCTATTAGAAATATATTGTGGAGGGCTGGAGAGATAGCGGTTAAGGCATTTGCCTGCAAAGCCAAAGCCTCAGTTTGACTCCCCAGGACCCACATAAGCCAGATGCACAAGGTGGCACATGCATCTGGAGTTTTTGTTGCAGTGGCTGGAGGCCCTGGCACATCCATTCTCTCTCTCTCTCTCTCTCTCTCTCTGCCTCTTTCTCTCCCACTCGCTCAAATAAATAAATAAAATTAAAACAAAGAAATATATTGTGGAGACACCAATGCTTAACTCTGTTTATAAGTTTTAATTTTGGTTAGAAGTTGATATACACATGAAATTGTGAACTATTATTGATATTAGGAACAGTGCATCTTGTCAATTGCTAGTGTTTGTGCCTCTAATGACAGTTTAATAAAAAATGCCCGTCTATGGGGCCACACATAGTTCCAATATACAATGACTCAGAGTAAACATTTCCGTTCCAAAAGGGATGAGTGGAGGCATAGCAAGAGAAGATCAGACCAACACAAGACTGAAACCCAGCATGGCAAAGACCAATTCCTGAAGCTCCTTGTCGGGTATCTAGAGCTCAGGAAAGGGCTTAGGTAGCTCCACTCCTCAAGCTCTGCTGTCTGCAGGACACATGACCCCTCTCTTGGACTAGTTCTACTCTGTAAATGCAACTTTCCTTTGTCGCTATTCCCTGGTCCCACATCCTGGTTTCTTCACTGAAACTTATGCTTTTTCTTCATAGCTTCATGGAGTGACCTCTCTTGTTGCAAGGACTCTAAGCATATCACCATTGCCTGGCCTTAGTGTCTTTCAGAAACTGTGGAGCAAGATTCCATGGCTGACTTGGGATGGAGGCTACACAGTTACACGGGTCTCTGAGTGCCTTCCAGGATGACACTGGGGAATCACTTCCGTAGTCAGTTACTCTTGAGAAAGGAGCACCTTCAGTGGCATTCCCCTTTCAGATGGATTTGGGTGTTAACAAGATGAAGCTTTACATGAGGTCTGGCCTCCAGGGCACCTTTCCTATCATCCAGTGCAGAGTAGCAGATTTCCCTTTAATGGTGCTACTCTCAAAAACAATTGCAGCTATCTCTGTTGGAAAGTTTAAACTTCCTCACACTCATTTCTGTGCCCAAAGTCACATTTTTCATGTGAAAGCCACTGGTCATATGTGCTCGTTTAAATTTAAAGTTGAACAGTTAGTCTTACAGATTTAATGGCAGACAAGTGTTTGATAACTTCACAAAAGACTATCAGCATAGATCCAGGCTGTCTCAAGAAACTTGCTGCTTTATTTCTCACATGGGAGATATCTTCTATTTTAGAAGACTAGCATCTTTCCATCAATTATATATATCTTTACTGGTTTAAGAGAAAGGCTGACTCATATCCTAAAACAAGATCTTGTGTAGCCTAAACAACACTGGTATAAACACAGCAAGGATGAAGTAGCATCTGTCTATGACTCAATACTTTGAAATGCAGGGAAGGAAGACAGTTATGAGAATGGACAAAGGAGAATCCAGTTGGTGACACTTTTATTGGTAACACTAATGTGGTGGATCCTATGCTTACCTGAAAGCAGGTGCATATATGCATGCATGTACACACACAGATAGTTCCATGATTTTTCTCTTATCCATGAAAAAATGGAAGCAGAAAAGTTTTATGCCTACCAATTAGGGGAAATATAAATCATATGAGGTCAAATAGACTATACATAATGAAAGAATGATTCACTACAGGTTATGAGATATATGTTGTCCCTTCTAACTTGCAGCTGTAGGTGTTGGCTAGGGCAGTTGGTTGGTCCAAGAATGAAACCATGAAAGTTACACTGGAGATCCCTGTTTCCATGGTGCTATAGATCATCTTTATTGGGTAGACTCAATGTCACATGTAATGATGTTGATGTGCATTAACTGTTTCTAAGCTATAGAGTTTAGAAGGAATTTATTTCTTCTTTGGAACAGATGAACATTTACGAAAGGTATTTAATACTTAACATGAAGTCTGATATATTACTGGATATTATCTTTCTCCTAGACAAGTCATTATGACTAAACAATGTTTGAGATTATGATGGGAACAGCTTTACACAAACAGAAAGCAAACTTATACGCTGAATTTTTACCTATTCAGAGAGGAGCCCAGGAATCAGTCAAGCTCCCACAGAGAGACTCAAAAAAGAATCTCCTGTAAAAAAGTGGAATCCATTTGCCATATGGATTATTTCCATGTGAGGCATGATATTTAGGTAATGTCTACTCTTTTTCACTTGGTTCTGATGAGATCAACATAAGTACTAGTTCTGAAAATTGTAAACCTCACCAGGGGATAAAATTATCCACATCACTTGTCAAGCAACATGGCAAGGAAACAGTTTTCAGATGTAAATGTTAACTTTCATTTTCATCTGAGACATTTTCTCCCTGTATCCTCTACCATATTGCACTGCAATCTCTTAACTCATAGACGACGTGCTATGTGAAAGGTGTTTCTGGCCACCATTGTGTCCCTGATGATTAACTGAGTCAATGACTTCAGGATAGGCTTTAATTTGTTCACATTCAGTAAAATACTCTGGAATCTGTCATAGAACAAAAAGAATGACAAATTCTACAGGGCATGGAAGTAGCCAAGTTAAAACAAAGACCATTAGTATGGTAAAGTTGCCTGAATTATGATATGCACTGAATATTCTAGGTTGCTTTTGATGTTAGTCAGCAGTTTTTAAGTGGTGTTTTCTGAAGTATAATCCTTACCCTCTTTAGAATTACAGTTTCTCATGATACTCATTATGGTGACAGAATTTCAGGTTACAATATATATCAGTACCTAAAATGAATTATGGTCACCAGTCTGGATGCAGATTAGCCCATAGGCTAGGCATAGCCTAAAATCTATAACTACAATGACTTTAAGATTTGTTTTATCTCCATTATGTGTGAGAGCAGTTAGGTCATAGTTAAAGAATATCTCTTGGAAATAGAAGGCTCTAGACAGACTTTAGGGTCTACCATGTGAATCTGGCAATTACTCGGCTTCCATATATATAGAACAGCAGAGTAGCAGGATTTCGTTGAGGGATAAATTAAATTATGCATGTAAAATAGCATATTCCTCTAGCACATCATTATGTGAATAATGAATATTGAAATATTTTTATTATTTCAGTTGGTTCAGATTCCCAACTCCAATTGAAGTTAGCATCATTTTATTTTATTTTTTATTTTTCAAGGTAGAATCTCACTCTAGCCCAGGCTGACCTGGAATTCACTATGTCATCTCAGGTGGCCTCGAACTCATGGTGATCCTCCTACCTCTGACTCCTGAGTGCTGGGATTAAAGGCGTGTGCCACCAAGCCTGGCTTGAAGTTAGCATCATTTTAATTAAAGATATACTTAATGTTTTGAGAACTTTGTTTTATATTTTAAATACATTTTAGTTGAAAGTATTTATACACTAAAGAAATGTAAGTGAAAGATCTTCTCTGTTTTTACCTTATTTTTCTGAAATTTTCTCCCTGGAATTTCCTTACTATTTATTTTGACACACACACATAAGGGACTGGATATATACGTATTGAAAAAAATATATATATAGTGTGTGTATGTGTGTACATGTATATGTATAAGTGTTGTATATACATACTACTAAAATATATACACTCACAAACATTTTATCATACAAAAATCTATTTGTGGACATTTTCTCAAAATATCTCTTTAGATGCATGTAGAATGGTTTGCATTATTGATATGATGTAATAACTTACAACATTTTTTTTAGTTCACTAGATCTGCTTTGCTTGCAAAGCACCATATGGTATCAATTACATGGGTATGGCATTCTTCTAGTGAAGGCCCATAGACCACCACCAATGCTTTGATATATACCTCTTATTTTCCAAACAGGTAGAATTGATTTCTTAGTAGTAAAATTTGGAGACATGGCTCAGTGGATAAAGTGTTTGCCACACAAGTATGGGTACCTTCGTTCAGATCTTTAGAATCTACATAAAGCCTAATGTCGTAGTGCTAACCCCGGTAGTTTTAGGGTGATAAGGGAGACAGAGACAGGAGAATCTGCTAGAAGCTTGCAGGCCAGCCAGCCTGATGAACTCAGAAGTGAACAAGAGACCTGGCCTCAAATATGGTGGGAATTAAGGACAGACCCCTGAATTACTCCTCTACCTTGATTCATGCATGCTCATCTCACACACATATGCACACACACACACACACAGACACCCCCCACAAAAATAAAATGAAGTCCTTATTTCTCTGAAGCCTTTGTTTTTTTCTCTAGTTAATGAAATATAGTCATGCCATATTGTAACTATGCTGCAAGTCTCAGAAAACAGCTGTTTGAAGAGCTCACTTCCAGATTTCTGGACATTTTTATGACCTTTTTTTTATGGGACATAAGTTCTTCATAAGAATATGTTAAAATTTCCTTTCTTCCTTTTGGATTTCTTTTCACCTTTAAAAATGGTGCCAACTGCCATTTGTTGAGTATCTGCCTTGTACCAGGAGCTTTTATTTCCACTTCTGATAAGATTAAGAACATACACAAGGTTAAAAATCTAAGGTACAGCAGAGGAGACAAGAACTCAGGAATCAAGTTCCTTTAGCAAGCTGACTCAATGGCAGGAGACAAACTAGATCAGATCACACAGACTTGGGCAAACATAATGAGATATCAATGCAATCCTGGGAATTGAACTGAAACTTTGTTCTCCCAACCACACATTACACTGCCCTCTGGCCCCAGTGCTCTGACGTCTGTCCAGCACACTCAGAAGCAGGTCTGAGCCCAAGGTGCTGTTCTTCCCTGCTTCTCTGATGTGGCCACTCATCAGCTGCACTTACTCCATTTTGCTTCCCCTATTCCAGCCTTCATGAAATTTCAGCCTGAGAACACCTCACAGTCTCTGCCTTTGTCTGCCATGCCTAGAACACTTTTCTTGTTCTCTGTACACTTCTCTTCTCAGATGGTATTATCTGCTCACCATAACCCACTCCTTCACACCTCCTACCTCTCTACTCAGGCTTCTAGCACTTGAATTCCAACAGCATATACATTTCACCTACTTTTCTCAAGTCAGTATTTTAATATTCATAAAAATTCTCTGCTTGTGGGCCTGGAGAGATGGCTTAATGGTTAAGCGCTTGCCTGTGATGCCTAAGGACCCCAGTTCGAGGCTCAATTCCCCAGGACCTATGTAAGCCAGATGCACAAAGAGGCGCATGCATCTGGAGTTCATTTGCAGTGGCTGGAGGCCCTGGTGCGCCCATTCTCTCCCTCTCTATCTGCCTCTTTCTCTCTCTGTCACTCTCCAATAAATAAATTTTAAAAAATAAACAAAAAAATAAACAATTCAATTCTCTGCTTACAATCAAATCCAGTGTTTAGAGTTTGCTCTAGAATTTTTTTATAGAGAAAATGAAGTTAATTTCTTTAACACTGCTTATTATTTTATCAGTTTTTGTAGGAGTGAAACTGCAAAGCCACATAGTAATTCTCAGTAGGCACAGGAGACTCAAGTAATGAGCAGAGTTGAATCCACGTGAAATGATTTCGATTCAAGATACCTTGGGGAATAACAGCGTTTTGTATCATTGTAAAGATAAACAATATTTAAGCTGAATAGTGAACAAAATAGTGGAATATATCAGCAATGGTGATGTATTTAGAAAAAAAAAAGATAGCCTAACAATTGCTCTTAAAAGAGTTGAAAATTATTTGTAAAACACGATTTGTGGTTTTACCCTTTTCCCAGGAAAAAGGAAGGGGAAACATAGGTGAAAAATATAATGAATTAATGCATTTAAAATTTGGGGAGCATTTTCATGGAAATTGCAGTGCTGCTTAGGAGCATTCATTATAGGATTTAAATAAGTGAAAGCTCTGTTTGGCTGATTCACTCCTGATGGCTACTGCACAGATGGTAATATTATCATTATAACCTTGAATCCTTCCTGTAAGCACCTTAGTCTTTTTGCTAAGATCTATTATTTTAAGCCTAACATATGGTTTTAAAATGTCTCACTTGTTACATGAATTATCAGCATTGGTCTCTTTGTGGCTCAGCGCTTCTATGTTTGAATACACAGATATACTGTGGGCTTCCAGGCATGGTGTCCTGAAGAGAGAAAAACTTATCTTGCTAACAACACCCTGTGTGTTTATCCTAGACGTGGCAGCAGGGGCAGATGGGTCTCAAGTTTTGGTCATTTTCTTTGTTACATTTACTCTTCCATGTAACACATTTGCACTTTTTACTCAAACACCTCTAGTAGTCAGTTAAAGCAAACACTTCATGTGGAATGGAGAGTAAGTTGCAGTGAAATGACAAAGCATCGAGCTGTGGAAGTGCTTCCTTAATTATTTTTCAGATGGTTGACAATGTGCTGGAGAGAATGTAAGTCATATGTATCAAGACCACAGGGACACACATGGGCATCTATGCACTGACTAAAATGTGCACCTCAAAGTTTCTAACTCAGTTGGTCTAAGGTGGAGCTGAGGAATTTGTGTTTCTATTTCTAACTTATCCCCTGGTGATTGTCATGCTGCTATGTTGGGGTCCCTCCTAGGGCCAGCCCAGGAGGGATGGTAGGGTTTCTGCTGAGTAGGGGGTGAGAGGCATGGAGTCACAACACAGATTCTGGGAGTTGGGTGAAAGCAGGCAGAGGCCAAACTGCAGCAAACTCATTTATTTAAGGAAGTGTAGGGGGTTTTAAGGGGTTTGGCTGGCCAATCATCGTATGGGGTGGTCCCCTTCTTGTGACCAATGACAGCCCTCCGGGCGGATCATCTCGTAGCAGGTTTCTCGGGAGCATGGGACTGTAGCTGTTGTCTTGCCAGGCCTGCACAGGACACAGGACGCCATGTCCACAGAAGCCACTTCCTGCTTTCTTCTGGTATGCGGCCTGGCAAGGGCCTGACCTGCATTGTGCCATACACTGCTATTCAGGGATTGCGTTTTGAGAATCACTAATGGGAAAGGTAGATGAATGGGACTCAGACAAAAGTGGTCAGTGGGTGCTTCACACAGGTCTAGATTGAGAGGCTTACATGCAGTTATGAGAAAGATGAGAGAAAATGCATCCGGGACACTAGTCAGCATCTAAGAGCATGCTCTTTCAGAAAGTTAGTTCCTGTAAACCTCAACCAGCATATTCTGCCCCTGACATTGATCTGTATGGCGTGAGGATGGGATTGAACTACGTAGATGGGTGTAGTTTTGGGACAAGAAAACTTGTCAGATAATTTTTATTATTTCATTCCATTTTCCATTTTTGAATCAGTGGATATACCTCACTACTCATCAGAATTAACCATCGTTTTCAACTTGACACCCAAACTCATTTCCTTAAGCCATGACATTTTACCCTCACTTCCGCAAAGGCTCATGCCTATCTCATAGTGAAAAAAATGCACTTTTGTTTATCTCTGTGAGTCCAAATAGTCTTAACCATTCTAACTGTTCAAAAGTCCAAATTCAAAGTCTCTTCTGAAGCCGGGTGTGGTGGCACATGCCTTTAATCCCAGCATTTGGGAGGCAAGGTAAGAGGATCACGATGAATTCGAAGCCGCCCTGAGATTACATAGTGAATTCCAGGTCAGCCTGGGCTAGAGTGAGACCCTACCTCGAAAAACCGAAAAATGAAAAAACTAAAAATAAAACAAAAAATATCCCCCAAAACAAAACAAAACAAACAAACAAACAAACAAAAAAAAAACCAAATAAAACAAAGTCTCTTCTGAGACTCAAGGCAAACTCTTCTCTGGAAGTGTCTGCTGAATTAAAAAAAAACAACCTTTTATACCTACAACATATCACACAGAGTAAGCACTCACATTCTATCAAGGACAAGTGATAACCAAGCAAGACCAAAATACGACCCCCAAAAATCCCTGAATCCTGTAGTCCCATACCTAATACCTATGGTGCATGTGGCGTGATGGTGTGACCTCCAGTGGGATAGCTCTGCCCTGTAGTTTTGAGGTGTCTCTATCTACCCCATTATTTACAGTGTTCCTTCATGAAGTTTCCATGTTGCTGGTGCTTATGGCATCCTGGGATCTATACTGCAGCTTTGATGTTACCCGTCCAGCTTCATCATCCTTTCATCATCCTACATCATCCTTTCAAGGCATCTCCACAAGGAATTTGACCCCGCTATACATCACCCACGCTCACAGACTTTCCTTTGAAATCTTAGTGCAAGCCTCTATGATGACATGTTTCAAGTGGCCAGCCCCAGGGGGATTCATGGTAGGGGTGAGCCCATCGGGAAGTAGACCTTTGTATACATCAGTTGCAATTCAAGGCAGAGCAGGGCTGAGCAGAGCTGAGCTGAGCCATACTCTTTAGTGTAGTCACAGGGTGCTTATATTGGGAGTGCACGCACAGGCATACTCCACATAATAATCTCATTGACACGTCTGCACACAGAGGCACTCATGCTTATATAATATGCTTCAGCCATTTTGTAGTCAGCTGAAGTTAAGCCTATGAAAGGAAACGCCCTAACACCACCTAACTCTTATGGTCTGCATACCTTCAAAGCCAGCATCACAGAGATAGGCCAAGACTGGCTGCTAGCTACTGAGCTACTTTAGATTATGGCTACAGCAGCCTAAGAGCGTTGGATGTCTAAATACAGGGAAACATGTTCATAGATATTCCTGTGTAAGCAGGACATCTTGGTGCATCTCTCATCTCTAGGGAAAGTCTTTAAGAAGAGATCATATTTTTATGCTCTATAGAATGTGATGGGTAGGCTCTGGTCAGTTCCTGAGATACCTTTAAGGCATCATTTCTACTGTTCCAGTACAAAATTATCTTCTCACATGATTCCATGACTTCAAACACATCTACTGTTCACATTTAATTTCAGCTATAGCTAGGGATGCTCCACATGTGTTTGCATGCCAGCGGAAACATGGATGTAGTCCCTGCTTTCATGAGACTCACAGTGTACAGGAAGTCATCAGGCCTGCACAGAGATAGACAATGCCCCTTGTTTTGGCTTACAGACTCAAGGGGAAGCTCCATGATGGCAGGGGAAAATGACTGCATGTGCAGAGGGTAGACATTACCCCCTGGTCAACATCAGGTGGACAATAGTAGCAGGAGAGTGTGTCAAACACTAGCATGGGGACACTGGCTATAACACACATAAGCCCACCCCCAACAATACACTGCCTCCAGGAGGCATTAATTCCCAAATCTCCATCATCTGGGAGACTAGCATTCAGAACACCTAAGTTTATGGGAGGCTCGAGGGGAAGCTCCATGATAGCAGGGGAAAATGATGGCATAAACAGAGGGTAGACATCAGCCCCTGGCCTCTAGCCCAATTACCTTGTTCCTATTGGAAACCTCATTGAGTCTAATCTTTACTGTCTACACTTCTGTTGGCATTCTTGTCTTCTAAGTTTCCAACAGAATTAAGCTCTGTTTATAATAGACGAGTCTTTTCTGCCTCACATTCCCAACTCTCCTAAATTCCTCCCATAGACCACAGCCAGTGGTTTAAGAAACATGGTCAGATTTAGTCACTATGTCTCTTCTGTATTAGTCAGGCTTTAAAAATATTTTTTATTTACTTATGAGAAAGAGAGAGAGAGGCAGAGAGAGAGGGGGGGAGAGAGAATTGTGTGCTAGGGTCCCTAGCCACTGCAAACAAACTCCAGATGCATGTGCCATGTTGCACATCTGGCTTATGTGGGTTTGGGGGAATCAAACCTGAGTCCTTAGGCTTTGCAGGCAAGAACATTAACTGTTAAGCCATCTCTCCAGAACCTTAGCCAGGCTTTTGTGTCACTGTTACCAAATACCTGAGGAAAGAAATTTAAAGGAGGAAGTGTTAATTTTGGTTCATGGTTTCACACAGTCCAGTCCATGGTCACTTGTTTTTGTGTTTCTGTAAGTGCAGAGATGCAGAATATCATGGCAGTGGGAATGTATAGCAGAACCTGTTTCAATCATGGAGCACTGGAAGCAGAGGAAGGGATACAGGAAGAGGCCAGTACAAGGTCTAGCCTTCATACTCCTAGTTACCTATTTCCTTCAACCAAAAAGGAACGTTCGCTACCTCACAATAATCCATTAAAATTTTGAGCCCTTCATTAGGTCAGAGCCTTCATGGTCTAATACCCTCAGAGACATCCCCAGAAATATATTTTACTAATCTCCTTGGCATCACTTAATCCAATCAAGTCAACAGTCAAAACTAACTTGACCATCTCGCACTTGTGCCATCACCTTAGGGACTCATAATGCAGAAAATCCTCTTTAGTAAGCCAGTGTCAGCAATTTTAGACTATATTCACCTACCTATTGAGCTTGCTTTCTTTGACAGGTGTAGTGACCCTTAGCTCTAGGAGCCTTTAACCAACTATGGCAGGGATATATGAAGCCCATGAAGAATAAGTGCTAGGGCATAGAAGACATAAAATTCTTTGGTACTTTTCTGTGTGGACATCTTTGAGGCATAGTGGACTATTCAGAAATGCTTCCCTCCAGAGGATAGAGAAGATGGGTTTTCATGCAGAAAATTTCTGCCTATGTTGGAGATTGTTTTCTAAAGAGAATGTGTATTCACAGTGAGGGCTTTCTCAATGCACAGGGAGCTATAGCACAGGTCCAAAGTTTGCTTAGTCAGAATGTGGAAACATTCACACCTATGTAAAATTATGATTCATTTGATATTTAAAAAAATTAGGAAGTGAATGGTGTTAAAATGTATAGAAAATAAACAGAAATTCCTCCTTGTAATCAATAAAATAGAGGTAAGAAGTTTGTTAAATGCTTCATGCCTACACCTATGTAGGCAAGGCCCTTGAAATGATCACTTGAGCCCTCCTTTGTCTGATCAGAATTTCTAGAGGGAGGCCCAAGTGCCCAGTAGCTGAAAGCCCATAGCTCTGCCTCAGAACGGCTGCTAGTCACAGTAAAGTGAGAGTACGAGTCCCAACCCGTGAAGCTACCTGAGACATACCCGAGCAGAGGACTCTTCTCCACGTTAAGTAGTCCTGCTTCTGCCTGTGCTAGCCAGAAGTACAGCAAACTTCTTGAGCTCTGAAGGTTCCCTGGGAATGTCTTCAGAGGGGCTATATGTAGTTTCTTCTGTTGTCTGCATTCCTGCAGACTGTGGCATTCAGCTTCTGGTGGTTCTAACAGCATCTGCAAGAGCATGGAGGTGGCACATTCTGGGAAGTTGCATTGAGCACCAATGCTCATCTCCTTTTCATACAGAAATTCAACCAGCCCTCGGAGCCTGCTGTGAGCAAGAGCTTGGTACAGGAACTTAACCCTTTCATCCCTAACATGTGGCAAGCTAGAGAGCAAGAAAATGATACCTTGTCCTAAAGAATTTGGATTTTCTCCTAGAAGTAGTGAAGGCAAGTTAAGTGATTTCAAAGAGGGGATTACTTAATAAGATCTATATTTTCAAAGCTCGCTCCATTGATTATTGTCATCATGCATGTGCAGGTAGTAGAAGCTATGTTCGCAATTCCTATATACTAAAATGCTATTTCCCAGTAACTATTATAAAAAGAAAGTTCTCATGAATCCCTAAAATAAGCTTTGCTCTATTGAAAATATAAATCTACCAGGTAACTTTCATATTTAAAACTCTTGGACTGGAAAGAAAGCTCAATGGTTAAGGCACTTGCCTGCAGAGCCTAAGGACTGGGGTTCAATTCCCAAATACCCACATAAAGCCAGATGCACAAGGTTTCACGGGTGTCTGCAGTTCATTTGCAGTGGCTGGAGGCCCTGGTGTGCCCATTCTCTCTGTCTCTCCCCCTCTATTTGCCTATTTTTCTCTCTCAAATAAATAAATAAAATATAAATAATTTTTTTTTTTTTTTTTTTTGGTGAGAGAGACAGAGAGGGAGAGGAAGACAGATAGAGATGGGCGTGCCAGCAGCCTCTCAGCTGCTGCGAACGAAATCCAGATGCATGCGCCCCCTTGTGGTCAAGTGTGGCATTGCTCCCTTGCGTCACTTTGCATCTGGCTAAAAGTGGGACCTGGAGATTGGAACTGCTGGAGATTGGAAACAACATTCTTAGGCTCAGGAGGCAGGCATCTTAACCCTAAGCCAGCTCTCCAGCCCCCCCCCCCAAATTTTTTAAAAGTAAAACTCTTTGTAACTTCCTCATTTTCTAGGAAATGACCTTCAAACTATTTGATCACTCTTATCAGTGCAAACATTTTTAAGACTTCTCTTACTTCAACATAAGTTATTTACTTATAATCATATATAATATGAAATATATAAAAATTAACTGTAAGGTACTTAAAGCAGATAAACAAAGTTTAGAAGCATAAACAAAATGTTATATTGTCTTCCTAGTCTACAGAGGGATCTGAACACCCCTTTGGAGACCTAGACTCTGAGATCTGAGGAGCAGCTCTTCGTCATGAGCTGATACTCTCATTCTACATCCAGGCTCACATGGCTCCATGGCTCATCGCCACCAGTGATGCTAAGACAGCTGCCACATTGGCCTGACATGTTCTCCCCTCTGAGCCTTTGTCCATGTTGGTTTCTTTATGTGGCTTATGATTCTTCCACTGCTTCATTTCCTTTGTGATTGTCTCTGACCTTTCCCTTCTTGTAGTATAGGGATGTGGTGGTTTGATTCAGGTGTCCCCCATAAACTTAGGTGTTCTGAATGCTAGTCTCTCCAGCTGATGGATATTTGGGAATTAATACCTCCTGATGGCAGTGTATTTTGGGGGGCAGCTTATGTGTGTTATAGCCAGTGTCCCCATGCTAGTGTTTGGCACATTCTCCTGTTGCTATTGTCCACTTTATGTTGACCAGGGGGTAATGTCTACCTTCTGCTCATGCCATCATTTTCCCCTACCATCATGGAGCTTCCCCTTGAGTCTGTAAGCCGAAACAAGGGGCATTGTCTATCTTTGTGCAGGCCTGATGACGTCCCATACACTGTCAGTCTCATGAAAGCAGGGACTACATCCTGTTTCCACTGGCATGCAAACACACGTGGAGCATCCCCAGCTATAGTTGAAATTAAATGTGAACAATAGATGTGTTTGTAGTCATGGAATCATGTTCAGGAGATAATTTTGTGCTGTGCCTTTGAATATATGTATCTTTATATATAGCTGTGGGCATTGCATAGCTTATAAACTGCTTATCAGTCTCACTTGTAGTCACTAATGACAATGCATCTGAATAGGATTATTCCGCTGGATGTACCAAACTCATTTTTGCAGGACAGCAATTCAATTACTTTTTTTTTTTTTTTTTTGTAATACTTAGATCTTCCTCTTAAGTAATAATAATAGCAATGATACTTCCTTGTGACTATGCTTGGCTTTCTTATTTTGCATGTGTTTTAATCTAGACTACTTATCCTTCCAAGGATCTGACAGGAGGGGTAAAATCCTTTGCAATTAGAGTATGCTTTCTGTAAACAACCTCTTCCCAAAGCATCTTTAGTTACATATTTTTTGAGACATGTCTGTATATGTTCTGGATCATGTCTATAAACATTGGGTTAAACCGTTAAACATATCACCAACTGCAGGATTGCGAGATAGTCATTATAAAGGGACAAACAGGCTTCGTACCTTTCCCAAAGGTTTTTGTCATGAGAAATTCATTCTGTTCTGGTTCCACAAAATTTTGAGAAAGGTGGTTTAAATCACTGAAGACCCATCTTAGAAGGAACAACACATCTGGTGCTTTTGGTAACATCTGCACCACCAGTTAGCCTTGCCCCAGTATCACAATGTTAAACCCTGACTTTTGAGCAACAGCCAGAGAGGATTATCTTTGGGGGAGAAAACACAGTGTTTTCATACTAAAATTCAAGGAACAACTAGGTCAGAAGAACAAGCCAGCATGAGAGAGGATTTTAGGGACTCTGATTGAAATGGCAGGTGGGAGTCCATGGAGGTGAGAATTATTGTGGGATTTAAAGAAGACAGAACAAGCATTTGTGGAAACTTAACAACAAGTGCAAGATCACCAGTCCTGGCTGTTATCTAGGTACCAGGTTGGCAAAGTGGTTGTGGTCATAATACTGCCATCTAGAAATATTCCCTATGAAGCACACTGAGTTTTGATGGTTGTCTTCCTCACTGCTAACTCAGATTTGCTTTGAACAGTTTCATGAGTCGGTAGTGGTTGAGTAAAGAGGACAATGATCCCTCCTCTGTCTTTAGGTTCTGCTTAACATTTGTACATGGCTTAGATGCTGTGGTAGTTTGAATAGATGGCTCCCAATATACTCAGTGTTTTATTAGTTTGTAGTTTGCATCTGCAGCCACTTTGCTGGAGGCAGTGTCTCTGGGTGGATCTTAAGGTGTGGTGGTGGGTTTAGGATTTCAGTCTAAAGATATGCAAAGTGTGCCTAACTGGAGTTCCTGAGGTGTGCTGTTTTGCTTTTGGCTTGTGGCTTCTCTCTGTGTGTGGTCCTGTGAAAGTAGGCCAGCTTCTTCTGCCATTGTGGAACTTACCCTGGATCTGTAAGCTTCAATAAATATCCCTTCCTCCATAACTGTGCCTGGTCTGGAAGTTCATCTCAGCGAACCTAAAGCTGCCTGCTACAGCTGCTAATCAAGCTTTGAGCTCTGAACAAGCACTGGTGTTGTCAAATACATTTGGAGATTTCCCTTGGTGATTGCTAGGGGTTCTTGCAAGATTGGTTAATTGGTTCATACATGAATGAATAGAGTAGTGAAATGTTACACAGTACTTCCTAGACATCTCCCTTGGATCACACCTGACTGGTGGTGTTGGTGAAATGTCTCATGGTGGGCTGGCATGTAGCCTTATGATGAAGATTGAGCATGCTGTAAAGACCATCCATACAATTAGAAAACTGAGATTTGGGGTCACCTGGTACCAAAGGGATATTGCACTGTCTCGGCAGAGCCAGGAGAAGGAGATTAAGTTCATCCAGTCAATGATTCAATCAATCCTGACTGTAGAAGAAAACCCTAGGAAAGACACTGGAATGTAGGCTCATGAAGGTTCCTGGATGGTGAACACATCAATGTGTCAGGAAGGCCACACATCCCTATTCCATCAGAAGCAGCACAGAGTGCTTTACTCCATACCCAGTCTTCATCCTCTATGTCTCTTCACCTACCTGGTTTCAATCAGTCTTGAAGAGTGAGCTGAAGTTGTAAGTAAAGTGCTTTGTGAGTCCTTGGAGTCATTCCAGGGAATTAATGAAGCAGAGGGTCATTACAAGCTCTTGAGTTTGTAATTATTTGGTCAGAAATAGTGGTAGCCTTGGAACTGCTGAAGTGTAGCTTGCATCTGAAATATGGGCAATCTTAAAGAGAAATGAATAGTAGTGGTCTCTGCACTAACTCCAGTTGGTTAAAGAAGGAGTGAATTCCAGCACACCAGCTGGTATCAGAATAAGAACCAACAAATGACGACTGGTGGTTTGATCCCCAGAGGGGTGCTGTAGTTTATAGTATCTTCTATAGTTCTCATTAATGAGAATATTATGTTATTCCCCTGAATTTGTCCCAACCTGACATCTCACCCATGGTGAATTGCTTACTAGAGATACACTGCACACATCAGCTACATATGTGCTGAACAGAGCCAGATTTCTTAAGGCATGATCTTACAGTTAAGGCCTAATACAAATCCACACAAACACCAATAACTTCATAAAAAATACAAAGCTGGGGCTGGAGAAGATGGCTTAGCAGTTAAGGCATGTGCCTGCAAAGACAAAGGACCCCGGTTCAATTCCCCAGGACCCATGTAAGCCAGATGCACAAGAAGGCACATGCATCTGGAGTTCATTTGCAGTGGCTAGAGGCCCTGGTGTGCCCATTCTCTCTCTTTCTCTCTATTTCTCATTCTCTCTCACTCTCTGCCTCTTTCTTTCTTTCTTTCTCTCTCAAATGAATGAATAAACAAATAATCCAGCTGATGTCAATACTGAGCCCTACACATCTGGCTTTGGCAGTGATCGGAAACTATTTACACCTTGCTAATGTTTTGATATATTCCATGCAAAATTGCAGTTAACATTTCTGATGCCATGCTTTCTAGTCTTCAACAGGACACAGAAAGAACATTAAACAAATCACGAGTAAGGTTTCAGAATTGGAATTTCATTCCTAGTTTTCTGGACTGAGGATGGTCATTCCAATTTCCAGACCTGAACATATGAGGGGGATCCTGGGAGATCCTTAAGTAAAAGGGAGTACAAATGGCAAGGAAGTTAAGCCTCAGGGTATGGCTCCTGAATAATCAACAGTCTTTCAGCAACCTGCCTCAAGGACAAGACCTACAGCATTTTACTCTGGTTTAGGATCCTGCCGATTGATGATTGATCTGTTTTCTAGAAGAAAAGCATCCTCTTCAAAGAGGATGGATTTTCGTAATTTCTCTTTGGCTTCTCCCTCTCCCTCTGGTCCTCTGCATCATCCGTGTCTCGTGTCTCCTTCTTGTCATTCCTGAGTCTCTTATGTATGCCTTTCTTGCTTCCATGTGGAGTTCTGTTGCCTTTTGCTTTATCATCTGCACTCAGGGTGTTGCTCCTCTTGGGTTCTCTTTGCATGTGGGGTTCCCATTTTGGCTAGTAGCTATCCATTCTCTTAGACAGCTGTTAGGGCCATCCTTATACATACATTGATATTTGTGTTTAACAGGTATGCAGGATATAATGTAGGTTTGAAATTGACCAACAAAGCACCAGAAGGAGACCAAGGTTTGCTCCATGTTTCTTATCTCACACCATCCCTGTGTGGAACACTTGTGTCCAAGGGGAATGCTAAATTTTCCATATGGTCTGCCAATAACACAGAGTATAAAACACCTAGTCACCCCATCTGTAAAGCCAATTAGAACTTAATAACGTGTTTTCAGACGGACGGTGTGTTTTTGGAATCATGACTTCTGGCTCCGTAAGGTGTTGTGTGAAGGGTAGCTTCACTGGGTGCATGGCGTTTACAAATTCTGATTGGCATCTCCTGTCTTGTGGAAAAGTGAGCCTAGCTCAATTTGCAACAAAGATGACAATAGGCTGTGCAAATGTCTGTCTGAAGTGCAGTTCTGTGGGAGATAAACCTTCAAGCTTGTATGAGATGGCATAGGTTTCAGGTCAAAGTGTCACTCTTAAATGATCAGTATAGTAGAGAAAAGAGGCATTGAGGTGACTTTGCCGAGGGTCTAGAGCTGCACTGAAGCCTTTTCTGCATGATGAAGTGAGCAGAATCCGAGATTAGCTCAAAGCAGTGCAGAAACATAATGAGTTCACTTATTTTGGAGCATTTAATAACAGTTATAGACAGTTATGTGATCAGGCGGAGTTATGACTTATTCATTCTTTCATTGCTATTAAAATTACTGCATTTGAGGTTTTTAAAGTCATTGAAATAAAAAAGTCTGATTTATGTTAGGGGAATTTAGCTTGCCCTTTGGTCTCTCAGTTTTTAAATGATATAATTAGACTTTTTAAAGACCATTCTAAAAGCATTATTAGCATTTTGTATAGCAGAAAGTAAATGCATGTTTTGTGGATAGTTTAGTTTTAAAAGGCATAATAATACTTGATTCAGACAGTGATATTTATAGATTATTAAGGAAAGATTTTTTTGTATGAAATTTCTCAAAAGGCAATTGTATAATTTTGGAAATAGACTATACAGAAAGCGTGTGGGTTTTGCTGTGTGTGTACATACAGATACTCTTTCTAATGCACTCTCTAATTTCATTTTGAATGGACATTACAAAGACATAGAAATAATACAACACAGCTTTCCTCCCATTTGGGAAAGCAAGGATGGGAAGAAAAAGTACCCGAGGGTGTATTAACTCATGACCTTTAGCATATTTCCTCCGAAATTACAGAGACATCTATCAGCCCGAGGGGAAAAGCCTGCTTTAATCATAACAAAGAGGTTTGCAGGTGGTTTGAATTAGCAGTAAACAACAATCATTAACAAATCATTTTGGAGGAATATGGAAGTTTCATGGCTGCATCGACATTTTAGTAACATGCTGTTCTTAGGCTTTTCTTATGTATTTCATTGTGTGCCAATACCATCTACTGTCCACAGAGCTTTGGACATGGCAGTGAGTATAAGAGGTACAAGCAAATATATCTCTTTATAGAAATGTGTAATAAAGTGCTGATTTCAGTTGGACACTGAGCCGAGATTATTTCAGGTATAAAATTGAGTTGACTGCAGTCTCCTTAAATAACAGCTATTTGTGCCACATTTGTGTTCTGTAAACAGCTTGTATGTCTTTTGGAGACTCAAAATATAATGCACTATGCAATTGAGAATGAAAACACATTACTAAAGAAGGAGAGCAAAGAACCTTTTAAAAAAACCAGGAAGGATACTTACCCATGTGATTAAATGATGCTTTGAAAATATGAGCATGCACCCTTTAGACACCCTTTAGACAGCTTTCCATGACCATGCACACTTTAGACACCCACATCGGTATATAAGAATGCCCACAGGTGCACATTTCCACCTTCTTATTTTCTTTGGATGTAGCTGAACTTAATTACCAAATTTTGCCTTCTATATGAGTGACTTTCCTTGCTTAAGTAAGTCCTACACTAATCTGAAATAGCCAAGTAATCAGTTTTGTTTGTCTAGGTTGTTCATTTAAAGGAAAGGTGCTGTGCACTTTCTAAGTGGGGAAGGCCAGGTTCTTTGGGTGACAGCTGAGGGGTCAGAACGAGGAAGCAGCAGACTCCAGTGACTTGACAGCCCTGGTGCTGTTTTCGGAGGCTGTTTGGAAAACACTCACAGCTTTCTGACAGTGATGTGAGCCTCCACCTGGCCTGTTTCCAAAGGGACAAAGTAGCTGGAAGGAAACACACATTGGGCCAGCTGACGGGAGTGGGGGCGGGGCAGGGAGAGCTGCGGAGGCCATTGATCTGTGCAGTGCAGAGTTTTCTCCACTAGAGACTGGTCTCCACCCGGTAAACATGCCGCTCAAGGTTTCACAGTTCAGATTTGAACTATGGTCTCAGAGGTGAGAGGCTAGCATTTCATCCACTAAGCCATTTAGCCTTTTCCTTTGAAAGAAGATTGATTTTAAAAAAGCTATTAACCTTCAGTGATTTATCTCATTAGATCATCTTCATTTTCCTCTGCTTATAATAAGACTATATTATATAGTTTTATTCTTCAGTTAATTCAATGAGACGGTCTGAAAAGGAAATGCATGAGAAACATAAAGAAGGGAGAGATAATAGAAAATTATCAGCAACACTGAAATGAAAATGTTAACAGGAAAAACAAAAGAAATGGAGCCAACATTATCTCAGATCTCAGGAGTACAACCGCATGAGACATAATGGTGCTATGTAACCTGGTTTTGCAAAAAACTTTCAGTGTGTCATATCAGTTCTAGGCCATACACCATGCTAACGACATAGGCATTACCTTTCCTTTTCTAGTGAGAAGACAAAGAAGATAGGTTTCATTTTTTGCAGTGACTAAAATATAAGCCAAGGAACCAGTGGTAATCAATTCACATTGAGTATATATTCAGAGGTGCACAAGAAGCAGCAATTCTCAAGGAAATTGCATTAAAACACATTCTGTTCAGAGCCTGAAATTAGACATTTTATCTATTTTTACTGAAAAATGTGAAAAATGTGTTAAACAGTATCCTTATCCGAAATCCCTTTAAAGTGAACCAGACACCAGTCGCTTCCATACTGAATCATATTTGATTTATTGTGTTATATTGATTGAGTTTCTACTTTAGTAAAAGTGTTACATTTTGTGAATAATGTGTTAGCATTAATGACTTTAATTCATTCTCCATAACTTTACGACAGACACTAATTTACATTTCTTCTGGAGTACCTGATAGCAAAAGAATTTCTTGCATTTTAATTTTTTTTCATGTATATTCCTAGGCTGTGCAATAGTAGTGAATGTAAGAAACCAGAATTAGGAACATCATCTGTTTCATGAGTGTGGGTTCCTTGTGCCCTACCCCAGCATTCTGGTATGTCCAATGAAAACTAAATTGAAGGCTTACAATAACAGTTTAGTGTTTGTTCAGACTAGGCAACAATGCACATGATTCTCTGCAATTTTCGGAGCTTATTTAACACTCAGGATTGGAATTCCTTTTGTTGCAGTATGGTTAGATTCTGTGAGTTGATGTTTGGGCAGGTGAGGCCAGCTCCACACTGGCAAGTCCTGACAAGATAACTCTAAAGAAATCAAAGCAGTTCAGCTTGTCAATCTCATGCTCTTCATTTCCCGAACTGGTCAGTGAGGGTACTGGCTAAGACTGGAGAAAGAAAAGACAAAAAAAACAATGTTGGCAATGAAATCACTTCTATCTCTGCTTTTTTATATTAAGTGAAAGTGGTTATATATGTATATGTATATATATATATATATATATATATATATATATATATATATATTTTACATATATTTTTCTTTCTATGTATTGCATTGTCCACAATGTATAGATTAATATGTTTTCTAACTTTTCCATTACTGCTTTAACTTCCTCACCTCTCATCCCCTTTTGTTAAATACAAACACATCTCAATTTCTTTTTCCTATCTGGAACATTCCTGGGATTGCTATCTGCAAAGTGAGTATTGATGGGAGCCTTGAAAATCAGAACTAACATGAAAAGAGAAAGAACAACTATGATTTGGAAGTTACAAGTCACAAATCTTGAGTGTGGCTCAGCTTGAGAGCTGGAAAAACTCTTTGAGAAAGGGAAACGTGGAGGGCTTGGTTGCCACCTCTTGCCTCCATTTCCTTTTTCGTTCACCTTAAGGAAAGCTTACCTTCCCTTTTCTACAGTAAAGGCCCTAGGATGCAAAAATCCATTTTCCTTGTTTATTTTTTGTTGTTGTTGTGTATTTGTTTTTGTTTTGTTTTTACTCTAGATTCCAGAGAGGACAGAACTCTGCAGGTACTACCTCTCTACTTATCCACCCAGCCTGTGAAATGTTCAGTTTTATTGGATTTCCTGAGTGTAATGTTTCCATGATGGTATGGAAAACTCAGTATACCCATGGTTTCTGGAATGTCCTTGACCTCATCAATCAGGAATGATGGGGAGTAAAGGTAATGAACCAAACCAAGGCATGACCCACTGCCCTGTGTCAAATGAAAAAAATCTAGAGCTAGCTTCACCACTTCCAGGCATAGCAAAGGTAGCTTCTCCCAGAAATACCTTTGTTGAATTATTCACAATAGCTAACTTACAGATTCAGCCTAGGTGCCCATCAACAGATGAACAGGTTAAATGATTATATATATACATATATATGATGTGTTTTACAACCATAAAGAAGAGGGAGATGGTGTAATTTGTAGGAAAATAGATCATCATATTAAGTGAAACAAGCCAGTTTCAAAAGGACAAGTATCACATGTTTTCTCTAATATGTAGAATTCAATGTGTGTGTGGGGGGTGAAGTACATGAAATTAGCTGGGGGCTGTTATGGATGAAGAAGGGAGAAAGGGCCGCAGGAATAGAAAAGGTAATGGAAGGCTGGAGAGAAATTTCAACAGTTAAGGCACTTGCCTGCAAAGCCTAAGAATCCAGGTCAATTCCTCAGTACCCATGTAAGCCAGATGCACAAGGTGGTGCATTTGTCTAGAGTTTATTTGCAGTGGCTGGAGGCCCTGGAACATCCATTCTCTCTATCTACTTCTTGTCTCTCTCAAATGAATAAATAAAATATTTAAAAAAGAAAAGGTAATGGATGGCTGAATATGATCAAAGTACATTATATGCATACATGCACATGTCATAATGAAGTACATTCCTTTGTATGATTCGTGTATGTTAAAAATAAAGCCAGGTATAAACATAACAAATCTAAAAGGTGTATTATCTTACAAATTTAAATTTTCTGCTGATTTTCTAATTGTTCTTTAATACAGCAAAAATATAATTAACTTCATAATAGCAAATAAATATGTGAATTAAGCAGATCTATCATCCTACATATAAAATGACATACCATTCAAAATATTAAAATATATTAGAAGAAAGTTAACAAGTTAGGAATGATACAGGAAAGATATGCAACTCTCTTCTGACACATTAACGAAAGGCACATTACTTATCCTTCTGCGCCTACATTCATTAAAGTACTGTAGTAGATTTAAAAATAAGATGGCACTTACTAACTTCTGTTTTAATGAGAGAGGCTAGTTGTTTTAGACTCTAATTAGAATCAGCAATAAAGATAGATTAAGGTCTGATGCTATCAATGACCAAAATCAAATGCATTCCAAAAACCTTCCAGCCACATTGGTCATGTTCATGTCCTTGGTGAGATGTTAAGGACTTTTGACGACAAAGTCTTTGACTCACACTGCTGCGTAAGAACTTTTACTACCATCTCAGGTCCATATAGAATTTGGCCCTACAAATTGTCCTCTATCTAATCACCCCCATCTTTGTACCATGTGGTCTCCATTTCCCCAGCTTCCCATGGTATGGCACATTTCCCACTTTGGAGTCCTCTCCAGCTGTCTTGATGGCTAAGATTCTGATAGGTGACAACTCACAACACCCTGCCACACTCCGCTGTTCTTTTAATGTGCCTCAGGTCACTTGGTTATGTGTTATCTCTCCCTATTTTGTTCATCTCTGAACACAATCTAGTGGATGTGGTCCCTGCTACTCCACAGCCCTTATTCTTGGGTGATTTCCCCAAGTTCTGATACAGTAAACCCAGAAAACAAATGCCTGTCGCTGTATAGCATCAGTGGCAGGAAGACGGGCTCATTCCACCAAAGAAAAGGTACTAAAAATACGTGAGACGTGAGTTTGAATAACCTGTTAAATTAGATGCTAAGAGACTCTTGCCTAAAATGGTGATGAGATTGCTTGTGGAATTTCCAAGTACAAAGTACTGCACTATGTTAAATTCAAGAGCCGCCTGCATCCAGCCAGCAATGGTGTGTGATATCTTTGGAGTGCTTTGAGCAGAACCAGGCCCACTAGGTTAAACCTAGATGACATTGAACCACACTTATCTGAGTCCCAAATAAAAGACAGAACCAAATTCTAGTCATTTCTTTGTTTCCCTTCTGAAAATCAACAAGTCATTTTGAGAAGATAGCCATGCAAAATGATTAATGTCAGCTAATGTCAGAGAATAGAAGGTAATGTTGTCCTATTCAATTGGTTTTTTTCTGAAAGGGGAAAAATGTATAATGTTTATTATGAATTGAAAAGATGAAACCAAAAACAACTGATCCATCAAACTTCCAGCCAACCAACCACCCATTTGCTTGGTCCCATATGCTTTTCTTATTGTTGAAAGTTGCTGCTGACTCATTGTTAATCAGGTGACCTCTACTCCTTCCCATTCCTACTTCTTGACTAATTAAGAATAATTGCTATGTTCTTCATCTTACATGTTCATTTTTGGGGGTGGAGAAAGACACAGAGAGAGAGACAGAGAGAGAGGGAGAGGAAGATAGAGATGGGTGCACCAGCAGTCTCTTAGCTGCTGTAAGTGAAATCAAGATGCCTGCACCCCCTTGTGGTCAAGCGCGGCATTGCGCCCTTGCGTCACTTTGCATCTGGCTAAACGTGGGACCTGGAGATTGGAACCAGCGTTCTTAGGCTTAGGAGGCCTGCGCCTTAACCGCTAAGCCATCTCTCCAGCCCTTACATGTTCATTTTTGACCTTGGCTTTGAGCAGTAGTTTCAAGGGCAATACTTGTAACACCTTACTCAATCCATGACAGAGGCAGATAGTTAATTACATGTGTGTATTGAATGCCTATCATATACTCGGAAGCACTCCTTAGTTATGCCCACTATTGACATAGCAAAGACATCTGCTCACTTTGTGCCACATTGTCTCTGAACTGAGCTGAGCACAATTCCATCTGGCTAATTCCATTTGCACGGTGCCAAATTTGAGTTGCTTATAGCCTCTTAAGAAAATTCCGAACTAAGATTCTCTCTTTGACATCCTTGCACTATTTTTACTATTGTACTATTCAAGTCCTTACTTGAAATTGTTGCAGTTTGGAAGACAGGTAGGTTTCTCTAGAATAAATGTAAGACCTCAGAAGGATTGCCAGGGCAGTTCCTGAAGTTTTAATGTGCATCTTTACTTTCTTGAGGGGTCTGGTTAATTCTTCCTTGGTCATTAGCAGCACACATCAATGATACCCAATGGGATGTAGAGAAAATTATTTGAGGCAGAAAAGGTAACATCCTTAAACGTTCCCCAGTAACAGACCTGTTTGTCTTGAGATGTCTACTCCCAGTGAGGCAACTCAAACCAATTCAGTTTACAGATTTGATTCCACCTGGTCTGGGATAGTGGAGTTTAGTCCAATCTTTAAATTATCCTCTTTGGTTATATTCCTTAATATACAGCTTCCAAACTAGGATGGTTCTCAGCTCACACTCATAATGCAACCTAGCCATGCTTGAAATGGAAGGCTATTGATGGAAATTAAGAATTGCTTATGGCAGCACAAACAGCCGAGCTCAAGAGCTCAAAGACAGGTGCAAATAAATGATGATGTAAGAGTCTGGTGAGTTCCACTGTTTACCAGAAGCAGCTCTGCAAATATTGCCAGTTGGAGTTTCTTTTTCACCTGCTTCTCATCATGGGCATGGAAGTGAACATGAGGTTAAGAGAAGTAATAAAAAGAGAAAACAAAACTTTAAATGAAATTAACCAAAAGCTTATCTTTGACTGTTAAGTGGCAGATGTATAAAAGGTATTAAGCACAATATTATGCTCTTTCAACCGTCTCTCAGGTGGAGAGAATCTGTGAGTGTTAAACACAAAGAGGATGTGAGTTTCTCATTGTATGCTTTAATCAATGTTTAAACTCAGTGGAAAAAGAAAACCTGATCAGTGTAAATTTTCCCCATCAACAAAATAAAACAGAGGAAATTAGTCATGTAGAAATAATGGTTAGGCAATTCAGATTAAACATCATTGTTTTTGGTGAATTTTTAAAGCAATATACAAAACAAATGCCTAAGAATATCATCTGTTGAATTTCTTCAAACTGACTCAGAAATCTAAGTGGTAGTTATTTTTCCTCTTGTTTTTTAAAAAAATATTTTATATTGATTTATTTAAGAGAGAGAGAGAGAATGGGCACTCCAGGGCCTCCAGCCACTGCAAACAAACTCCAGATGCATGTGCCACCTTGTGCATCTGCCTCACATGGATCCTGGGAAAACAAACCTGTGTCCTTTGGCTTCACAGACAAGCGCCCTAAGTACTAAGCCATCCCTCCAGCCCCTCCTCTTGTTTTCTTAATTTCCCATTCTTCTTTGAGTCATTTTATTTCTCTCTTACAGTATTTTCTAACTTCTGCTTGTTTCTACTCAGTGTATGCCTTGTAACTAGTAATTACATGGCCACCATCCCCTACCAGCACACACCTCCTATCCTCCAGTTGCTATGTAGCCTCTGGGGCTGCAGACATCATTCCACTTGCTTGGTGTTGCTCAAGCTGCATCCCACTCTGTGTTCAGCCTTCACCTACCAGGTAACCATGTAAGTACTATCATTTGAATAAGCAGAGATGAGCTTATTAAATACATGCTCCATCCCTGGAGAGCTCCTGACCCAAATTTATAGTCCTCTGGTTATGTCCATTTTGATATATTGAAGACAGAATGAGAAGAGTTTCTGCAAGTGTAATTAAGTCTAAGGTTAAAGTTAAATTTCAAAAAAAAATTGTGAAAATACAGCATAAAAAGCTTTCACTGATTGCAATACATATTTATGAAAAACTATTTTTAGAGTTCTAAAAAAGTTAAATCAGATCCATTTTGGATTTCAGTTTCCTTGTCTATAAAGCACAAGTATAGGACTGGGCAGTAAGAACTCGTTGTTCTTGATTCCTGGTCACAGTACACTGTGTTGGCATTTTTAGTGTAAAATGATGCTTCTAGCCAAGTTACCAATCAATAACAATTCACTGGTTTTCGAAGTCCAATCTTTAATAAATGGAATTCTGATTTTTCTGAACATTTTATTAACCCCTCTAAAAACAGATATATGTGTCTGTTCTACAGATGACCTCTGACTTATGACATGGAAGTGACTCTTAATTTCAAGGTAATAGGTCTCAGATGAGAGATTATTTAAATATATCCCAGCAAATATCCAGATTGACAAGTCTCCAAGATAATTTATGGTAGGCTATTTAGGAAAGAATGCAATATGCCCTTTGTACTTATTATAGGCATGAGAGAGTCAAGGGGCTGTGAAACAATGGGTGATAGCTAAGCTTTTGACTCTTACCTACAAACCTGAAAGTATAATTATCTTAAAAAAGATTGTGCTTCTGAAAAACCCAAAATAAAAATGAGGCAAGAGGAACATAATATTTAAGATTTGATTCACAGTCTCTTCAAGTTTTCAACTAATTCCAATATTCTACAGCTTTCCTTGTGATAGGCTCTCCTTCTTCTTCTTTCCATTCAGTTCAATTTTCAAAAGAAATTGAGGTTTCTTTCTTATTACAACCACCTCCACAATGCAACACATTCATGACTCCTGCAAAGATCATTTGGGGAGTAGATAGACAGAAGACAAATTTTTTTTTCTTTATGCTTTTGATAAATAGGGACTCAAGATTTTTTAGAAAACAAGTTTTATAACTCCTTGATATTAATTTGATAATTTATAACACAAGGTAAAATGACAACTTTACACCTAGTTAAACTTTGCTGATTTATGTATTTTTACTTAGAGATGATTTTTTTTTCTGAAGTTTATGAGGCAGCTGTGACTTAATCTCTCATTTCCTATTATTTTTCCAAGGCTATTTTTTAGTCAACAGTTTAAGCAAATCCAGTTGGGTGGGAAATTGAGAGAATTCTTTTAGTTTTTGCTACATTTACTGATAAGCACAGAAGTGGAAAAAAATGTTTGCTTTAGACACTGGCATAGCCATGCTAAGATGCCTAAATATAGGGGAACATTTCTGATTGTGTGTTTGTAATTATCAATGCTTACTGTTCATTTCTTATAGAAATGGCTACTTTTTCCACATTCCCAGTTCATCTACTAATAAAAGAGAGGAAAGGATCTGGTAAGAAGAGTTATGAAGGGAAATCCACCCACACCTAAGGATGACCTTTAAATTCCATTGGTTTTGTTTGACACTGACTATGTGAAAGTTAATATTTTTAGTCCATAGAGATTTATGCAAATCATTAAAAAAGTCATGGTCATGTGGGTCATGTCCCCTGAGTGTCATCAGAAATTTTGACTTGTATTGGCTGAAATTCAAGAGCTAAGTTAATAAAAAATGTCAAAAATACTAGAAAGAGTTTGTGTTTAAGTGATAAACTACGTAGAGATAGAAAGATGAATTTGATAATTCTCCTTTGCTTATTTTTTACTTAAAAGAATAATACTGTTTTTTTCACATCAAAATATAGATTGTATAAAGTAAAAATACCAAATTTCATATATCAACCATTAGAGTTAACTAGTACTAACAGGTTTTGTTTTTAAACGGAAATTTAATGGGAATGTGTTGTGTAACTTGTGTTCATTTGCTTAAAAATATATCATTGGCTTCTTTTCAGGCCCAAACCTACAAATCGTATCAAATATATACTCAAGCACTTCTCTATAGAAGAGTGTTCCAAATTTGGGACCATTACTAGATATAGCAAATAGCGTTTTCTTATATTTTTAAATTAAATTTAATTTTAAAAAACCATTTTATTTACAACATCCATATCATATATGCCATGTAGTCTGACCCTCCTTTGTCACTCTTCCCCTATTGTCCCTCTACTGAACCCTTCTTTCCAACTAGTCCCTCTTCTATATTTATGTCACTTTTTTTTCTCCTCATATTATGCAGGTCATGTGCAGGTAGCAACAGTCACTGTAAGGTTATAAAAGCAACTGCTACTTAGTGTGTGCAAGACAGCATTCTTAAGACTCCTCCCCTTCCTCCAGTTATTACATTCTTTATGCCACCTCTTCTACAATGGTCTCTGGGCTTTGCAGGATGTAGCAGAGATGTCATACTTAGTGCCTACGCTCATCACTTCTTAGCCCTTTGGTGAGTCTTGACTCTCCTCAGTCAAAGAGAAGCTTGTCTGAAGAAATGTAGAGCAACATTAATATAGGTACATAAACACAAATTTAGAGGACAAAGTGGTAGGCATAATACATCCATTTAACTAAACAATAGTAGTAACTTACCCCCTAGGGCTTATGAGCTTCTCAGCCAAAGACTTTGCTTGGCTTTCAGTTATGAGGCATGAATTCCCTCCCCTGGAGCAAGCTTCAAATCCAATCAGGGAGCAGTTGGTTACCTCCATAACAGACATGACACTATTGCATTGAGTACATCTTGCCTGGCTGGCCAGTTGTGTGGCTTACAGCATCCACTCTGGGCAAGACTGTTTTGTTCTTATCACCTGCTTTTTACATGCTGCTGTATCTATAGCATGGATACCAAGTACATGGTTGGTGAGTATAGTTAACAACTTTGTAGTTGCTGCCACAGAGGATCTTGTTCTCCATATGTCTAAAACTTGGATACAAAACCAAATGGAGCTATACTACATGTCATCTCCAAAATAGTTATGTTCACATGTGCACTATAGAGTTTAGCTGAATCAATGGACACATAGCTAATTTGAGGCCAGCCAGTGTTGTCTCATTCCCCTGACACACCCTCATCAACAAATAATTCCTTTAGTACAATCTTTTGATAAGAAAAATGACACATATCCAAAGATTTGGTATAATTACCAAAAAGATTTGGTATGTTACTGCTTGCAGCTTTTCCTGATCTACATTGTACATTGTGCAGGGATAATTTCTGAGTTAATATTTTCTTACTGGAATACTCATAGTTTGATCATAGGTAATGGACACATTGCCATAGGCAATTGGGCAAAAAGTAAACCAAGGGGAAATTAGTGTAAGGTTTAGAGTGAAATAATATCACCAAGAATTTATTATTATTATATAATATTATTAAATATTATTTTCTAAGGTGGTTTTGTTGTCACAAATCAAGTCCGGACTATGAAAATTACATTTTATTTTTTTCTTCTGCTTTAGGTCAAAATAATTGTGTGCTTTTTTTTTTTTTTTTTTTTTTTTTTTTTTTCACTGGTGGAGAAATTTTGCATCTGGAGAACAGAATATTTGCTGACCACTGATAACAGACGTGAATTGTTATTGAGCTCCTGAAAGTTAGTTTCCAGGTGCCAGTAAATGAATGATCTTGTGTGGAACAAATGACTTGTGGCTTTTTGTGCCCTTCTTTCAGGAAATTATTCTGCCATACTGAAAACTCTCTCTTATACTCTGAGGATGCAAGCAGACCATCTAATGGTCTGGGCGTATGCATAAAGCCTTGGGTATGCACATTTGTTGCCTCATCATTTTGTTGTTAATTTGGTCACTTTGTTGATAATTTCAAATCATTTTACAGAGCTCATTTTCGACACATGCAAGGATTAGACTTTAGTTTTTCTAGGGTACAGAAATGAGCGAAATTTCGGTAGCATTTCTTCTTACCATTTCATATCATGGCCTGATTCAGCATTGGTCTATCCCAGATGAAACAATCAGCCACATTTCATTGCTATATTCAAACTTAGAAAATGCATCAAATGATCTAGAATGACTATTGCTAAGACAAAATTGGCTTTGAAAAATTTTAAAAATTATTTCTTAATATTTTATTTTTATCTATTTATTTGAGAGAAAGGGCCAGAGGCAGAGAGAGAGAGAGAAAGAGAGACTATAAGAGAGAATGGGCATGACAGGGCCTCTAGCCACTGCAAATGAACTCCAGATGCATGTGCCACCTTGTGCATCTGGCTTATGTGGGTACTGGGGAATTGAACCTGGGTCCTTAGGTTTTGCATGTAAGTGCCTTAACCACTAAGCCATGCCTCCAGCCAAAAATTGGCTTTTATCTGGCTGTTCTTTCTACTTTCAGACACATGATAAGCTGAAGAAACAAGATCTCTTGTCTGGACTATTGCAGCAGTTTCAAACCTTTTTTTTTTTTTTTTTTTTTTTGGTCTTTATCAAACCCACCATTGCTCCTTTCCCCTAACAGTTTGCTCATGTTTCTCCCTCTTTCTTCCTACAGCCCCCTTCTAAATATAGGGTGAAGTTCAAACTCTGGTTGTAATAGAGATAGCCTGCCATGATCTCAGTCCTCTCCCAGCTTATTTCCAAAAACACTTTGGCTGCAAACTCCAGTCATAAGAGATTGCTCTGCAATTCCTGGAACCACCCCCTTCCCAGGGTTGTAGCTTTTTCCACACAGCCTCTCTGAACTGCGTTCTGTTTTAATATGAGTCTGAAATGCGCCAGCTGACTCTGGTATCTGAATAGCTGGTGGCTCTGTTTTGAGAGGTTGTGGGTCCTGGTTAGCAGAGGCTAGTCACTGTGGCCAGGGATTTCAAGCATTGTGTCCTGGCCCAGATCTCTCCCTCCTGATGTGCTAAGATGTGAGCAGACATGACTACTCCCTATGAACTCCACCATGCCTTCCCCACTATGATGGCCTTTTAAAACAGTGAGCCAAAATAGATCCTTCATCTTTTAAGTTGTTTCTGTCATGTAGTTTTTCACAATGATAACAAAAGCAACTAATACAGTTCCCATCTGAATTGCTTCTCTTCATTCCAGCACTTCTCTGGGTGGTGGATCATATTGTCTTCTGCATTTTCATTGTAGGTGCATTTAACTTAGTGAGCAGTCTGTTTTACATTTCTGGCTATAATTGCTTGATTGACAGAGGCAAAGGTCCTTTTTGTATCATCATGTCTCACAGACAGTAGGGAATGTCTAGTGAACTGATGAATCAATGTTCCTATCTCTGTGGCAGCCAAAGACAAACCAGAATTAGTTTATCACAGGGTAAATAGGATGTTGGATATGCATGCTGTTTCTTTTGTCTTATTCCAAAATAGAGTTAGGTGGTTTTCTTTAAAATCATAGACACCCTAGCAGAATGATAAATAATAGTGGACAGCAGATCTACATAAAGAGTAATTGCAGAATGTTGATTCAAATTCTGGGTCTACTTTGGCTTTGACCACAAGCAAATACATTCACCCTTACACTACACTGTTAAGAAGAGCTAGAAGTAGACTAAACTAGATCTTCTTCAAAGAGCAACTGGACTTTACTAAATAAGTTATGGTATTAAATAGAAGAGGGGAAAACAAATTAGGACATTTTAAAGGAAAATGGCTAACAGTCAGACTATATTAAATCTATAGAGTTGTATCTATAATGTTTAATTTACCTAATTTTTATCGTCCATGCAGCTGATAGTAATAGCATGACATTGTTATTGCAAAAGGCCTGGAAATATGCACACATTTATCACGATATATTAAATGAAAGATTTTTACTGTCGAGCAAGTCCCAGGGATATTTAGCTTAAAGTTTGAAACTTTAGTTGCCATCAAGTACAGTAAAAAGATGAACTAGATGGGTCAAGGAAATAGGCTGTTTTCTACCAATGGGACAAACAAATGGACTTCTTTCCCTTGGAACACAATGTTTGCTAGTTATCTAAGATGTTCAATTGTGCTTATAAGACATTTATGACTACACAGTTTGAAAAGATCACACAAGTTAAGCTGTAAAGAAACTGTATGGAATTTAAAGGGATACCAACGAATGAAAGCCAAGAGATAATCATAATTGGTTATATTGATTATTCTAAATGATAGGATTCATCCTTCTACCAAATCTAAATAATTCTACTTCATTGACTGGAGAGTAATAAACAACTGGATTTAATGTAGAAAAATACAGAAAATGGCAAAAATGAGATATTTAAATTTTAGGTATAAACTTTAATCATTTTCGAAATACTTAGTAAAGTTATAGTAAGTCTAAGAACCTTGAGAGCAGTTAAAATTTATCATGATCTGTGATTATCTGATTTGCATGTACTCTTATTAAAAGACTATTAGTGTGATTGACTTCCAGGCAGAAGAATGATACATATATCACAGAACATGATAGCTGCCTTCAGAAGAGATGATCAAGTACACTTATTCAGCTCTTGCACTTTTGAAGGGAGGCACAAAATTAAGTGACACTTATAAAAAATTCTAATTAAACTTAAAGTTAAAAAAATCCAGTATTTTAAGAACCCATGTTCCTTTGTATATGTCAGTAGGTCAGTTCCTTTTTTGGGAGTTAAGCCTACTAATCATGTAATTGTCTCCTCCTCCTGTCTTTTGGTTTTCAGGCAGGGTCTAACTATATAGCTGAGGCTGGCCTGAAACTCTTAATCCTCTTGCCTCGGCCTCCCAGGTGCTGAAATGACAGGTGTGAGCCACACGCTTGGCTATGGGGCTGATCTCTGAGTACATATTACAATTTCAACTTAAAAAGTGAAAATCCTTGATGAAGGCCATTCATCAGGCAATCATCAGAGTTTCCATCTTTCAAGAAAAATATGCCTTCTGTTACCTCATTGCAAATTAATACAACTTTATATTGACTCAGCTGAGGAGAAGGAAAATGGGAAACATATGAGCAATTTATTTCCAACTTATTTTTAACATTTGAACAAAAGAAGGTTTTAATTTCAAGTCTTAAAGGAAACTCCACCCACAGAATTCTTTAGTAGGTTATGAAGTGGAGTGTCCTCCAGTGAACTATTAAAGGCTGTCAATTGCCAGGTGGAGATCATAAGCCACTTTATTTCTCCCAGTATATCTCTGAGTTTTTAAATCTCTGTCTTAGAGATGAGGACACTTGAGTTTGGTAGCACCAGGGACTTGGAAATGAAAGGAGAAAGCTGACCCTGCACTGTGTTCTTCAGATTGTTTTTGAGCCCCATTAAAGTGCTAATGGCAATCATGAAAGTTCCTGTTTGATAGAGATTTTCTAAGATTGGTTTCAGGCACTGCCACAGGACCTCAAGCAACCAGGTTTAGAATAGCATTGAGGAAGATACCCTTAGCTCTGTGCGTGCATGAGGTGCTTTGCCATGAACTCGGAAACACTAACCAAAGCCATTGACTTCCCACATCAGGTGCTAAAACTTAACTGACCGTGGGAGAAATGACAACATGTATGGATCAGTGGGAACAGTGTGTGAGCCCAGAGTGGAGCTACAAGAGCTTTGGCACTATACTTACTTCAGAAATCCCTGTGAGATACACGGGGAAGAGGCTAGTGGTGTTTGTGGGGCCTAGTCCTTTATATTTTTAATAGCATGGACTTAAAATTCCCGCACTTCAGTCTCCTGAGTGTTAAGGTTTACAGGAATGTACCATCATACCCACCTCAGGTCTTTTCAGTCTATGAGTAGATGAGTTTGACCCTTGAACTATAAACTCATAGAAGTATTATTTTCTTCTAAGTTGAAATACTTTTAAATATTTATTAAGTAGGAAAACACATTTATGTGTTGTAATAGTCAGTTCTTATTATTTGTAGATTCTGTTTTTCAATATTTGCAGTGATATATGTCCATGTTTTATTGCATATTGAGATTATTGTTTATGATTTCCCTGTTTTAAATGGCTACTAAACAAAGTGCTTAATGTCTAGGCAGTGTTCCTAAGCATGAGAGTACTAGGATATGAATTATCAACAAAGAATGTGTTCGAGGCTATGATTTTTTTCAGGAAGGAATTAAAGTGCTGTTGTTCATGAGTTACATATTAATGAATTAACATGATATTAAACAGTATCTTTAAACAACTGTAAAGTGAGGCTATGTATTGGTTGGTTGATGAAAATGCTCTGACTAGAGTCTTAGAGGCACTTTGCTTTATATCCCTCAGAAGCAACAGTTCTGCATTTGCTAATGTAATGCAGCAATAGCTTATCCATTATGACTTCCAAGAAAAATAAAAGAACCGTGTCTATATGTTTAACCTTACACATAAGGTATAAAAAATAATATGTGTATACATACCTACTCTGAGAAATAGACTATCGCCAACACTTTTCAATCTCATCTATTGCTCCTGACATTCTCCACAATCCTTTCTCTTTTCCTCCATTACCACTCTCATGAATTTTATGAGTAGCAGTTGTTGCTTTTCTTTGTTGTTCAATACTTTATATAAATAGCCCTGAACAATGTATTGTTTAGTCATGTTTATTGGCTCCACAAACTGGCAACAGGCATTATGTATTATCTTTTTGAGTTTTTATTTACAATTTTTATACATGAAGATAATATAATTTGATCACAATTCCCTCCAAACACCTTTTGTCCCCCACCTCACCCAACCCCCTTCACTGAACTTCTTTCCAAGAAGACCCTCTTCTATTTGGATGGCTTTTCCCACTTCTTTCATCATCCATGTTGAAATGTTCATGAAATCATTTTTGTATAGGTCTTACTGACATAGTGACAGCTGCTAATGAGATCATAATGTAATGCCCACACTGTGTCAGGAAGATAGTATCTCACAGTGCTCCACCACATCTTCTGCCCATTTCTCAGTGGTCCCTCAGCCTGGCAGAGGATATTGTACATGTCCCAATTATCACACAGCAGGAAACTTCTATTCGTTATCATTTTGGTGAGTTTTGACACCCCAGTAGTCACCACCATCTTCAAAATGAAGCTGCTCTGGCCAAAGGTGTGATCAGCACTAATCTATGGAGTAAACATAATATGAATGTTTAGAGGGCAATTTTATGGGCACAGCAAATCCATTTAGTCAGTCAACAGTAATGGCTTCTCCCCTAGGATCTATGACTTTTGCAACTAGAGATTTTGGAGTAGACGTTTCAGTACCACACATGGATTTTCTCCCATGGAGTAGGTCTTATATCAAGGCAGAAAGTAATTGGTCACCCCACACCAGTCATGCCATCATTGCACTAGTGGGCACATATCGGCTCGCTAGTCAGTTACGTATGTATCTTCTGTAGGTTTGTCTGCTAGATTTCATAGTATGTGAAACAACTGGAGTCTGCTAACTTTTCTCTGAATTCAATTGCAATTTGATTCTGTATTCAGTTAGAAACAACACCGATTCACTTTCCTTTGTAATATAGTACCTGAAAAGGCCAGGTCTTTATCTGTGTGTCCTCAAGGCTATTTGCTGGCCACACTCTGCTGTTGTATCATGAATGCAGACATATAAGCCATTAGTACATTACTTCACAGCTCTATCCTGCCAGTCCTGCTTCTAGAACTAGTGAAATGTTTATTGAATGTCATAAAGAAAACCGCTCCACTCTGGCGTTCATTTCCACTTTTGTTGTCGTGAATTCTCTGTACAGGATTCTATTGTTTCTCTCTTTTTCCACAACAATGATTAGTTCTTTGAATCATAGGTTTAATTCAAATTAAAATTTATTTGTTATGTTTACTTGAAAACTTATCACAATTCACATATTAACTATAAAAACTAAATTGGGGACTGGAGAGATAGATTAGTGGTTAAGGTGCTTGCCTGAGATGCCTAAGAACTCAAGTTCAACTCCCCAGAACCTATGTAAGCCAGATGCACAAGATGATGCATGTGTACAAGGTGACTCATGTGCACAAGCTGGCACATATGTCTGGAGTTCAATTGTAGTGGCTGGAGGCCCTGGCATGCCAATTCTGTCTCTCTCTCTCTCATAAAAAATAAACTAATTGGCTATGTTTATAAAGTTTTGCTTTTAAAAAATCCATTCTGGCAACAGAAATTGGCCTCTATATCCATGACCTGGCAATGCCTAGCAATACCTTCGCAAGACCCACAAAATAGAAGAAAAAGATGATGACATCAAATTGAAAGAAAGACTAATGGAGAGAGGGAGGGGATATGATGGAGAGTGGAGTTCTAAAGTGGAATGGGGGAGGGGAGGGAAATATCATATGTTTTATGTATGTAAGTATTAGAAGGTGTCAATAAAAAATAATAATTAAAAAAATAAAAAAGTCCATTCTGTAAAATTCCAATTACCAATTTATTATTGTTCGGAAAATACTTAGTTTTATACTTATGAGTCTCTTAAACTCTATTCTGTATCTGTTGTCTAATGTTCCAGGCCTTGTGCCTGATCTCTTTATTGATTTTCAGTTCCTTTTCCTAAAAGGTGTGTGTGTGTGTGTGTGTGTGTGTGTGTGTGTGTGTGTGTGTGTTGTTGGAGACTCAAATAAGGCCTTGAACATACTAGGTAAATGTTCTGTTGCTGGGATAAATCCACAGCTCTTGCTCTAGCTAGGTAAGCCAATCTGAAAAATGTCTATGCTGGAAAAGAAAATTTCCAATCCAAAGACATAGAAATTCTTACACCCTGTTTAACAACATTAAATGACTTCTATGGCCACTGTCATTCAAACTAATATGACCTATGGAGCAGAAATTATGCCAGTTATTTAACTAAGCCAATGGTACCATTACAGAGAAAAAGTCTTAAAATCCGAATTGGCAGCCAGGCCTTCTGAGAAACTTGTCCCCCGATCTTTCTTCCTTTTCTTCCCTTCAGTGTGCTATGGCTTGATCTGTGCACATCAAATGACAAGCAAGACCCTTGCAGCTAGATGCTCACAATTGATTGCTCAGAGAGGGCTGCCAAATGGATGCATGTGTAAACAGAAAGATGTACACACAGGCACATACAAACACACACACACACAGAGTGTACAAGGAGATAAGCAAAGCATCAAACACTTTACCACCTTGTGCAAGACGAAACACCAACCAGATCAGATCTTTTCTCTTGGGGCATTTGGCAGACAGAAATATAATAAGTACATGCAGGAAATGTCCCCACTGTGTGTGGTGTAGCTATGCTTCTTGCAGACCACCAATCAAATGTTAGAATAACAAAGGCCAAAAGATCTAGAAGAAACATGACAAGTGAATGAGTTCTAATGCCTGTTTTGTTGTTGACTTGTTCTGAGTTTCAGGGCCAGAAATAACATTATTAGTTCAATGACCCTGGAACAAATGTTAGCTGTACCCTGCAGAACCATATGTTTATTTTTTATTGATTTGGACAGTATTGTTGTGTTAAAACAACTATGATTTGTCTTGTGCACTCTGTGTGTGTGTGTGTTTGTATGTGCCTGTGTGTACATCTTTCTGTATGCATGTGGATGTCAGAAAACAACCTTCAGGTCTCTGTCCACTCCATCTATGTTCTTTTTTGGGGGGAGGGGAGAAAGGTCTATCCTGCTGTCATTTATTATCTTGTCACAGTGTGCACCATACTAGCTGGCCCATAAGCTTCACATTCTTCTGGCTCTACCTCCAATTGCTGTAGGTATGTTGTAATTACAGACACATGTATCTTTGCATCCAGCTTTATTTAGTTGTTTATTTATTTATTTATTTATTTAAGAAAGAGGGAGAAAGAGAGAGAGAGAGAATGGGCAGACCAGCCACTGCAAATGAACTCCAGATGCATGTGCCACCTTGTCCATCTGGCTTACTTGGGTACTGGGAAATTGACCCTGGGTCCTTAGGCTTTGTAGGCAAGTGCCTTAACTGCTAACCCATCTCTCCAGCCTGGCTTTATGATTTTATGTAAGTGCTGGGGAGGGTCAAATTTTGGTGGGCACTCTACCAAGCAAGCACCTTTAGCCACTGAGTCCGCTGCCCCTCTCTGCCCCAACTAGGACTTTCTGATATGTGAGTGTTAGAATATTTGATGTGTATGTGTGTGTGCACATGCATGCAGTGTACACATGTGTGAGAAGATGTGTGTGCCATGTGTGGAAGCCAGAGGAGATTGTCAAGTGTCCTCTACTGCTCTTCTACCTTAGCTCCTTAAGACAGAGTCTCTCTGAACCCGAAGCTCACGGGTTTTCAGTCAGAATGGCTGACCCGTGAGCCCCAGCAACCTTCCTGTCTCCGCCCCCTATACCACTGGGGTTACAGGCATGTGTCACCATGTAAGGTTTTTACATGGGTGTTGGGGATCAAACTCTCATCCTCATGTTTGTGCAGTATGTGTGTTTGCTTCCTGAACTATCTCCCCAGCCCCAAGCACTTATGCATTATGACAATAACTTTGCACGACTTTACTAATTTTTCATCCATATATGTATATACACACATGATGAGAGAGAGATCGAGAAGGGAGAGAATGGCACTACTCATTTCCAGCAGCTGGTTGATTATCTGCAATCACTGATCAACACTTGACAGGACAGTGACATCACCGAGCACTTGACCTTCCTAGGTTCACCTCTCTCTTCCTTTCCTTCACTTGTACTTCTTTGGATTACATTCTCCCCTTTCTCTCTTTAGACTCTATTCTTTTGCCTTTGTTTCTGTCCTGTGTGTGACACCTGTCATCAAGTCCAAATACAACATAGCAGGTGAACTAGAAAGTATTCTGAGTTTCTTACTAAAAAAATTCATAGAAAACTGAAATATCATCAACAAATAATTTATTTGTTAAAAAATAAAATTAAAAAATTAAATTTATTTGAGAGGGAAAGAGAGAGAAGAAGAGAGAGAGAGAGAGAGAGAGAGAGAGAGAGAAAGATAATGGGCACACTATGCCTCCAGCCACTGCAAACGAACTCCAGATGCATGCACCACCTTGTGCATCCGACTTACATGGATCCTGGGGAATCAAATGTAGGTCTTTTGTCTTTGCTGGCAAAAGCCTTAACCACTATGCAATCTCCCCAGCCCTGACTTAATTATTTTTGAGAAAAGGTTTCTAGCCTAAGCTGGCCTTAAGCTTGTAATGTAGTGACGGATTACCTTGAACTTGTGCATCACCAGCCTTTTCCTCCCAAGTGCTAGGGCTACAGGCATACACCACCATGCCTTGTCTGCATGCATGCTAGGCCAGCACTCTACCAACTGAGCTACTTTTCCAGCCCAACAAGGAATTTAACATAATAAATCTTTTTTTTTTCCATTGATAGAAATAGCTAATTCCAGGAACCTAATCCAACTGTGTCTTTTGTGTTTCCATATATTTTCTATGAAATGTATATCTGTAGCCCATATAGGATAGAAAGAATATGGAAGATATGTCTACCTTTATTGTGTTGTGTGTGAGTGTGTGTGTGTGCACGTGCACGCGCACCACAGCATGCACGTGGAGCTCAGAGGATATGCTCAGGGTGTTGGTCTTCTCCTCCCACCTAGTTTAAGACAGATTCTATCTTGTTGTTTTGCCACTGGGAAGGGAGACTCCCTGGCTTGAAAACTTTGGGATTCTGACTCCATAGTAGGCACATTTAAGTCATAGTTGCACTGGTTGGTGTGCGACTGGATTTTTACACAAACGTTTGGATCTGAAGTCACTCGGGAGTGGGGGGAGGTTGATGAAGGCAGTACCTTTATTCACGGAGCTATCTTCTCAGGTTTTTTTTTTTTTTTCTATATGGTCAGCAATTCTATTATATGGAAATGAAAAAAAATACACAAGGACACTTGAATTGCTTTCAACAGAATTTCATACATTTTTAAAAAATCGCATTGCTTTGATTCTAGGCTATAACTTTTCGTCTGGCATCAAGAGGTGATGTGGGTTGCTTGGGACCCTCTCTAGCCTTTCATGTCACTTAGCTGCCATTGGATGTTGCTTTCTGCTTAGTCTAGCAGACCTGCAGGGCCATGGTTTTAGTTCATGTTTCCTTACATGCAAACATGTATTGTCACTGTAATTAGTACTGCCTTAGCATACTGAGATGAGAGGAAGTAGGGTGAGCTGTGTTTTATAATATTTGAAAGTACAAAAATGCTTGTTGATACTCTCTAGTTAAATTGGACATATAACAATATTATGAGATGCTGATAAAAAAAAAACACATTTTAAAAGGTCAATGTATAGAGTCACAATTTTGTAGTTGGCAACCATCAACCTACCATTCAGTCATTGAAAATTCTCTCAATATAAAATTTTCTCGAAAGGAGAATGTACTAGGAAGACAGTCTCCCAGGCTGAATGTTAGAATGCCTTCTGAAAACTGTTCCCCATTGGTTCTGTGTGGTAGTAGAAGCTTGCTCTGTCATTCTTGGAGTGGATTCAAAGAGCACAGCTCCTGTTTTTCAGCAGTAGTTTCTTTGTTGTCTCACATGGGAAAATAATGCTTCTAAAATCAAGTGCTCTTAACCATTGATCCATCTCCCCAACCCTCCAAAATTTCTTTTATAATTTATTTATTTTATAAGGGGGGGGAGAGAAAGAGAGAGAATTGGCATACCCTCTGGACACCTGTACCATCTTGTGTGCATGTGTGACCTTGCACATGCCTCACCTGTACATCTGGCTTATGTCACCTGTATGTCTGGAGAGTTGTATATAGGTCCTTAGGCTTTGCAGGCAAGCGCATTAACTGCTAAGCCATCTCTTCAGTCTTGTACCCCCCCTTTTTTTTTTGGTTAGGGTCTCACTCCAGGCTGACCTAGAACTTACTCTGTAGACCAGGCTGGCCTTGAACTCATGGTTATTTTCTGACCTCAGCTTCCTGAGTGCTTGGATTTTAAGGGTGAGCCACTATGCTGGGCACCACCATTTGAAAATCATGATTTCAGGCTGGAGAGAGGGCTTAGCACTTAAGGCACTTGCTGGTGAAGCCTAAGGACTCGGGTTTGACTTCCCAGTACCCACATAGGCCAGATACACAAGGTGGCACATGCGTCTGGAGTTTTTTTTTTTTCTTTCATTATTGTTGTAGTGGCTGGAGTCCCTGGTGCACCCATTCACTCTCTCTGTCTGCCTCTGTGTCTCTCTCTCTCAAATAAATAAAAATAAATAAAATTTAAAAATCTCTTAAAAATGATTTCTATGGCGTTCATAACCATTGGGTGAAACAGAGGAGAATGTTAGGTAGTCAAAACTAGAGAAGTTTTACTGAAGGCAGCTTAGCAATGGCTTTGGGAAGGAGGAATTTACTTTTATTGTTATATTGATGGTCATCATTAGATTTATTTGAATAAAGAGGTGAAAGAGCTAAGATGTGTAAAAATGAAAATCTTGATTTAGGGCATTAGAGTACTCATAACATTTTCATGTTATATTTTCCTTAGCAAAATAATCACACACACACACACACACACACACACACACACACACATATATATATATATATATATATATATATATATATAGTCACACTTCCCTGTCCCCTACTTTCTTAGTGGATGCCATCAATGTTGGGGTTGAATAATTAGATCAAATCTATAACATGCTTTGAGCTTTGAGGGAAAGACCTTCTGAAAACACAAGCTGTCATTGTGCTTGTCTCGTACAGACATATTCAACTGCAGATGTCTCCATCTTAGCTCAGGGCTCATCAATTTGTGATATTTAAACTTTAGAAAACAGTGGGAGCTATCTGATGACTTCTAAAGAGCCATAGATCTATAGACAGAGCAGCGGGATGATATGCCCGGGAAACTGACTGCATACTCTTTATTAACCCTATCCCTTGTCCTACCTTGTTGTTCTGGTCACCCTCTCGCTTCTCACTTATACCCCTGACCCCTCTCCATATGGTCCTAAAAGGCCTTAAAATTCTCTCTACAATTTATTTAAAGGGCATTTTCATTCAACAGAGTATTTGTATGAAAGGGGCTACCGATAGCTCGTTGTCACCACTTCAGTCTTTCCCTTTCATTTAGAAGTTGGCATGAAGGGTTTGATGTACAAAACAATATCATCTGCTCTAATGATCTGTGCCCTGGAACAGGAGCTCAAAGGCTCTAGCCTTTCTGCCTCACACTGTGCAAGGGGAAGCTGCTGGTGCGCGTGTGACTGCAAGGATGGGAACAAAGGGCACAGAGAGGACTACACAGAGGCCATGGGAGTCATAACAAGCCTCATGAAACTGTTTCAACTCCTTTCCTCAACCTTAGCTGTTTTGACAAATGTGTCAAAACTTGAGACAGGGAACCCTGGATACTGATGGAGCCTGGGAAGATGGGGGAGACGACTGTGCCTGCAAGACAGCATCCTGAAGCAGGAAGAAGAGAAAAGGAAAGTCTTTGTGGAAGGGCGGCGTTACTTGTATTTACCCTCTCGCCTGCTTAGTGCTACTACTTTTAGGAAAAAAAAATCATTTTTGGTCTGGCAAGTGACTTTGTCATCAGAATTCCAAATGCTTCTTATTTGTGTTGATGCCATAACAGGGTTGACCTGAGATGGAAGTATAAAAAGCAATGGAGTACTCAGACAATCATCTACATCTCACAGCTGGCTGTATTCCTCCCAGATGTGAAGGGGTTTTCTTGCCATCAACCAGCCAGCTGTCATCATTCTGGAGATTTCATTTAGATTTTCTGTGAACAAGTACGTTCAGGAAAGTTTTGACTTGTTTGGAAGGTAACAGGAAGTACATATGGTGTGCCATTGGGACCGGTACCTCAGGCTTGAGCGCAAAGCCATGACTGCAAGTATGCCTTCAGTAAGCAATAATGTCTCAAGTCTGTGAATGCTTTCATAACTATGTAGAAAAGTGAATTACTGAATTCTACCGAGAGTGCCTAATTTTCTGATCATGTCCCTTTAAATCAGTAGGGCCCACCAATGAAAGAACATCAGTGGCTTTTGCCAGGAGGGAGCAAAGACCACTGTGTGGATGGAGATTTCACTGGCCACAGTGTTTCTAAATCATCACCCAGCTTTGAAATGGAATTAGGGCAGAAGAATGGAAAACATGTTAGTTTTGTTTCTAGATGTTAGTAGTCCTTATCTCACTCATGTGCGTACACACACACACACACACACACACACACACAGAAACAAGCAAGTCACATTTATAAGAACAGTATAATTACTCTATACTTGTATACAGCCTGAGGGGGGAAAACATTTGTTTCTTTTATGGTTTAAAATTTGCATCTGCAAAATGGGGATAAATGACTTGTATTGACCTCCTGAAAACACAGAAAAGCAGGTCATTAATGTCTTTAACTTCTAGGATAAGTAGCTGTTCAATCAAGAGGCTTTTTAATATTATTATTATACCAATCACAGAGTGAGGTCACACCAAATAATTGTTTTCTTTCGTGTCTAATGATACATTCTTAAACCTCTTAGGGAGCCACTTTCATCACAGAGTTAACTGGAGTCCTGTTGATTACTCTTTGAAATTGAATGCAAAAAGATTGCTAATATCCAGTGGGGAAACAGGTACTCTCATACGCTGTTGGTGGGAGTGTAAATTGGAACAGCCTCTTTGGAGGGTAATTCGGCAAAATCTATAAAAATTTAAAGTGCTCAAGCCCTTTAACCAAGCAATTTCAATGGTGAATTTCTATCTCAGAGAAAAATATCCACATGTACACAAAGAAGTATGTGTAGGGATGGCGTTTTTTAAAATATATTTTTGAGATACATATTAGAAACTCTAAAAGTATCAATGAGTGAACAATTGGCAAAAGGTTGGCAATGGATCTGTGACACCCACACAACAGTTCAAAAGAGATCAGGAGATACATTTGTATTGATGGAGGCTCTTTAGATGTATTTGAGTGAAAATAAAACCTGCCATGTTCCTATTGATGGTATAAAAGTCATATTTTTATGTGGAAATGTGAACAGACAATAGATGGTTGGAAGGTTTTGGCATATATCTGCCAAAATTGATAGGATCTGGGAAGCAGATGAGAAAGGGTATGCTTTTACTTTTTATAATTCCATGTCCTATATACCCTTTAAAATATGGAGAATGCTTACAGGTATTTTAATGTAAATATAATAAATTACACATGCTGTAGCTGAGCTGGAGCATCCTTCCTCTTGACTAGCTGTCAGGATGCTGGAAAGAGCTATGCAGCCTGCTGAGGGAAAAAAATCATCAGTGGTTTTAACCAGCAATTGCCCCTGTAACCTCTATAGCTGGCCAGCCAGGCCAATTGTACCAACTGGTATAATGGTGGCATGTCTGTTATGGGGAAAACCAACTGCTCTCTGATAGGACTTGAGGGCTGCTCCACTTGGGGGGGAATTCATGTCTGGTACTAGGCAAAGGACTACTGCTGTTGTCTGGCTAATTGGATATATTATAATCACCAAACTGCTCTCTAAATATGCCCATTTTAGGTCCATATATTAATGCTACTCTTACTTTTGGTTAGAGTAGCTTCTCTTTTCAGATAGTAGTAAACACTGGCTGACTCAAAACTCACCAAAGTGCTGAGAAAAAGTGACAGGGGAGTGCTCAGCACTAAATGAGACATTTCTATCACACCTTCCAAGGCTCAGGAATCATTGCAGAAGAGGTAGCAGAAAGAATGTAAGAGCCAAAGGAAGGGGAAGAATGCTTACAACATGGTCTGCCAGACACAAAGCGGCCATGATATTCATGATCTCGAAGTGGCTGACACTACCTACACAAGACCTGTACAACAGGAGGGAAAAAATGATGAAATCAAAATAGTAGAGCGGCTAGTTGAAAAGAAGAAGGGATTCAGTGGCAGGGAAACTTGGAAGGAGTAGAGGGAGGGTGGTAGGAGGGGGATTATGATCATGGTGCATTGTTTATATTTATGGAAGATGTTAATAAAAAGTTAAAAATAATAAATAGCAGTCATACTTCAGGTATCATTTACCATTAATCAAAATAGTTGTCTTTCTGTTCTATGGTAGTCTCTGTTGTTGGCACCATCATAGATGAGAGAAGAAGAGAACACTTCCAGGGAAAATTGTCTGAGGCACATGTCTTCATCAACTTCCTTTTCACGTACGTTTCCCATTTTTTCACAAGACATAGAAGTAGAGAAATAAGAAAACATAAAGTGGAATTTTTGATAGTGTGTTCTATAGCCCATTTGTCTTGGTTTTGAATTGGAGTCTTATCAAAATGTGAGCTACAAGTCTCCATTTCCATTTCCTTTTCCTTTTCTCCAGGATTTTATTTTCATTTTCTGGGAGGGGCCTGGCTGGCTTAAACCAATCCACTTTAGAAAATTTAGTTAGGAACTCACCAACAGACATAGGACAATCAGCACGTCGTAGTCTAAGTCAAACATTAATTTGTATTGACTTAATCAGAACTGATTAAATATAACAGATACCGTCTTCTCTTTGGAGGTAAATGAGGGTTGCTGGAAAAGTTGCCACTAGGAGAGCCAGCATGAGGATGAATGAATGAAGCTCACATTACTTGCTCAGGTACTCCCTCGTCCACTAAATTAAGTTTGTCTGAGATTTCCATTATTTGCAAGTGAAAGGGTCCTAACTGAAGCACATGACAGGCCACTTGTCAGAGAAGATGTAAAATGTCAACTGGTTTGGAACTAGGCTCATACAGAGTGCTAGGATAACCCTGTTATCATTTAGAGGTTGAGTAATCTTAGAAGAATAATATAAAATAATAATGATGCTTACATAACAGTGATATAATGTGCTGATACATGTAACAGGTTTGCCACTGTGGCTGGAGCAAAGTAGCACCCAATGAGTCATTAGTGCAGCACGAACTGTTGAATAAAAACGAAGAATTGTTTCCCAGTTAGAGTTAAGGAATGCCAGTCACACAGAATGAATGTAGTTTCTCTACTGCAGGACTTTTTGAAACTTTAAATATGCTAATGTGAACCATGAGTTCCTAAGGCTTAAAGTGTTCTGTAGGGTACTGTCCAGAGTGACTCATCTGTAACATCTTGAGGGACGAGCTAATCTGCAGAATTGAAATACTGACTTTGAGAGAATATTATTAAAGCAGGGCTCACAGTGTCAGATGAACAAGGGATGATTTGTATTGGCCCCATTACAACAACTGCCCTATTTTTGTAAATGAAATACATGTATGTATGTATGTATGTATGTATGTATGTATGTATGTATGTGTATGCCTGAAAGATTTTCTCCTGTGCCCATCTTCCACAGAAAGAATAGGGATACTTCAGTTTAATTTCAGTCTGTCTTTGAAATTTTTATTTTCATTGGCAGTCAAGGTGATCAGAAATTCCATATGGGGCTGGGGAGATGGCTTGGCAGTTAATGGCATTCTCTTGCAAAGTCTGCCAACCTGTGTTTATTTCCCAGCCACCCATGTTAAGCTGGATGGGCATTTGTTTGCAGCAGCAAGAGACCCAGGTGACCTTCCACAGGAGCAAATTTAAAAAATTAAAACAGAAAATCAACAGAAAATATAATAACAGTAGCTACCGTTTATTGAGTGGCTATAATGCAGTAATCTCTTTAATAAGCTGTCATAGCCATTATTTCATTTATTAGCTCATCAGTCATATGATGCAGGTATGTTGGTTCCGTACTTTTCAGATAAGATAAAGGAAGCTTGGAGAGACGTAGCAGTTGCAAGAGTGTGAGATAGGAGGTAGCAGAGCTTAACTCTGAGACTGAGTCTGTCGATCTGTAGTGGTGACCCACACGCAAGCTGGCAGAACAAAAACTTCCATTAGAAATTGTCTTAAACTGACTGGAAGACGACTCTGTGGACAAAGTGTCTGCTGCACAACTCATAATATCTGAATTCAGATTCCCCCAGCCTTCAAGTAAAGGCCAAGACACACACACACACGTGTGCGCGCGCACACACACACACACGCACCTGAACACCAAATAAATATTATTTTAAAAAAGAAATTGTCTTGGAGTAGAATTTGTCTCAATTTTCATAGTCTAAAACTAGTGACCCAATAAAATCCTTGCAACAATTGTGCTGGGACAGAGAAGCACGTACACAATGACTAGAAAGCACTTTATTTTCTTCCCATCTTATCAAAGTTCTATCAGCTGAAGAGCTGCAATCTCAACAAGGTGGCTTCTGCATCAAGGTGTGCCTGTTTCTTGTGGCAGTCTGCTTGTCTTTCACCCTTTTTCTGCATAGTTGATAATTCAGAAACATTCTCCTGAACAATAATTAAAGATGAATTTCCCAGCCCTGTTGTAAAAAAAAAAAAAGTCCTCAATTTAGCTATGACAGGTTATATTTTATAATGAGGTGAAAGGATACCACTGCTGGAGAAAAAAAAAATCTACGGACTGTGCTACTCACAAAAGGCTGTCAAATATTATATGCTTCAGTGTAGTGGCTCATTGTGAAAGGAATGTTTCTGTTGGGTTTCAGATGCGTGCTGCTCCAGCTCTATTCTCAGAACAAACAACTGTGAAGAAATGGGAAAGCTCTTTAAGGAGTCAAACTCAGTGACCGACGGGCAGTGTTCACTGGAGGCAGAAGCAAATGCTTACATATGGTCCTGCACTCCTCTTTCTGGTGGCCAAGGAAAGAGCCCTCATTACAGCCCAGAACTGTACGATAGGTGCCAAGCTGGAAGGTGGAAAAATTCATGCTGTCAGACAGCCTTTCTTGAGTCCCAGGCATGTTTGTCATTAAGCCTTTTTTTTTGGACTGTTTTGGTAGATGGTGGATCCCTGTCACTCCCTCCTGTTTCCTTTATCAATGTGTTTTACAAAATTATTATGATTGTCCTCTTTGTGCTGACCAACAGGTAACATAGAGATAACTTTGTTTCCTGTTAAAATGTAGACCAAAATGCCTGCGGAGTTCATCTCACAATGCTCTGTGGTTATGAGATGTGTGTGGGTGTGTTTGTGTGTGTGCCTGCATTGTTTTGTATGCACACATACTCACACAGACATATCCACTCAAAGACAAACTATTGGATCAAGGTCAATTTTGAGCTTTGCTGGGCCATCACAGATGAGATCTCTGAGACCCCAAGGGCTTTTAGACATTTGTCCTTTGGAAGTGGCTAACGGGTGACATGCAAGTTCATTTCCTGTGGTTCTTTAAAACACAGCCAGCTGTGTGAAGACAGGAACTTGCTGTTTTCCACACTGTTCCATTAGGTGTTTCAGAAATTTCTGAATGGGACTCAGTTATTTCCTTTTATTCCCTCACTAAACTGGGATTATTTTTAGCAAGGAATTATACACACATATATTTAATGCTATGATTACATATGATACATAATGTAATCATATATTAATAGAACAATTATAAACACTGTTAATGTAATTTATATATTATGACTTACACAAGATTAATCATGTAATTGTCATTTTAAAAAATAAAAGTTCTCGGGTGTTCATAGCTTCTATAAATGAAATACAGTCATAAGGGAGGTAGAGAGATTTGGAACACCTAATTTTTTGTTCGGCTCCATGACACTGGGAACTCTAATGTATAAACAACACCAAAAGGGGAAATTAAATTTGTCAGCTAGAAAATTTTTATCTAAAAAGTTATCACAGTTATAGGAAATATTACAGATTATGTGACACCATATAACCTTTATTTATCTGCCTTTTCATTGCCACCGAGTACACGTTAACCTTGAGAGCACCTTTAAAAAATTGTACAGATCCAGGTCCCTGATTTCCTATTTACTTTCAATAATAATTCAGGTTTTGTGTCAAAATACTAATAAATATTGCCAAAAAGACAAATTATTTCTGGACTTTGTTTCTTTAGAGGATGATATCACATTAAAACTTGGCAGAAAATGTGTTTGTTAAATATTAACTTCAATAACTTGAAAGAAAAAATATTGGGAACCAAAATATGTTGGACAAATAACATTATATCTTAGTGGATGTGGAAGGAGCCTCTTTATAAAGTAGGATCTTTGGTGATTTATGTCCCACTGGGATAATATTTCTTCAGTATATTTTGTTTGTTTGTTGCACGGTCCTCTGCAGCACTCTAATGTTTATTGCATTTCGGCGTATATTTAATCTTTATTGCTCTTTCTTTAAATTGTTATAAGTTTAGCGTCCACAGAGAACTGTCCATCCTAATCTGAGGTAGTGCCATCTAGTGGCAGAATGATGGCGTTTTCCTTTTAGGTCTGAATGCTTTAGAGCATGCCGGGAATGGTGGCCATTTTGTGAGGCTCAATGGTGCTTAAAAAAAAATATGCAAAAACTACAGTTACTGGTGTAATTTTTTTATCTGATTTTTGTGCATCTTTTGTTTTCCTTTAGAAAAGGAGATTTTTAGAAATTGGATAATCAGAATCAGTTTCATTGATTCTGTTTCTTTATAAAGAATTACTGCATCATCTTCTTTCAGTGAAAGCTAATAATTTTCTTGTGTCTGTGTAGTTTTCCCCCTGACTTCTCAAATTGATAATATTACTAGTATTCTAGAGTTTCACATCTTAATTGCCACCTTCACAGTCAGCTTTCTTTTCCATGTAGCTTCCCCTAACCTGTCCCATATTTACAAAACATTTCAAAGAGGAAAATAGAAAACTTTATTTATATTCACTATTAAATAACTAAAGAACTATTATGTTAGGCTTGCATCAAATACTATATGTTTTATTTAATTTCACTTTTTTTGTTAATATTGTCTTTTTTTTTCTTGGCGTATTTCTCACTTACGGAAAATCAAAATTGGTTTTATTACCATAGATTTGCATAACAATAATATTTGTGCCTAGCAAATTACATGCCCTTAACTTTTTTTTTTTTCTCCAAATTTGCCAGTGGTGACCTTACAAGTGTTGAGCTGGAGATCTAGCCTCAAGGCTCATCTTATGTGGTCGAATTACTGACCTCTCCCCACACCTATTTATTGAACTTTATAGATAAGGTTCTAGTCTAGAATTGAAGAAGCTAACCTGATTTCCTAGTTGGGGAACGTTGCGTAAATAATTGACTTCTATAATGCTGTTTAATCAATGATAAAATATAATCTTTAGCAAATGTTTTTGAAGATTAAACTCTGAGGCTATTTCTTGGCATATAGTGAGCACTTACTATATATACTATATATCGTGATATCGTCAATGCATGATCTCTTTCTGCTAGACACTGGATGGCCTTTAGCTGTAACCTCAACTTCAAGTGACCCACAAATGCTGCAGGATTACTCCTACTAGTTTGGATCTTTTGCGTTGTGTGAATGACCACCAATAGGAAGTTCCCTACACCAAAGGGACAAAATGATCTTTTAAGACAACCCAACACCTGTAGCTTTCCTAGCCATCACCGGCTCCCCTCAGTCTACTGTCCTTTCCAGGGCAGTCCTCTTCCAAGACTTTGTGATGACCGAGATGAGTTCACTTCGGTTAGAGATGACAAATTCTGGTTTTAATTTTCTTTTCTCTCTCTTTCTCTTTGCCATGCTTGTATCATCTGATGCCATGGGGGATTACAAATGAGGGAAGATGAAATCTGCACATAGTTTAGATTTTTACCTCCTAATCCCCAAAGCAGGAACTCAAGTGGAAATGAGACCTTTACAAAGAAATCACAGTTGAACGTGGCTTTTGTAAGCATGCCGAGTGAGTGTGTGATTCTCTGCTGCAGATGATCTTATTTCTTTTTGCAGTGATAGCACTCCTTAGTTTCTGGCATCTGAAGAGGAATGCTTTATTGAAAATTCCTTGAGAGCAGCAACCATGGCTTATTCATCTCTACAGTCTTCATAAGACTGGCACAAATCGCCTCCCACTTCCACCGCACATGGCAGATGCTTCATAAATATTGGTTGAAAGAAGAGACTCCTTCTCCCAAATAACCCTTCTAGAAATAACTCTTCAGGAAGTAAAAGACCCTCTTTATGATGGTCAGTAGATTAGGCTCTAAATATTTTTGAAGCACAACTCTTGTCATTTGTGCATTGGAAGGCTTCTCTTACCAATTTCTTCAAATTTTTACTAGAGATTGAAACTTTAGATACCATAAATTCATTCTGATTTTTTTTTGCAAATAGGTTACTACTTTGTTTGAGTTATAAAAACTTAATTCATAAATCTACACTTTTTAAGATACAAGCCCATATATCCCAGGCAAACCTTGAACTTTCCATGTAGCAGAGAATGGCTTTGAACTTCTGGTCCTCCTGCCTCTGCCATCTGTGTGCAGGAATTACATATATGCACCATCATACCTAATTTGTACAGAGCTGGAAATCAAATGTAGGGCTTTCTGCATGTTAGGCAAACACTTCCAAATGAGCTACATTTCCAGCTCAAATACATTATCTTTGAGAAAGATAACCATAGCTTTTAAAATAATAGGTGAGCTCCAATACTTTTCTAACTCTTCCAAGTGCTGGGAAATAAGACATATACCTCATTCTTTCTGCTTAGGAATTTTTTACCTAGCAAATACCAACACTTTATAGATAAAAATCACTCCAACACCTGGTACAGTCTTTAAGAGGAATAATAACCTTTTGGGAATGTTCCAAACAGAGCTGTACATAATCTCTCTTACCTACTTGAATTATCTGCATGAATCCATGATCAGTATGTAATTATTTATCCTTTTGCATATTAACTCACTCAGCATCCCATTTATGATTTAACACTTAGTGAGTGCTTCCTATATGCTAATGCATGACACGTTCTAGCAGAAGTGTCAGTTAGATATTATCCTTACCCCAATGAGCTCAGCATTCTGTTGCTCAGGAAGACTGGTAAACAAATGCTTTGTGTATGCAGTATGGCCTATGGTTGGGAGATATGTACAGACATTCTGGAAATCTGGAGGAAGCACATTTTATAAGAGTTGTAAAAGACTTCACAATAGGATGGGAGGGAATGACCTGCAGCCTAAATCTTGAGGAGAACTGGAAGTTTACCAGATGAATAACTGGAGACATACCATACTAATAATACTATAAAATAAAATTCTGAGCATATTATTAATGTTTTGATTTTTTCTCGCACAAAGAAAGAACTTTCCTTTTTGTTTATACTTAAGGAACTTTGATTTTTTTTATGTTTAAGTAACTAATATTCACTTAAATTTTGCAGCAAAAAAATGGAAAGATTGGTTAAGTTGACCTAGAGTTGATAGTTATGTTAGAAAATGAATTATTAGTGTAACTTGGCATACTATCTTTGGCAAATATTCAGAATAATTCATACACACCACTCTTTGTCATCTGAGCGCTGTGGGTAGGCTTCCTGCTACAGGGGCAGAAAAAGTAGGTTAAGTAAGAATCTGCACAAAGCTGCACAAGCCAAAGTAGAAACTGATATAGTCTCACCAAAGCCTGAGGGTTCTGGGATGGAGATAAGGCTTAGCAGTTAAAGCACTTGCCTGCAAAGCCTAAGGACCCATCTTCAACTCTCTAGGTCCCATATAAGCCTGATGCACAAGGGGATGCAAGCACACAAGGTCACACATGTGCACGAGATGGAACACACGTCTGAAGTTCCATTACAGTGGCTGGAGGCCCTGGTTCATCAAGTCTCTCTCTCTTTTTCTCTCTTTCACTCTTACTCTTTCTCATAAAAAAAGGCCAGTTTGTTGGGATTGCCTCAAAAGAATGAGGAATCTTTATGAATTGCATTGTTATAAGCTATTGGCACGATTGAAAGCTGAGGGTAAACAGAAGACACTCTTTCTAGATGTGATGTGTAATACTCCAAGGGTTGAGAGGTCATCTATGAGTAGCTAGACCAAGGGCCAGTCTCAGACATTGGGATGTATAGGAGTGGGTAGCCGGGCTTGCTAGGTTAGTTCTTACAGTCCAGGTTCAGAGGTAGTTTGAAAAGTTAAAGGTCTTTTCATTTAATATGTTTCATTATCTCCTACTTAACTCATTTCATATTTTTGTTTGCCATTATTTAGCGTGTTAGACTGCTTTGTTTCTTATTTCAAAATGCCAATCATTGTGTGTGTGTGTGTGTGTGTGTGTGTGTGTATTGGGTAATTTTAGTACAAAGTATCACTATATTCCAAGGTAACACTTACTCAGACCCATTTTATTATATCAGTGCCAACATTTTAGTGGCCTTTTTTTGGAACAGTATTTTTATTTGCCATGGATACTGACTCTAAACATGTAAACTAGAATTACATATCTTAACAAACATTGAGAAGTATAAGTTTTTATCTTATTTTCCTAGTTTTTACAGTGGCTTCTGTTGGCCTTTACTTTGAATTCAAAAGCCTGCATGTGCTGGAGATGGTAAGGTCTGAAAGGAGGAATGTCTACAGCTATAGTAGAGAATCCTGTTGATAGCCATTTGCATGTAGCAGTTATTTGTGGGACAAAGACTCCATACCTTATAGAAGTAAAGTGGAACTCACTCTGAAATATACCATGTATGTTATTAGAATGCAAAAGCAAGCCCATTGTTATTGTTTTCTCTCTTTTAAAGTCAACATGCTTTATACTTATTTTCTTGAAACCATATTTGTTCTTCTAGAAAATGTGCAGTGGAGAAATGAGCCCTTTCTGCTATTACTTATGTGGTGGACCTGTACTTTAAGAGAATCTATTGGTCACCCAAATTAGTGAAAACCAAGAAAAGGCCAGTTATTTCACTTTTTAATCTCTCTCTTTTAAAATTTCTTTACTTGAAAGAGAGAGAGAGAGAGAATGAATATAGGTGTGCCAGAGCCTCCTACCACTGCAAGCCACCTCCAGACACATGTGCCATGTTTATCTGGCTTCAGATTGGTACTGAGGAATCAGCAGTCAGGCTTTGGAAGCCGTGCACCACTAATGGCTGAGCCATCTCTCCAGCTCAAAGGAAGAGTTGTTAAAACTGATGGCACCTCTGCTAGAGCAGGAAGACAAGTGACCACTCTGCAGAGGGCCACAAGAGAGCTCCTTCCCTTCCTTCCTCTTCTTGAGCAACTGTTTTCAGAGAACATTCCCTCCATATACCATGGAGTGCTGTCCCTCACTTCCCCGCTTCCTGGTTTTAGCTCAGATGACTGTCTCATGGGAATTTTACGCGAGAAAAAATAATAGTCATCATGTACTAGAGTCACTTAATGTATATTGTCTTTTAGATACACAAGAGGTCTGTGTTCTACAGAACACAAAAATAAAATAGAACTGGATCCATATTCACTTAGTTATACTAGTACGGAAATATCGTATAAAACAGTTTCACTTCCTTTAGACCAAAGCATTGTACAATTGTCTAATTTCTTAACTTTAAACTTGTTGCTACTTTAGGCAGAGATGCCTATATTTATTCCACAGTTTGATCAGTCATGGCCTTAATTACTCTAGCTACCTATTCTCTGCTCTCTCCACCTATTCTTTGCTCTCTGCACACATGAGTCAAGTTTACTCTTCATTGGTGCATTCATCTGCTATAATCTAATCTGTTCTCTGCATTGGTGGGTCATGAACCAGGTATCTCCAACCCATGGCCTGTGGCTGTGTGTGGCCCGGGAATGTTATGAGTGTGGTCCATCACAAAATCATATGCTTATTTAAAACATCATGACAGCATTTTGCAATTTATTTTTCTGGAACGTCGTGTAAGTCTAGAGCATGAACTTTGCAGATGATAACATTATGATACAATGTCAGAGGCTTGTACGTGCTTGTAGGCCTTGCATATGAACATTGTGATACAATGTTAGACGGTATGCATGCTTATAGGTCTTGCATATAAACTTTGCAGATGATAACATTGTGACTCAGTATCAGAGGGCTACACATGCTTGCAAGGATTTGTCCTCTAGCAAGTCTCTGACTATAAGCCAGCCCTCTCCATTTTTTTTTAACCAATTTATTTATTTATTTGAGAGAGAGGGCGGGGAGAGGAAGTGAGATAGGCAGAGAGAGACAAGTGAAATAACAGGATGCCCTTGAACTCAGCAATTTACCTACCTTAGCCTCCGCAGTGCTGGGATGAAAAGTGTGTACCATCAAGCCCAGCAAGCCTCCCCATTCTTAAGTCATTACCAGTACTTAACAAAATGCTGGTCGTGCTAGGATCTGAGCCCAGGGCCCTGTAAGGATTAAACATGTGCTTGTCATTGACGGTGGTAACCCTTAGTCCCAAATGCTCCTGCTTATGAAACCTATGCCGCCCCAGCTGAGCCCTGTTCCACCTGCATTTGGATATAACTTCATCTGGAAGGAAAAATGTCATAGAAGACTGGCATTTAGGTTGTAGCATATGTATTACTGGGTGCTTTTGTTCATGTTTTCAGAGGGACTTGGGAGGAAAAGAAATTTAAGTTGGGACCAAGGCAATTTGTGTGTGTGTGTGTGTGTGTGTGTGTGTGTGTGTGTGTGTGTGTGTGTGTGTGTTTGAGGAAGAGAAAAAGGTGAAGTGTTTTGCACTGAGACACTAGGAATGGTGCCTTCAGGGCATCTCAGGAAGCATTAGAATCCCACTCCTTCACAGGTACAAAAGTTTAAACTCCTTTGAAAGACTTTGCTTCGGATGGCCGTCTATGAGACTTGGTTCCCACAAGGCCTCCTAGGAAGATATCCCCAAGGATTCATTTCAACATGCTCAGCCACCCAGCAATCAGAGATCAGTCTAGTCCTGGTCCTAGTGGACCTGGTGTTGCTCTGGCTAGCAGCAGACCTCGCTGTCATCAATGTCATGATGGTTTGTCAGAAAGTAAGAGTTGTGGCATCACAGAGCTCCCATCCAGATTTCAAAAGATGTCCTGGCCATCCAGGAATATATGGCAGGATCAGAGTCCCTATGGGAAATCCCTGAACACATGATGGATCTGTGGACTGAAGCCACCATGGAGACCTTTGTAATGCAGAGATGCCAGGAATGTGAAACTTCTGCTGAGGCAAACTCTAGGCAGAAAGCAGAACCAATCCAAGAGAAAGGCTTTATGGGCTGTAGTGGCAAGGCCATGGGGTAGGTCTACATAAGCCATTTGAGGGTTGTAACGTGCCAACACATGTTTTGGATATGGATATGGAGCTATAGGATTTAACAGTTGCCTGCTAGGTTTCTGTCTTGCCTTGATCCCATTTCTCCTTTCTGTTCTCCTATTTCTTCCTTTTGGAATGGGAATATTTACCCTGTGCTATTTTATACATGTGTTCACTGTGAAGACAGTGCCTGAGTCTCAGAGAAGACACTGGACTTTGGTTTTGAACAATGTTAGAACTATTAAGATTTTTGTGGACCCTTGGAGATGGACTACTTACATTTTGTGTTATGAGATGGTCATGAGCCTCTGGAGGCCAAGAGCATATAGTGTTATGGTTTAGACATGAAATTTACTGCTAAAGGCACCTGATTTGAAGGCTTTGACCCCAGAAGTTAGTGTCAATCACTGACCAGTTAGGAGGTCATTGAGGGCGCTGACTTAATCAAAGATTAAATCATTGATGAGTTCAGATTTCATGGCAGTCTTGGGAGGTGTGCTTTTGTTGACAGAAGCTGGGGTTATAATTGTCATCAGTATGTCTTGTCCATGGCTCCTTTTGTCTCTCTCTGTTTCCTGGCCATCACAAGGTCAGCGTGTTTGCTCTGCCACATCCTACTGCCTCACAACAGGCTTCAGAACACAGAAGCAAGCAATTATGATTAAAACCTCTGAAACTCTGAGCAAAGATAGAGGCTCTTACTGCTAAGCTGCTTTCTCCTGTATTCTGCCACAGTAGCATACAGTGAGAATTCTTCCGCGCATGTCAGACCTCCTTGTATCATGTCCTCCTCTGGCTCACTCGTCAGCTCCTCTTTCTGTTCTTATCTGATCTGCACAATGGCTACCCAGTTCATTCTCTAGCCTCACTTCTTTCACCTTTCCAACCCATCCATCATATTGTTGACTGGTTAATACTTCTTCTATCCCTGTGTCATTTTATCCTCACAAACTTTTAATGGTTCCCCAGTGCTTATTAATAAAGTCCAAACTCCTTAGCTTTGCATTTTTGTGCTAAGAGTCTCCCATGGTCTGGCTGTCTGCCAGCGTCTCTGGCTTTATATCCCTCTATTCACCTCTATATTCCTCCCACTTTGGTGGACGTTGTGTCACAGATGGCTCCCTATATATATGGGGAACTGTGTTTCCCAAACATTCATCTTGGCTTGTTCCATACTTCAGTCCAGATTTGTTGTGTTCTCTCTCTCTCTCTCTCTCTCTCTCTCCCCATTTCTCTCTCCTTTCTTCTCTCCCTGCCTCTTTTCCTCCTCACCTCCTGATACTCAAATCCTGTTAAGGTCTAGCTCACATTTAATCTCCCCAAAGATATCCCTAGCTAGAAATGCTCTCTTTTCATTTCTAATAACTTTTTTTTTTAAGGAGGGAGATCTCTTTGGTAACAGTGCTAGTTTGAAAGAAGAGCAATTTGTTCCAGTTTTTGCTTGCCCTAGGTTGTCTTTATTTCTACAAATGTTGCTTTTCTTATTCCAGTTCTTTAGAATAGACTTTACATTTATTTCTCTATTCTATGTTCATTAGTGCCTATTTTTAGAACAATATATGAAAATGCTAATGATGTGTTTATTGAAGGGAATGAGTAAATGAACATCTCCAGAAAAAAAAAAAAAAAGTATAGCTCATATCCTATGTCTGTGTGTAGGTATGAGGAAATTAAAATAATTACCCTGGGCCCATCGATTCATCCAGATATTTTATAATTGCTCTCATCAGGTAAAGCATATCAAGGTAACTGGAGCACAATGTGTTTATGAGCTGTATGATGTAGTACTGGCTCAGATTGAAATTTGTTTTGACCTAGATTAGTAATACTGTTTCCTAATGACCTCTACATCTTGCAGCAGAAATAGAAATCACATGGAAAAGCTATCACATCTTTGCTTCCCCTCTTCACCTGCACTGAAATGCAGGAAATATTGAGCAGCTTCAAAACATTTACTGTCTCATGGCTTTAAAATCCCCAGATTTAAAAATACAAACACAATGAATGCCTTTACCACATTCTGACCTTTAAGTTAAAATTTCTTTTTCTAAACACTGCTGTGAAGCTTAACTACAATAATTTTTGCTCTATGTACTATATGACTACTTGGAAACCCGGAAACAGAAATGCACAATGCATGACCCACATTCCCCATTGATGAGGGTCCCTTTGGAAGAGGGAGAATGGGGAGGAGGAAAATGGAGTCAACACTATGAATGTAAAATCAGGATAATATAAATAAAAAATAAATTATAAAAAAACTCATCAAAGAAGAAGGAAAAAAAAGAAATGGGAGTGTCAAAATGCACTGTTGTCAACACATTCAAAAATTCTGTAAGTTCCAGCTCTCAGAAAGGGACTTATTATTTTTATTCGTCCTGCTAGAACTCCCATTTATATGGCACTGCCTTCCCCAAGGATCTCCAATAAGCTTCACCTATTTTTCCACCATAGAAACAGAGAGGTACCCCTAGGCTGGAGCGCAGCTCCCATTTAATAGTGCATAACAACAGAGCCAGGGCTGTCAAGCTGTGACAGCTTGAATAAGGAAAGATTTCAAACAATTATGAGTGGGATTTTAAATTCCCCACCTGAAATACATTGCAGAGTCCTTATCACAAAGGGGAGAGGCTATAGAAACAGCCTGAAAATTCATCCAAGAAGAATTTAAGAGAAACTTGTCAGGTGCTCATGACACAACAGTGGAGAATAAGAAATAAGGTGGAGTGCTGAAGGGATTTGGAAAGGTTGAACATAATCATTGATGTAAGAATGAGGCCAGGACCCAAGAGATGCCATCCATGGCCTTTGTTATCAGACTTCAGGGATTATAAGTATCTGAGTCCTTCCTTTTTGTTTCTAGTTTTATATCAAGTCAGGTACTGCTATTCTTATTAGGTTAAAACAACAACAACAACAACAACAACAAAAACCCCAGGACTTCATTCATCTTCAATATTCATTCATCTTCAATAGTAGTCTGATAAGAAAATCTAAGTTCAGTGCTCTAAAATTTGTGTTGTTGATAAGGACTTTAAGTGAATAAATAAATACAAATCTTTTTATGGTCAGGTTCAAGGTGAGGTATATTTTCCTAAAATTTTACCTTCTTTCTCTCCCAAACAATCATATTGACATTTTCTAATGCATTGACAGCTACAGGGTCTTATAATTTGGGTACATGTTGCTCAACAATTCACTTACACAATTTTGAATTTGTAGCAAGAACACCTCAATAAACAGCTTTATCCTTTCCCACATTTTCTTTTCTTCTCTTTTCTTTTCTCTCTTTTCTTTTCTCTTCTCTTTCTTTTCTTTTCTTTCTTTTCTTTTCTTTTCTTTTCTTTTCAGATATTGTTCCTAGCCTCCACTCCAAGTACTGGGATTAAGAACATATATAATCTGTTTTCTTTTCATTTTTATTGTTTGTAAATATGTATTTTTATGTGAGAGAGAGAGAGAGAAAAAGAAAGAGAGAGAGAGAAAGAGTATGGGCATGCTAAGGTGGATGCAAACAAACTCTAGACTATGTGTCTACCACTTTATGCATCTGGCTTTATGTGGGTACTGGGGAATTGAATCAGACCATCAGGCTTTGCAAGCAAGTGCCTTTAGCCACTCAGCCATCTCTCCAGCCAGCCTTCCCATGTTTATAACTCATCATTTAAAAACTATCTGGGGCTGGAGAGATGGCTTAGTGGTTAAGGTGCATGTCTCCTAAGCCTAAGAATGCCAGCTGTTCTAATCTCCAGGTCCCACATTTAGCCAGATGCAAAGTGATGCAAGGGCGCAATGCTGAACTTGACCACAAGGGGGCGCATGCATCTGGATTTCATTCACAGCAGAAGAGAGGCTGCTGGCGTGCCCATCTCTATCTGTCTTCCTCTCCTTCTCTCTCTATCTCTCTCTGTGTCTATCTCCAAAAAAAAAAATCTGAAATGAATAATTGCACAAGTAACATAAATGAAACTCAAGCCCCTCTAACCCTTGCTTGACTTAGAACTCAGCTGTTAATTTCTTAAAATGTCAAGGAAGAAAAGAATGGATTGCTAAATAACCACCTACCTCCAAATCTACATATCTACTATTCTTGGTGCTAGATGCTGGATATACTTTAGATCCAGAAATTTGGGATCTAGCAACTGAATATATCTCACACCTTTTGTAATTTCTAGGCAGGTCTATCTAATTTTTATCTTAATATTTTTGCTGAGAAACATGCACAGTAAACATTAGCTCAAGTCTATTTATTTTGCTAACAAATGAGATACAAAACTCAGCTTTCAGAATCCCAAATTGCAAAACAGGTCACTTAATATTCATTCTTTTTTTTTGAATTAATCAATTAATTCGTGTGTGTGAGTGTGTGTCCACACAATTGGACATGCATGTCATGGCGCTTATCTATATGAGGACAGGGAATAACTTTAATGTGTGTTTCTGTGCTCCACTTTCTTTCAAGTTCTCTTGCTGGTACAAGCTGGTGGACTCCAAATGAAGCTGATTATCTGGTCTGGGAGCTTTGGATTCTCCTGGTTCCACTTCCCATTGCCTTGGGTGTGTTGATATCATGAAGGCATATGTTACTGTGGGTCCATCTTTCCATGAGTGCTGGGGAATTGAGCCTTCCCTGGTAGGTTTTGTAAGCAAGTGCTTTTAGCTACTTAGTCATCTTCCCAGCCCACTACTTACTTCATCCTTTACAAGACAGACACATTCTATATTGCCGAGGAATTCGAGTCTCAGTTTAAAGTCACAAAAACTTAAAGTGAGGGAAGTAGACACTGGGAAGCTAACCAAGAGCCAGGCCCTTTAATTTTATCCTTGGCCCTTTGGGTACAATGTATTCTCTTGGTTTGCTTCCAGTTCTTCCCTTGTTCCATTGCTTCTGTACCCTTGGGTCCTCCAAAGGTTTAGATTTTCTTCTTATGTAGTTGCGGTGGTTTGATTCAGGTGTTCCCATAAACTTGTGTTCTGAATGCTTAGGTTCCCATCTGATAGCAATTTGGTAATTGAGTCCTCTTGGAACCAATGTATTGTTGGGTGTAGGCTTATGGGTATTATAGCCAGCTTTCTCTTACCAGTGTTTGGCATATTCTCCTATTGCTGTTGTCCATCTGATGTTGGGCAGGTGGTGATTTGTACCCTCTACTCATGTCATTGTTTCTTCCTACCATCATAGAGATTCTCCTTGAGTCTGTAAGCCAAATTAAACCCCCTTTTCCCTAAGTTGGTCTTGGAAAATGCACTTGGCATTTTCTGTCAGCAATGTGAACCTTGCTACAACAGTAAAATTGGTACCAAGAAGTGGGATTATTACTGCTGGACACCTGGTTCTGTGGCTTTGTTCTTTTGCAGTTGATTTTCTAGAGGAATGTGGAATAATTTGAAATGTTGGCCTAACCTTGCAGTGTTTTAAGTACAGCTTGACGAATTACTCTGGTCAGAGTTGAAAGACCTGATGCAGTAAAAACTATGGACTGTGAGGTTTGGCTTATGAGGGGTAAGAAGGAGCTTTGCTTGGATTGGGCTAGAAGCAGTTTGTGTGAGAGGCTTGCTGTTATGCCTATATCATGTGAACTTGTGCAGGGTTGTATTATGTAGAAATGGACTGGTGTGAACAGAGGAATATGGCACAGAAATGAAATATTTCAGCTGAAACTTCTGCCCATTCAGCTGCAATTATATGAGAGATTACAACCATTGATATTGGGCTAGCTGACCTGCATTGGGACAATAGGAAGAATATAGACTCTTTTGAAGAGGCCCAAATGCTGAAGGAGTATCCTATTCTTCAAAGTCTGCTTTATTCCCCCCTCCCCCCCGGATTAACAAATTGGCAGCCCACCTGTTATTATGGAGTATAACAAATGCAGGAAAGAGATTGTCATTGAATTTGTAACATGGTTTTATGTTTTGGAAATGGCCATGGATAGTGTGAAGCAGGCTTGTTGAGTTACCTGCAGGAGCCCAATGGAACCATGAATTGTGGGTTGCAGTGGAGACTCAGTGGAGGTGCCAGGACTATAGGATGGCTTCCAAGGAGATCTGATGGCACCAGATGAAGATTTCTGGCACTGTGAGTAGCCTAGCTGGAGGGGCAGAATTGGAACCTCAGAGACTTGTCACTGGTTAAAATTATTGGACTTGGAGACTTATCACTGACTAGAGCTGTTGGACTTGGTGCTACAGAGTTTGATGTTTGCCCTGTTTAAATCTTGTATTGGTTGAATATTTCTTTGCTATGCCCAATGCCATCTTTTTTAGTGTGAGTGTTTATTTTGTGCTATTATGTGGGATTTTTGGTATTATGTCTCAGTTAAAAGACCTTGGACTATGGGGATATTTGAACATCATTGGGATTGATCAAAAAACTTTGGAGCTTTGAAAGTTGGACTGAATTATACATCATGACTGAGGGGCCATTGGTAGAATGTGGTGGTTTGATTCAGGTGTCTGCCATAAACTTGAGTTCTGAGTGCTTAGGTCCCCAGTTGATGGCAACTTAGGAATTGAATCCTCCTGGATGCAGTGTATTTTGGGGGACGAGCTTTTGGGTTTAATAGCCAACTTTCTTTTGCCAGTGTTTGGCACACTCTCCTGTTGCAGTTGTCCATCTGATGTTGGCCAGGAGATGATGTCCATCCACTCCTCATACCATCGTTTCCCCCTGCCATCATGGAGTTTCCTCTCAATTCTGTAAGCCAAAATAAACCCTTTTTCTACAAGTTGCTCTTGGTCAGATGTTTTCTGCCAGCAATGTAAACCTGACTGCAACAGTAGTGTTGGCCCTGCTGCTATGAAATAAGTGAAGCATTACTTGATTTCAAGTAAGACCTGAAATCCTCTAGGAGTTAACAAAGTTCAAGTCCTATATTCACTGAAGTGCTGAAAATGGGCAGGACTCCTTTGTCTTATAAACAACATCATTAATAGCTGACCAGGGATGCATAACCTGGATATGAACATAAAAATCTGGACATGTTCTCATGATTCAACCAAAGATTTTATGAAATAGTTACAGGCAAAAAAGAAATCATGTGGGATTATCTGTATACATTTTGTTTGCTACCATGTCAGGTAGGGTCAGGGGCAAAATAATATCATTTTGCAGTTATGAGGAGAATGTTTTCTGACATCAGGTTAACTCTTCCCTTGTTCCTAGGATAAAAGAAGACTGTAATGTCTGTTCTTTTTTTTTTTTTTTTTTTATCACCCATGTGACTAAAGGGGATTTGGTGGTAGACTGTGGGCTATTTCCTAGCTCTAATGTCTGCCTGCCTGAGTTGGGCATTGCAGACAAAAGACAGAGAGGCAAACTGCTTGCCAGCTCAGGAACCTACTAATTACTAAGCTGGCAATTACCTCTAAATGGATTTTTTTTTTTTTTTTTGCTGCAGCTCAACTTGATTTTTAGGCTTAATAAATTCCATCTTTATCTAAAAAGGAGAATGAAGTTTGCACTGATTAAGCTGAGGTGTTCATAACTTCATCATATTGTATGTTTCATTATTTTAGCTTGGTGCAAACCCAAATCATATCAATATTGAAGCTTCTAAATGTCACAATGACCTTAATTGATTTCCTGGGCACCAAAGCTCTATTTTTATATTTGAAAACTATAAATATTAAATATAAGTCTATTTATGGGTACCTTCTCCACAAATGACAACATCTACTTGAAGCATGAAGAGCAACTTGACCACTCAGGAGCATGAAAGAAAATTCTAAATTACTAAAATTTATAAATTACTAGAAATTAATAAATAATTACTAAAAATTCTAATTTACCAAAATACTAAAAATTCATGATATTTTCTGCTGTAGTGGAGGATAGGAGAAAGTTTGTTTATTGCAGGCAGTTTCAGTAAGAAATTGAGGTCTAGAAAGAACCAGGAGATGCCACCTCACATGCCACCTGGCCCTGGCACAAGAATGGAACTCTTGGGAGAACTGTGTCTGATTGAGACTGATCTACAGCGCCCCCTGCTGTCCATAGTCTAGCACACTATCTGGATGGGCTGGGTCTGGGATCTACCCTCTAAATCTACAAACCAATTGGGTCTTCCCCTTACCTGTGAAGGATGCTATCTTCTTCCTGTGGCTGGCTGCACCCTGCTCAGCTCTCCTCCTCCTCCTTATTCTTCTCCCCCCACTCCCACCTGGTTCTCTTCTTCAGACACACATGAGTTTAGTTTCTCACCCAACCCGGCTGGTTGGGGAGGAAGAGCATAACCCTGTTTCTTGATCTGGGGAAGCTTTTCTGCTTGCTTCTGCTTTAGAGTTTGGGGTAATTTCTTACTTTGTTTTCTTGCCTGATTTGCCTCTGGTTTCTGAATTTACTACATGCAAGTATTTCACTTACACTCTAGTTCTACCATGTGGGTGCTCTCACTAACTCCAGCCCTGCTACTTGTGTAATTTCTTTAAACTTGGGATAACCATGAGTGTAACTCCCTTCACTACTTTTTACTACTCTGAATTTCTTGGTCTTTGATTTGATATTTTCTCTCTGCTATTCCTTAAGTCTCTTCCTTAAGTCACTGTCATTGACTGTCTTCCTTCCGTGGGGAAAGCACATGGCAGATGCCATGGGTGTTCCTTCTAAATCTCTCTACACAAACACCTAAATTCCATCCTTCACCTGCTTGTAGCTCTACTTCAGTCTTTTCTTAAAATCCTCAGTTTCTCTTAAGTGAACCTTAAAAACTATGCAGCTGTCCACATGAGAGTATGGTTCATATTTCCCACATGTTTATGACTCTGCTGTAGCTTTCCTTTCTAGATCCCAATATCCCTTAAATAAACCCAACAATTTGTGATTTCTCCCTAAATAAACTTAATAATTCATAATTTATCCTTCTTGCATGTATCTTTTTTTAAATATTATTTTTTATTTATTTATTAGAGAGTGAGAATGGGTGCACCAGGGCCTCTAGCCACTGCAAACGAACTCCAGATGTGTGTGCTACCATGTTCATCTGTCTTTATGTGGGACCTGGAGAATGGAACCGGGGTCCTTAGGCTTTGCAGGCATGCACCATAACCGCTAAGCCATCTCTCCAGCCCTCTTGCATGTATCTTTACCAATTCTTTGTTAAAGCTAGGACAGAACCAAACTTGGAGTTCATAAATTTGAAAGATCCCTCCTGAACCCCCAAAGTCCTGCATCAGTAGTTTATTCAGCATGCTAAGATAGACAGAACACATCATTATAATACCCTTCCTTAATTAAAATGTGTCACTATTCTTGGAACCTTGGGATATAAGAAGGAAATTAGAGAACACTTCTATGCAAGATGACATCTTAAAATTTAGGCAATACTTTCCAAAGGCAAATTATATGAGTGCAATGTTTTGTTCAGAAACATATACAAACATTTTAGATTCAGAGTTTTTGTACTATTAAGGCAAAAATCTATTTTCTGATAATAAATATTCAAAAAGATGTATCATTTTATGAATATAGAAATCTCTCCTATCAAAAGGGAATTGGTTGTGCAATTAAAATCTTCAGCCATTAAATAAATATTAAAAAAATAATAAAAGGGTTTGGAAAGATGGCTTAGTAGTTAAAGCATTTTCCTGCAAAGTGTAAGGACCCATGTTCAACTCTTCAGATACCACGTAAACCAGATGCGTAAAGGTGAGCAAGCACAAGGTTGCACATGCCCACTAGGTGGCGAAAGCATCTGGAGTTAGATTTCAGTGGCTGAAGCCCTGGCATGCTAATTCTCTCTCTCTTCCTCTCTAAAATAAATAAATAAATAAATAAATAAATAAATAAATAAATAAATAAATAATATTATTAAAAATATTCAGACCCATGGGAAACCTCTAACATTTGCATCATCAGGTCAGGGGTTCCATTGCTTCAATCATACTTCCCAGATCATCTCTACAAGCTCACTTCTATTGTCAGAGGGGCTGATGCTACAGTGTTGGCAGTGGAACCAGGTGGCCTCCTGGTAGGTATTGCTCATTATTTCTCACTGTCAAAAGATTAGTTAGAAGAGATCTGGAGTCTTGCTTTTGACAGTGTCCTTATTCTGTTCCAGTTCTGCTTGTTTTAGTCATTGTAATTGAGAATGAGCAAATATACCTTATTTTTCAGCATTTCTTTTGTGTATCTTTCTGTCTAGTGACATAATAAAGTATAATCTTTCTGAATATATATTCAGGTTAATTCTGTGAGTTGTATTACTACACCATCTTTGGACATCAATAGACCTCTTCTATTTTCTCCCATGCATCTTTCTGAGGCCTGGTGCCCTCTTCTTAGAATGCCTGGGCCTTGAATCTCCCTCTAGGAAGGTTTGCTTTAGGGGAATGTGCCAGAGACTTCTACTTTGCCAAAAATAAATACATTTTTAATAACACAGTAATTGAGTACCTCTGAATATATTTTAGAGCTTTTATTTTATAATATATAAAGTGCTAGTTTCATGTTTCTACCTGTTCTAAAGTGCTTTTTAATTTATATGAAACATTTACTGAAGTGCTCTGTTTAAGTTTGGGGGTAGATTGACTCTGGAGAGAATCCAGTTAGGGTAATAAAAACCAGTAAGCCTATATGCAAATAAACTTGGGGAAAGTAGTCATGCTGCCAAGATTTTAGTCAATCTGCCAAAACTTGCATTTTACAAACTGCAGTGGTGATACTCATGCATTTTTTGTACTGTGACTACTAATGGAGAATTCCCACTGGCTGTAGAGGGGGACTGCTCCAAAAGAGTTGCTTTGTAGCTTATACATGAGTTACAAGCTAAATGTAGATGTGATCTAAAAGTTTTATTTTAAAATTCAGCTCCATGGCTATCTAATTCTTACTATTCTGTGTTATGCAAATGAATCTCAAGGGCAGAAGAAAGGTAGGAAAGATGTTTTTAGTTCTGGGCTCTGATTGTAGAATAGTTTCCATCAGTTGATCCATTTTCAGTTTGCTAAAGAACAGCTGGAAGAAATGTGAGTTCTCTTCCCAGCAGGGTTGAGTTGGTGTAAGATTCACATCCTGATTTTATACTCTTGGTTTTTCCAAGCTAAATCTTTCTTTTATTTTTTTTTTTTAACTGAGAACTTTATTGTATCAACATATTGCATAATGGTCAAGTTTCCATCCCTTATAATCTTATGTTCCCTCTCCCCAGTTCCAGTTCCCATTCCACCAAGGGCTCTCCTTAGTTGGCTTATCAGTATTCACTGTGGGGTCATGAACATATCAGTCAGTGTCTGGGGTTAGGGTACAATGCCTCAGGATACTTCTTCCCACCCCATGGCTTTTGCATTCTTTTAACCCCTCCTCTGTAAATTTCCCCGAGCCTTGGAGGGCATGTTAAAAGTCTCTTTTAGTGTTGGGCTTTTGGCAACCTCTGATTTTCTGCTTTGATTAAATTTGTATCTCCTCAATGCTTACTACCATCTTACTGTTGGAGGTGCTCAGGCTAGCATGAGAGAAGCACTTACATTTAATCTGCCACCTCTTCTGGAATGGTTCCCGGGTCCTGGCAGATGTGATAGAGATGACTCGTCTAGGGCTAGGTGGTCTGTTTTCTTTCTTGAGTGTCCCAAGTATTTGCTGCCATTGATTCTAGGCCTAGGATCTCCCTCTAGGAAAGTTTGCTTCCAGATTTATTATTATTATTATTTTTATTTGCTTTAGATTTTTTAACCAAGACTTCAGAGTCGAGAGTAGCATAGATCAAAGAGGATAAACATAGATATTTAGAAGACTTTTGAATGGGTATAACTTCTCCTTTTAACCAAAGAACAGTGGAAGCTTCCTTCTAGGGTCTATGACCTTCCAAGCCATAGGCTTCTGACTTGGTTCTCTGTACCAGGTATGAATTCCTTCCCACTAAGTAGGCCTTATATCCAATCCAAGAGTGGTTGATTACTGTCATAGCATGTATGCCACCTTTGCATCAATGTGTGCTCCTTGCTTGGCTGTTTGATTTTGTAGCTTGCAGAATCCATTGCTTGTTTACACTGTGGGTTACCATTATCCCTCAGCAGCTCACATTGCATTTAGCATATAAAAGCTAGCTAGCAGGTAGCTGGCTTCCAATTCAGATCCAGCATGATCTCTTTGTGCCCTGTGACTGTACCCTGTGGAGTCTTCAGCAGTAGGATCTTAACAGTTAGATCTGGTGGTTAACCAAGTACTTTGGCAATTGCTTACAATGTTCTGGAGGCCACATAGGCCTCTCTGACCAAGAACTCACTGAGGGGTGTTGCCCCAGTTCTGGCACTACGACTTACCAGAAGGAGCCTGCCGGTGGTTTTTCCCTCCACCACCGGCAGGTAGAGCGGAAGAGAGAGAGAACCGGGCCAGCCGCTTTTCTTGAGGCTGAGCGAGAAGGCAGGTGTTGGCGACTCAAACCCCTGCCCCCCCTAAAACACCAGGGAGAAAAACCACATTGAGTCGTGGAGACCATCTAAGGCAGGAATCTCTCCGTTTATTGTCATGGGGAGGTATTTATATATTTTGAGGAAGGGGGCGGGGAGAGGGGATGAGAGAAAGGTATAAGGGCCAATAGTATTTCACCATGTCAGCAATAGCTGGGTGGAGGCAGTTTCAGCTTAGGTGCTGAGTCACTTCAAGGACAGCTCACCAAACTCTACTCAGGCTCTGGAAGCTTGACTAGGCCTCACTGGGAGTAGGCCAAGACTGGCTGGGCTAACCACTTGGCTTCACACCGGGCAGGGCCCAACATCTCCCCCTTTTGTTTTTGTAAGAACGATGGATGGCTATGGCCTCTGTCCTAGGTTGTCCCCCTCTGGGAATCTTACCTGTCACTGAGCACCATGCCTCTAGCCCATTGACCACTCCACACCCTGTCTTAGGTTGTCTCAGCCTGTCTGAGATCTTACCCATCGTTGGTTCGATGGAGGGCGGGGGAGGGATGTTAGGTGGATAGCCAGTAAGTGGAAAAGCCATTGTCTTTGAGTCACAAACCTGTGGTGCCTTGACCTGATGAAGTTTAATTGCCTCAAGCTGTTGGTGAATGAATTGTGTAATCTTATTAATATTAATAACAAGAGGGGGCTCAGGGGAGGGAGGGTAGGGTAAGAAAGAAGAAGGAGGGGTCCAAGGGGAGGGAGAAGGTGGGATAAAAAGCCATGTAAGCTCGTCTACAGCAGGTTGTCTTAGAAGTCCCGACTCCTCTTCTGTAAATCTTTCTGGAGCTTTTCTGGCTTCATTTGGGTCTAGTAGCATCCACACCTTCAGTTGTTCCTGGGGAAGAAACAGAAGCATAGTTCTCAGGGATGGGACACTCCCTGGAGAATTGATTATTATTATCCCCTTGTTGGGGTAAATATTTTAAATCTCTTGCTGGTATCCAAATAGGTCTTTTTTCCTCTTGAGGAAAGACACATCCAAATCCTCTCCCTGCTGTGAGGAGGGGGTCTGATCCCTTCCAGGCCCCAGTTAATGGGTCCCTCCATTTGACCCAGATGGAGCTGTAGGTGACAGCTGAGGTCCAATGTTTTTGAAAAGGGGACAAGTGTCTATCTTCTTTAGAAAAATTTAAAATATTTAGGGTTAATAATACCTTTTTTAGTTGGTCATGTGGGGGTAGGGATTCCCCCTTTTGTTTTTGTAATTGAGACTTGAGAGTTTGATGATATCTTTCCTGGCCCCATGGGTTATATGGGATGCCTGTGGAAAGTGAGATTTTCCAGGTTTGGAGGAAATCTATAAAAGTCCTGTTTACGAAGCAGGGACCATTATTGGTTTTGATTTGATCTGGCAATCCAAGGGTGGCAAAGCATTGAAGCATATGGCTAATAGCATGTTTAGTTTTTTCCCCAGCATGTGCTGATGCCCAGCAAGCATGGGAGAAAGTATCAACTGAGAGAAAAATATATTTAAGTTTTCCAAATGGAGAATAGTGTGTAACGTCAATCTGCCAAAGGTGATTAGGGCGTAGTCCTCAAGGATTGGCTCCTGTAGTTTGAAGAGGAAGTACCTGGAGGAAAGGCTGACAGGATTTGCAAGTTTGGACAATTTTTTTAAGGTCCTTGACTGGCACATGGGGATATTTATGTTTAAGGCCCCTCCAATTTATATGAGTTAATAAGTGGAAGTGTGTAGCTTCTGAGACTGTATTACATTGAGGCTGAGAGGCCTGTTTGTCAGCCAAATCGTTTCTTTTAGAGAGGAATCCTGGTAAATTTTGATGGCCTCTGAGATGTTGAAGGAAAATGGGGTTAATGCTTTGTTTAAGTAGGGAGCGGGCTTGAATTATCAATGGAGTTATAATATTGGAGTCCAGTCTAATATGGGCCTCAATTAGGTTGGGTAACAGGTTAACAACATAAAGGCTATCAGAAAATAAGTTAAATGGCTCCTGAATGGTGTCCAAAGCCAAAACGACAGCAAATAGTTTTTTGAATTGTGCTGATCCTGTGACCTCATGGGAGATTGACTTTATGGGCATAGGCTTTTCTCCCCTCCTTAGGGGAGGGTAAACAACTAGGGAAGCTCCCAAGCGCCCCCCATCATTGAATACGGTAAGAAAATCAGGGTTGGGTTTAGATAAAAAAAGTCTGGGGGGTCTCCATTCCAACCTAGAGAAGGAGCTCATCCATTTATAAGGACCATACTGACAATCAATTATACCCAGAAACCCCTCGAGGGCCATAGCAACCCTATTGTTATTTCTCTGAAGCCAAGTGAAGTCTGTTACCTTAAAGGGGGTGACAGTGACATGAGGCTCTGTGCCAAACAATCTGACAGAGGTGTCCCTGCCCTTCCTAATGCAGTCTGCAATCTGGTTAGTTATAGAGTAAACTCTGGGGACTCCACCAAGGGAGAGGTGAATCCATTGGATGGGTTATCCTTTCTGGGCTAACAGCGCAGTGCATAATGTTTCCCCAGAGAAGATACAGAGGGAGATAGGTAAGTTAGGATCAAACCTCTTTAGGACAGCAGCATCAATAGCCCGTTATACCTTATGTAGAATTTGTTCATGACAAGAGGGCAGGTTATCTGAGAGGAGAGAGTAAGACCCTTTAAGAGGTCAAATAAAGGGGACAGTTCCTCAGTAGTTATGGGTATCCAGGGCCTCATCCAATTAATTTTCCCCAGCACCTTTTGGAGTTGAGGCAAAGTATAGAATTTTTGAATATGGAGTTGGGGTTTGACAGGAGAAGCAGTATCAAGGAATAACCTGGAGCCCAAAATCTTGAAGGGGGGGCAGTTCGAATCTTTTCTGGAGACACCTGTAAAATGCCAAGGCATTTAGCAGTGAGGTCTTGGAGATCAGATGGGTTGTAATGACCTAAAATAATAATAAAATACTAGGATGATTAATCAAGGAAGAAAAGATATGAGACATGTATTGTTAGGGTTAATCCAGGGCTGACAGCAGTTTTCCATGATTTTGAAGCTTATAGATCTAGGGGAAGTTTCATACTGGCAGAAGTTGGACTGTCTTTATAGAGCCATGAAAGAGAGAAAAAGAAATTAATTAGTCATATAGTACATAGAGCAAAATTATTGTAGTTAAGCCACAGCAAGCTTTAGGAACTCCTGTTAGGCACACTTTGTATATTTTTACAATGGAATTTTAAGTTATTATTACACCTTAAAATTGGCCCCCAGTGACATTGTCCTTAGTAAGGCAATTGTAGATATAAACTATAAATTAATAAAATATTGAATATATTAGGGGACATATATTTAAATCACCACATTTTGTCCCTGGCTTTTAATAGATTTTTAATAACAGTAACAATAATAATAAAATTAAACAAGTTAATTGGTATAAGGCATAGTAAGGAGAGACTAGAACAATTTAAATTTAATCACCATTAGCCATCATTAAACTTTTGTAGTAACCAGAGATTGACAGTTTTTAGGTTTTTTAATTTTGTTTCTCCAGCTGGGCAGAGTTGTCAGGGAAAACTTTAATCCCAGGCCAACATTGTATTATCAATTGAGTTAGTTGGGCTTAGTCTTATGTTTTATGAATTGAGTTAGGCAGACAGAGAGAGAGAGAATGGGCATGCCAGGCCTCCAACCATTGTTTACATGAGTACTGGAGAATTGAGCCTCGAATCTGGGCCCTTAGGCTTTACAGGCAAGCGCTTAACCATTAAGCCATCTTTTTAGTCCCACATTAATGGGAAGGTAGTGAAGGGTGGGACAATGGTGTGTAGGATATAGCCATATAGACTTGAAAAACAGGTTTGTTTACCTCTACTAGGACAATACGAATGTCCCCAGCTGTTTTTTTTTGTTGTTGTTGTTTTTAAAGTAAACGTTTTGGGCCCAGCGGGACACTCAATTAAGAGCATCGAGGGAGCGTCTAGAGGCAAAGGGACGGGGACAGCAGCAACTCGCCTCATGGCCTTATGGCGGACCGCCCGCCTGTTCCTAAGATATTTTTAAAGCAAGTTAGGAGCCTGCCCACCTGCCTCCTTGCCGTTTGGCTGGCTTTTTTTTTTTTTTTTTTTGACAAAAGTAACCAAAAGTGACACCTGGAGGTGCGGGAGGCGCAGCCAGTGAGGCTCGGGGCAGTGCTCGGGCCCGGGCCAGAGCCACAGCTTAGGACCGTCCCACTCGGATTGCTCCCCGCAGGGATGTCAGCGGAGCCTGGCGGACCAGTGACTTGTGGTCCACGCCCGCGAGGAAAGCTAACCTTGGTTTGGGATGTTTGGGGAACTCGAGCTTGTATTTGATCACAGTTTACATCCACAGAAAGCTACACGGAGGAGCTGTATGAGGCAAGAAGTTTACCAAAGAATGTTAGTGTGGAAGAATTTTGATATGTCTGCATTCCCCACCAGGGGTTTGAGCACATTTGTTTTAGGCAGCAGTTACAGTTAAAAGACAGCAGGGCCAGTGGCAGCTTGGATGGTGGTCTTGGAAGAAAGGAGATTTTAAAAGTTAGTTTTTGCCTTTTTTTACAGTTTTTAAGGGCAAAAATGAACTTTTTCCTGGAAAAGCCTTTAAGGCTGGCAATTAAGGCAAGGAGGACTGAATTAATCCATGGGGCTAAAACAAGAGTTTTGTCCCCAGAGCCACACTGTAGGAGGAGTAGGGCAATAGTAATGAAATCAAACACAGTGTAGCTGGGAGCAGATCTCTCCATCAGGTTTGTTTTGTCTTTTGGGATGGAGTTTTTATTTAAATGAGGAGGCAAAAAGGTTTAAAGTTTCCTCTAGGTCTGCCCACATGGTGCATCCGCCATGAACTGGCATTTAGAAATGGCGGCACCGCAGAAGCGGTCTGTCGGAAACCTGGAAATGAGAGGAAAGAGAAAGGAACAAGAGATGTTGAAGTTTGGGACGGAGTTTTTATTTAAATAAGGAGGCAAAACATTTAAAGTCTCCTCTAGGTCTACCCACATGGTGTGTCTGCCATGAACTGGCATTTAGAAATGGCGGCACCGCAGAACCCGGAAATGAAAGCAAAGAGAAAGTGGTGAGTCTCCTCTAGGTCCGCCCACGTGGTGCGTCTGCCATGAAGTATCCGTTAAGAAATGGCGGCAAACCGGAAATGAAAGGAAAGAGAAAGGAAGTAAGCACAGATTATAGAAGCAAAGGTTAGAATATTAAATATGAAGATTACCTCATAACTTATGAGGATACACCCATCAGCAGTACGATTAGCCCGTTAGCTTAATTTTGAATTTTGTTTCATCACATCAGGGTCCAGTCCGTAGTCCGTTCTGAATCCTCACATGTAGTTTCTCAGGTAGTTTTCTGTCCTCACACGGGGCACCAGTTGTTGTGCCCCACGTTGGGCGCCTGTTGTCGGGGTTTTTTCCCTCCACCACTGGCAGATAGAGCGGAAGAGAGAGAGAACCGGGCCAGCTGCTTCTCTCGAGGCTGAGCAAGAAGGTGGGTGTCGGTGACTCAAACCCCTCCCCCCCCAAAACACCGGGGAGAAAAACCACATTGAGTCGTGGAGACCATCTAAGGCGGGAATCTCTCCGTTTATTGTCATGGGGAGGTATTTATGTATTTTGAGGAAGGGGGCGGGGAGAGGGGATGAGAGAAAGGTATAAGGGCCAATAGTATTTCACCATGTCAGCAGCAGCTGGGTGGAGGCAGTTTCAGCTTAGGTGCTGAGTCATTCAAGGACAGCTCACTAAACTCTACTCAGGCTCTGGAAGCTCGACTAGGCCTCACCGGGAGTAGGCCAAGACTGGATGAGCTAACCACTTGGCTTCACACCGGGCAGGGCCCAACAGGAGCCCATGATGTTAGGGTACAGCTTACTCCACCCCTGCAGGGTACTTCTTCCCTAAGTATCCCTCACCTCTCTCTCTTACTGTCAGTTATATCTCTTGATTAGCTAACCAGGAGGAAGGTTTCTATGGTACTTATTCATGCCATTCAATCTTTCTTTAAAGAGAGCTTACAGAAGAAAGCTTTAGCCAACTGCTCCAGGCAAACTACAGAGTCTGCAATTCTGTTGACCTTGCCACCAATCACATCATGCCATTTGTTAATTCTGTAACTTGTGCTGCTTGTATAGGTGAGGATCATAATTGGTATTTAGCTTTTAGGGTTTCTCATGATCTAACATTAAAGAAATTAAAACCCTGGGCTCATAATAGATGCTTAATCAATGTCAGCAATCACATGACTGGGTGACTTAAGTAGGGATCTGAAATCCAACCTTACATTTATGGGAAGTGAAATTTCAAGAAATGCATCTAAGTGATAAAATGGAGAAACTGAGAAAAGGAATCATTTTGATGTCCTAAAGGGGATATCTTTGAAAATTTTCGAATGCTAGTTGAACAACTAGAAGGCATAACTGCCTTACAGCAGCTGTCTGCCTGCATTCATGGAGAATCATATTTCATCAACATATTGAAGCAGTTTTGTAGAAATGCATTCCTAAAAGTGAAAGGGATGCATTGCTGTTACAGTGGGAAAGTGTGTAGATGTAATAGATAATCATTGCCTAAATTACAGAAGCAGGTAGGTATGCTCAAATAAAAGTTTTATCTTGTAGCTGGGGAGACGGCTTAATGGACAAAGTGAGGATCTAAGCTCAGATTCCTGGTTCGTGGTGCTTGTATGGAAACAACTGGGTGTGGTGCTGCTTGCAGTTCCTAGTTAATCTAGTTGAATAAGTGAGCAGTAGTAGGTTTAGGAAGAGTGCCCTGTCTCAAAGGAAAATGTAGAGAATGATAGAAGAAGACACCTAATGCCAGCCTTTGACCATTTCTTGTTGGTAAGTGTAATCAATCTCAGCCCTTTTTACATACTTATTTCTTGATCCTTTTTTTTTTTTTTAATAGAGAAAACATGGCAAAGCTAAAATTCTAGAAAAATCTTGAGGCTGACTGGGGTACCATAAATAACTTTCATAAACTAAACAAAGATACAAGGTTGACTTCACTCTGCTCCAATTTATTTATTTATTTATTTATTTTCTGCTCCAATTTAATAGATAAGAGTGAATGATCTCTAAAGAAAGACTAGAGCTGATCTCATCAAATTCTATTCCATGGCATTGCAAAGGAGAGAGAAGGCTCCCTCTTGGTAGACTGTGTATGAATGCAGTATGGGAATGCTCCTCTGTACTCTGTAAGCAGAACTATAATGAAATGACAAGAGGGAGAGATTATTATTCTCTCAATTTTGTTCATATTGTACATGAGAATTTTGAATTTGTTTTTGGTGGGCAAATACCCTCAAGCACCCCCAGAGCATCAGCTTTGTCATTTAGGGTTTGAAGAAATAAATAAACACACAGAAAACTTGCTCACATACAAGCTTTGTGTTTTAGTAGTAAATCACTAACTTTTGAGACCTGGAACTTGCTAACACTTTAGTTCCGGCAGGCAGGGGGTGGGGTGGGAATGAAAGCAAAAGAAAATTTCACCTGGGTTGGAACAGAAACCAATGTCGAAGCAAATAGAACTCTGTATACTTCTGACAGTTCAAATGACACATAAGTGCCAGGCTGACAAGGGCTGGTTTGTCCCTGCAGTTCACTTCGCTCAACTCTGCGTGGTTCTATAGGACAATGAAATTCAGTGCACTTACAATTTCCAAAAGAAAAAAAAAAAAAAAGAAAGAAAGAAAGAAAGGAAAAGAAAAAGAAAAAAAAGAAAGTGAGCTTAGATTCTTTTAAAAGCATTTCTATGAGAAAACGGATCATTTACATGCCAAAAGCACTTTTAATGTGACATATTTAGCACATGTATTATTTAGAAGGAAAGCTGCTTGAACTTAGCGAATTTTAAAGTCTATAAAATGGCACCCCACTGTGCAGAAAGGTAGCTGTTCTCTGTTATGTGATTATTTGGAATAATAGACTTGTATATAACTTTTTGCAAAATTAAAGGTATGACATTTACTTTCATTTAGCCCCACAAATTGCAGTTTAAAACATAAAGAATGGGCTGATGCATGGATTTGTTGTTCCTTCAAGCAATTTAACTGATTTTTAAAGAACAGTTTTGGGTTTCATCTATTGAGTAATGCATCAAACAGTTATCTTGGTAGATTTAATTTACTCTTCTGAGAAGTGTTCAGGGACCTTGAAAATGACACAAGTGAACGTTCATGATTGTTTGATTGTTTTCTGCTTCCGTGGAGTCCAACTCAAACCAAAGGGTTTCAGAGGACCTGGGCTTCACATATGGCCTGGTGGACAAGCTGTGAGACTCCGAATTCTTGGAGGGAAGAAGAAAACTCAAATTGCAAATCTGACAAGGGTTTAGGATACTCACCAGACATCTAATTTCCCAAGAAGTGCTTTCCATATGAGCTCACTGCCTTACTTGTAGAATACCCATAAAATATCTATTGCTTTCTAATTGGAGGCAAAATAACCAGAACTTGAAAAACAAACATCTGTGGAAGAGAAGGCTGAATTCTTTTCCTTTTCTGATTTGTAATAATTTTACCTTAAATGACAGGATGTTGACAAAGATACACACACACACACACACACACACACACACACACACACACCACTGGGCTGAATAAGATGCAGACCATCAGACCTGTAAAAGCATATCTCAAGCAAGAATCCTAGGAAAGAGCTTTACAGATGGGCAAGGTCTGTCTGTTTCTCCATGTTTACCCATCAGAGTCCAGCATCATTCGGCCTCTGTGAATTTAAAGAAGTGGATGACCTGTGCAGTGGTCAGTAGTGACTAAATTTTCCAGCACTTCTCACAACCATTTCCAAAGATTGTCACTTTTAAACATTTGCGCTCCCTTCTTCTTTCACTCTCCCTGCTCTGAAAGATCAGTGACATTGTTTATACTTGCTCTGGGCTGGACACATGGCTCTCAGCATGTCAGCTCTGCAATCCTTGAATAATTTGTCTGGGTTCCCCGACAATCTCTCTTGGGCCCTTTAGAGGCAGGGATAAGTGAAAAATAAAGGAGCAAGGCTGCCCATGCTGTGTTATGTGTCCACATAGCTCCCAAAACAACCATGCATTTTTTTTTCCTCTAAGGAAATTTCTATTAGTTAATCTATAAATTTTTTTTAACATTTTTGTTTTTCTAAATTAAAATAACCAAGACCTTGAGTGTAAGAAAATTAGCTGTAGTGAAAAACACTATTTTTCTTATTTGTGTACTCATGTCTATATTGCTGTTATATCAGCTTTGTTTGAAGAGAAATGGAACTAAAAGTGGATCTGCAGCCCAAAAGGTACAATTATGGTCATTTAAGCCAATAACATAATTATGTATATAGTGCATATATTTATCGGATATGTGCAGCCATTTTGAACTCTTTATGTATTATCATAGCCACTTTGCAGCTTTCTTGAAACAATTTTCAACATCATTTAAGCAAAAAAAGAAAAAAAAAACTGAGAAGGTTAAATGCTAAAAATATTCTTCTAAATTACACTGAGGTTGTGGCATAAAGCCTGGAAAAATCAAAGAATTTTTATCCTTGCCTCTTTCTCTATTTCCTTGAGATTAATTAACAACAGAAGCTTCCTTAATTATTATTGACATTGACAGTCTTCTGTCTTTATTTTTGAGGAATATGGTTCAAGAAGATATTTACCCCAAAAGACTTCAGTGTCAACTGTTACACTTTCTTTCAGTGTCTGTTTACTCCTTTAGTTATATGTAACATTAAATTTCCATTCTCAGAAAAAGTACCACCCCACCTGCAATTATGACAACTTTTCATTTTTAAAGCAAAATTTTAGCATTGTTTGAAGTCTAGTTTATATCACACCTTTGCAGGACTCTCTTTAATGCAGGCAGGTGGAATCCTTAATCTTCCCTTCCTGCTGCAGCCCAACAGTTACTAATATTCACATACGTGTGTTGGTGAATAGGAAGGGCTCTTTCAGCAAGCATGAGGCAAGGTTTTAATTTGTAGCTGATAATTTGCTACTGGAAGCTTACCCTGATTACTCTTCCTACTGCACCAACAGTTCCTGAGCTGGTGTGAATTACCTGCTGTGTATGTTTTTACCGCTCGCTCAGGGATGAAAATGAATTACAACCTAGCCCTCAATTAAAGCTTGAAATAAGAAAACCTCAAACTTCTTTTATGTCCTCACATCTAAAGAACAGAATTAGTTGCTTCTGATATCGCTGGAATTGTAATTCACACTCTTGGAAATCCTGCAATGGATCTTTCAGCCCCACTCAGACAAGCACATCTCAGCTGCTACCCAATTACATTGCCTTTGCTCCAAGTCAAATCATCATCCAACAGCTGAGAATTGAAACAAACTCCATTTGTGAAAATGAGCCATGATTTATTGATAATATGGAATGTTTTTAAGTGTTAAGTCTCCCCATCGTACAGAACTTATTAAGCTGGGTTTGGTTCTTTTAATTGAGAAATCTCAGACATTGAGCGACGGACTTTGATTTAATTTGTCATGAATGCACTAATTTTCAGTTGTGGTGGAAAGAAATACATTAATGAAAACTTTGAAGGCATGTTTTTGACACACTGTTGTTAGGTCCTTTGAGAAAATGTCCATCAATTCTAATCAGTTTGTTAAAAGTCTTTAAAAGCCAGCATGGTGTTTTTTTTTTGGGGGGGGGTGCATAATACTGACATCTTGAAAGGGTGCATACAATCAGTCAGGTGGCTCATGTGTTTATCGCAGGCTCATGTTCTTACTAAACACCCATGTGTCTTACTTGTGCGTGCCACAGGAGGCAGAAAGCTTATGAGCCCTAAAAAGCTTCCATTCCACATAGGAACAGAGTTTACAGCATTCACTTTCAGGAAGACGGTATCTCGTGCAGCGGATTTCTTAATGATATGTGACATATCCTCAATCTGCTTTTGCTCTACAAATCTCTAGTTTCCTTCTGGAAGAGGAAGGATTACGAGCATCTTCTCACGTAAGACTGCCATTATAGGTGACAAGAAAAGGTATAGCAAGCAGGTTCTGTAGTGGTCAATAGTTTTTTGCTGTGATGACAAAGGAGCCTATGAAAAATTAGATAATATCTCCTTGCCCAATTAGATACAAGTTTATTTTCTTTTTTATTGCAATCATTAACACCTAAGAATTGTACTATGAACTAGTCATTTCACTTCAAGATCTCCACATGTACATGAATTTGTTTTCTTGATGAGGCTGTAGAAATGGAATATTCTATTTGAATTCTGAGGGGAAAGCTGAGAAAAGGACTCGTAGCTAGTCATATGTAGGTTGGGCTTTGTGAGAAGAAAAGAATAAAAGCAGTAGATGAAGCTTGCAATTCCCAGCTATGTAAACTCTTTGATAATGGAGTCTGTTTTATTAGTTTTTTTGTGGTTGTATTCAAAATTGTTTTAAAATTTTGTTTTGTGATGAACAGCCCCTGTTGTAATTCCCAGGTTGTAATTATGGTTTACAAGACCCAAGGGAATGCAGTTATAAGCGAGATACATCTCTTTCAACAGAGTTTACTTTTGATATTAGCAGAATTATATCAAATTTGCCACCAATTTTTCATTGTATTTTCCTCCACTTTGTAATCATAATCTTCCTACCCACAATTCTGTTCCAAAACATCCCAGGAAAGGTGACAGGTACAGCTTTGCTTGTTCACTTTTCTTTAAAAAGATTTTATTTTCATTTATTTATTTATTAAAGAGAGAAAGTGAGAATGGGTATGCCAGAGTCTCTAGCCACTGCAAACAAACTCCAGACACATGTGCCACCTTGTGCATCTGGCAAAAGTGGGACCTAGAGAATTGAACCAGGGTCCTTAGGCTTCACAGGCATGTGCCTTAACTGCTAAGCCATCTCTCCATCCCACCTATTTGCTTTTCTGCAGAGAGGTAAACCACCATCCATCCATCATGTTCTTCCTACCTCCCCTGCTAGGAAATGAAAAACTGGTGATAAGCAGCTTGTAGTATCTTATGTAACAATGTTCTTAGGACTTTTGTGTGTGTGTGTGTGTGTGTGTGTGTGTGTGTTTTTTCGAGGTAGAGTCTTACTCTAGTCCAGGCTGGTCTGGAATTCACTATGTAGTCTCAGGGTGGCCTTGAACTCATGGTGATCCTCCTATGTCTGCCTCCCAAGTGCTGGGATTAAAGGCGTGCGCCACCACGCCTGGCTCTTAGGACTTTTATCCTTGGGAATAGAGAAGCAGACATCCACATAGATTACATGTGACAAATTAGTGTACAAAACAATTCTGGGGACTTTGGGCTTAGTCTTTCCAGAGGTGTATCCACTACCACCATAGTCTATACCCATGATGCTTTTCATGTTTTGTTTAAGAAAACTCTACCATTTTCATTTGTCTTAATGTGATTGTGTGGCTATTTAAAAGTCAGGCCACCTGAGGCATCAAAGTTGCATCTTTATTGATATAGAGATAGTCACTAAAACAGCCATGCAGTATTAGTCTGAAATGAAATTGGACCTCTGCACAGTGGATCATATTATGTATACAGTGGGTGGTTTGGTAAGAGTAGAAATAAAAATCTGTGTGGCTGTATATAGGAAGATCGGAAGAATCATTAACTTTGTTGTTTTTATGAGAACAGGAGCTTAAGAGAAAGCTTGCCAGTGAGAAGAGACAGGAACCTGACAGAGACAGGAGCATGAGGTCATGTTGCTGGCACCAGGTCATGTTGCTGGCATCCTTGGGTGAGGTTTTGTTTATCCTTTTCTTTTATTTATTTATTTAGCACTTCTCCCTCCTATTCTCTCATGTCTTTCCCATTTACCTTTTCTGTAGCCATTTCCCTGTCATATGCCAATTTTGTATTATTAGAGATTATATCTTCGAATCTAGGGTCAGGGTGAAATAAGAATTCATGATGAAATTATTTTTGTCTTAGATATACATATTGATACATACATGGAAGCCACTTTCACCCAAATAGTTGAACTTGGGTTATCCAGGTTCTTCTGCAAGAGGTTCTACATCACACACGGGCAGAATGAGCCCAGACAATACTGCCATTCAATGGCCTTATGCTGTCAAGGTTTTCATCATCTCACTCCATCTCCCTGTGGCCTCACATCCAAACACATATAAAGAATTAATTCTAGCAGCCTAAAATCTGTGAGTTTATCAATTACATAGAAATTAGAAGTTATGAAATATGATCTTGATATATTGAGTTGGTTATTTTTTTCAGCCAGCTGTATCCTGTAAAGCAGAACTACTGTGTTATTTAAACTCTGGTCATTTCTTCTCACATTCCAGATAAAAAACCCCAGTACTCTCCAGAAAATAATGCTGAGTAGTGAAACGCAAAGCACTGAAAGGCAGTTTTCACTGTGAATATTTCAAAGACTCTCTATGGGAAAATGAATGATTTCTGATTTGTATAGCACTTTAGTACATTTTTCTTGCCTTTCAAGCAATTTATTCCACTTAGCATGAGATAGCATATATTATCATAAATTAATATGATTTTAAAAGATCAGAATTGCAATAATTTAAAAGTTCATATACAATTCCAAGGACATTTTATAAAGGTATTGTGATACAAGCCTGGCCCCATTCTCAAATAAACCCATAAAAATGTCACTTACTAAGTATGCTAGTTTCATTGCACTTCTGAGTATTAGTGGTGTGAAGAAGACATGCTTCAAGCAGTTAAGGCATTAAATACTTCTAGAAAAATTAAAAGTGGAACTGCCCAATGATTAAGCAATCCAATGGCTGGGTATATATCCAAAGGCAGTGAAATCAGTATGTCAAAGAAACATCTGCACTTTCATTTTCTTTGCAGCACTCAACAACTCAGATGTCCATCAACTGACAAGTGGCTAAAGAAAATGAGGCACAATGACACAATAGAATACTATTCACCCATAAAAGGGTGACACCATCACTTCCTTAAAAACAGGAGCGGAAGTAAAGATCATTATGTTAAGTGAAATATGCCAGGCACAGAACAAGTTATGCATAAGCTCACTGATATGTGATAACCTAAAACACTGATCTTCTAGAAGATTAGAATGGTGGTTACCAGTTTCTAGGGAAGCAGGAGAGAAAGAGGAATGGGGAAGGTTCATCAGTGTTCGCTGAGTTAATCAGGAGGAAGGAGCTGTGTGTGCTGTTATATAGTTAGGTGGATGCACATCCCAATCATGGACTGCCACATTTCAAAAGCTAAAAGAAAGGATTTTGACTTATTTATTTATTTTTTTTACTATGAGGAAATGATAGTGTTTGGAAAAATCAGATCCATTTAACCTGATTAAAACACTGCACAGCCTACAACATGTATCAAGACATCATCTTACCCCATCAACATATGCATGTATTTTATAGTTTTATAAGCTGAGTGAAAATAAATTTAGTTATAAAAATATCATACTTGACAAGACTTGTAGGCAGTTTTTCCCATTTATAAGGAAATTATGTTCCTTCTACATCACATACATATATACAAAAATCTGAAAACAGTTCAGGACTATATCACAAGTTTAATTTGCTGTAGTCTTTAAAAGAAGCAGTAATTATAAATCTAGGTACTGGAGAAAATGGCATATTTTGAAATAAGCTCTATCTTTGAGAGGTAAACGTGTGGGCTTTGGAAATTTCCATATCATTTCCCAGATGAATATTCTTATGCTGACCTTGCAAAGTTATTTTTCTCATTCAGGAGTAGGTAATAATGCTTTCTCTACCTCCATGTGGGAGAACTTTATAAGGTATAAGTCGTTTTCCAATGTGAAGTACTTTCAGCTTTTGTTTGGGTGTTAGAATCAAGCTTGCTGATCTTCAGTCTGGTCAGTATATATTTTTCTCATTTCTTCCTATTTTGGTTTTTTACATTGACTCTCTATCAACCCTGGAATCACAGGTTCTTTAAAATAGATGCAACACATAATTTTCCATTGTAGTATTGGTAAATAAGTTACTTTAACCTGTGTTCTGGTGTTACAAAAGTGAATTCAGCATGCCCTCAGGTAGGTGACAGGTTGGTAGGAGACCCAAACCAATGGTCCACAGGGCACAGCATTGTGGCACATGCCTCTAATCCCAGCACTTGGGAGGGAGAGGGAGGAGGATTGCTGTGAGTACAAGGCCAGCCTGGGACTACACCGTGAGTTCCAGGTCTGCCTGGGCTAGAGTGGGATCCTACTCAAGGAAAAAAAAGAAAAGAAAAGAAAAGAACCAGAAAACAGAAACAAAAACCGTGGTCAAAAGGTGTGTGTGGGGCTTTACCTTACTCACAAGTTAAGTTTGCTAGATCCTGACAAAGTGCACGAGTGTTCTGAGTCAGGATTTTATTACCCGTATAATAGCAGTGCTCGTACGGATTCCCTTGGTGAACTTGGTTCAGAGGTTGACACAGTATAAAAGGTGGGTATTTCACAGGGAAAGAGTGTGTTTTGCAGCTGAGAAACACTGGGGTTGTACAACCCACTCTTTATATAGCAAATGATCAACAAACCTGTGCTTTGCCATGGAGGGAAAGATTATTTTATCTTCCAAGATGGCCTGCTCTTTCTCCTACACACTTCATAAATGGTCTGCGGCCTTGCATTCTTAGAACACTCTGAAAGATGTACAGAAATACGGCAAATCCACAGAAGCATGCTTTCTCACAATTAAATGGTGGTAATAGGGCTCATTACTAATATAGTTGTGATGGCTAAGTTTTGTTGTCGGCTTAATTAGATTAGGAATCAGAGACAAGGCTCATGGGAAATTTCCAGGAGTTATTGATTGAGGGCAGAAGACCTCCCTCTCCACCCCCACCACCCGCCCCTGGAGTGGCAGCCTTTCCATGGTGAAGTATATACAAAGAAGATTCAAGAGAACACAGAACCTTTTGCCTGGCTGCCTTCAATTCACTACTTGCTGGTGTGTCAATTTACCCTGTTCTTCCTATCCTTCTCAGACGTTGGAACTGAACTTCATCAGTAGTCCAAATGTGGACTCTCCAGGAAAGCCCTTGCACCTGCAGTGGAACCCTGGTATCGCTAAAGGCTCCAGTGTCACAGACTGAGCAGCTACGTGTTCTTCAACTCTAGCCTTCAGAGAGCTATTGCTGGACTGCTCAGATTATATCCTGTATGCTAATGTAATATACCCCCTTAAAATTACATGTTCATTCTATCAGTTTACTCCCTCTAGAGAACGGTAACTAATGTAACAGAACTTCAGTGCCACTCCATGTCAACCAAAAAAAAAACTACATGTTTTGTCTTTTTTGTTTGTCAACTATTTTTTTTTTTTGAGTTTCTGCTCACATACTTCTCATGGTGGAACATCCCAGTGATTCCACTGACTAAGCTTCTTCCTATCCTATCTTAAAATTAAACCAAATAAAAATAAAGCACCCAACCAAAAGCATGATGGGAGGAAAGATTTTATTTCAGCTTACAATCCTGCAAGGAAGCTCCATGATGTCAGGGGAAAGGATGACATGAGCAGAGGTAGGACATCTACCTGCCACAGCAGGTAGAAAATAGCAGCAGGAGAGTGAGCTGAGTTCTGGCAAGGCGGAGCAGGCTATAATATCCCTTAGCCTGCTGCCAACAACACACCTCCTCTAGCAAGGCTTCACCTGCCAGACTGCCATCATCTGGACCAAGCAATCAAAACGTGTAAATTTATGGCGGGGGGGGGTGAGGGAGACACGTGATTCAGACCACCACACATGCTCCTTGCACTGTTTCTTAAAAGCACTTCCTGATATCTCACATTATAGAAAATCATTTATGGCAGCCACTTCGATATATGATACCAAAAAGTCAGTGTTAAGACATTTGGGAACTTCCTTATGATTTTCTATCAGGAAAATTCACAATTAATTTTTATGCCCTGCCACCACTTGAATTAGCACATCATGTGGAAAGAAGAGCCATGACAGGTAGATATTGCCTATAGCTAATTAGTGATTCAAACTCAAGCCTCTCTCCAGAGCCTGGGTTAACTTTTCACTGCTTCTGTTTACATCCTGGGAACACAGGACATGAGCAGTGGAGGCCAAATTTATTGGGGCCAAATTATAAAATAAACCTTAATGTGGTCTGCATATAAAACTAGAACATAAACAATATTCTATATTTCCACAGTTTGACACTCATAATTTTCCTTGGACATTATGTTGCCACAAAATGATCCCTGAAAAGTGAGTTGGTGACTAAGAGAAGTTTTTTTTCAAAGTTTGAAAGAGTTCTTCCATCTGGCTTTTTGAGATCTAGGCTATAATTATTACCCTGAGCTAGCTGATGAGAGACAAAAATAAAAGGTAGGGACAGGGAGAGAGAGATGATGCTATTAAGTCAAAATATAGAATACCAGGGCTGGAGAGATGGCTCAGTGGTTAAGGCGCTTGTCTGCAAAGCCTAATAACCCGGGTTCCACTCCCCAGTACCCATGTAAAGCCAGATGCACAAAGTGGCCCATGCATGTACAGTTCATTTGCAGAGGCTGGAGGCCCTGGTGCGTTTATTCTCTCTTTCTCTCTTCTCTCTATCTCTCTGTTTTTGCAAATAAATATTTGAAACAATATTTAAAAATATAGAATACTGTATAGAAAAAAATCTTCCTAGGGAGACAACATACTCTTAAAATAAAAATAAATTTGTTTTGGCAGAGGGCCTTGGAATTCTACTTTGTAATTTAAATCTTTGCTAGCAATGCTGTCTTGAAGGCAGGTGCTTGTCTAGCACAGGTGGTTGGTGAAGAATTTTATCGACAGAAAAATCTTATGATGAGTAAAGATTCCAACTTAATGAAATAAAATGAAAAAGAGTGGGAAAAAAATCTCACCTTTCTCTTCTTTCCTCCTTCACATACTCTCCCAAATAATTGTAATTTAATGTTCTATTCAGAAGAACATATTTATAACAGGACAGCTCAATATTAATCTTAAAGTCAGAAAAAAATAACTTGTCATTTATTTAACCCCAGCCTGATAGGAGGTTAGATTCACTACTGAAAATCTGTTACAAATAGCTGGGACATTCTAAGGTCACCAAATGATGGCTGTCATTTTTGTATTCAGCCCAATGATAAAAGAGCTTTTAAATGTTTGGACACTCAATCTATGTAGTGCCACGACCTGGACATACCCTTTTACTAAACACTAGCCCACTAAATCCTCTTAGAATGTTGTTTACCTCTAGATAAATCAAACCTGACAATGTAGGTTAACTTCACTGATTCATTTTTCAGCCACAAATGATTAATAATTTTTACAGAATGAAAGCTACAGACTTCTTATTATACGGTGGACTATAGGGAGTGATATAATTCTTAGATGTCATGTGAAATAGGAAGCCATTTCTCTGGAACTGATGTTCCCAGTTCTCCCCTAAGCACGGTTGCTACCTTTCCTCCACTAGAAGAAGGTCAGGAGCAGAAATGCCCTTATGAATTACTAGAAGTCACCATCTTCCCTCTTAGTTTGAGCAAGCTGTTCTCTCCAATTTGTACAGTGGCCCAAGAGTAAATCTTGAATCCATTTCCAATCCTAAGCATGCCACAAGCTGAGAGAGACCCATTGCTGCAGTATGCAAAGACACGGGCTCTGCCAAAAGAGCTCTGGCTTCTGACCAGAAACCCCACAAGAAAGGTCAGAACTGAAGAAGTAAAGCAAGCAGAGATGAAAAAATAGCTCCTTCGCGTTTGGGCTCAGAACGTTTTACCCTGAAATGATGAAGTGGCACATTTTGCCAACCTTTACTTCCCTTCTGTTTATTTTGGCCAACTCCCCCTGCTGTGTTCACTACCTGTACAAACAGCTCTGGTGTTCACTGTGGCTTTCATAAAGATTAAGAATGAAAGCCACCAAATGTTTCTGCCCCAGGTGTCTGAAAACCTCACCTGCTGCTGCTCTACATGTGGGACTTCTGCAGCTCCCTGGTCATTTGCTGCGTCCTCCCCTCTGCTTCCAACACTGTGTTGATAGCACTTTCCATGATGCCAGGGGATCTGAGCTTGTGAATGGCTTTATTTTATTATTGTTATTTTTGCCACTATTAGAGTGGTGTCAACACTATCTACACTTAGAATTACATTCTGCAACATGGAAAGGAGAGAGATTTTTGGAGAGATGCAGCATGCATATTCTCTTGACATTAAGGACACAGAAATAGTTGGTAAAATAAATGATTGCCGACCTCAGCCTGAGCTTAGATTTTTCCATCAGGGTTAGTAACTTTCTCCAGTAACTTTCTCTGTCTTTGCCTAGAAATTTTAGATATCTATCCTTAATATTTTGATCAGCTGGGATCAACTTTAGCTGTTAGGGAACTGGTTGCTCTTGGAAAAAATAGAGGAGCCCAGTCAAGAACATCCCCTCCCCCATACAATATTATATTATAAAATCTTTTTTTGTTGTTGTTTTTTGTTTTGTTTTTGTTTTTCGAGGTAGGGTCTCACTCTGGCCCAGGCTGACCTGGAATTCACTATGTAGCCTCAGGCTGGCCTCGAACACACGGCAATCTTCCTACCTCTGCTGGGATTAAAGGTGTGCGCCACCACGCCCGCCTTAAAGTCTTAATAATAACTCATTTGGATTTTGTTTGCTGTCCTGGCTGGAGCTTGAGATAAATTCTAATTTTATGTCTACTATTTTGATTATATGTTTGTTAATCCCATATGGAAGCCAATCTTTCATTCTTTCATGATAAAATGATGGTTTATCCGTTACTTGTGCTCATATTAAGCAGGCACTGGATGTGAGGATGGGCTGTCTCCTCTTCAGCTGTTATTCTCTACTGTGTAATTACATAATGAGGATATAGGCTATCCATCATACAACTCTTTTTGTAATTCCATGGGAAAAGCTACTGAATATGGCCAACAGATGATTCTTAAACCTCAATATCACAGCTGGTTTACATTTTTTACCCTTATTCCCATCAGTGGGCAGGCTACATTACACAACCCTTTCATGCCAAATTTCCTTTCTTAAAATTGAAACCACTATGGCATTATACAAGAGAAAGAGAACATTAAACTGTTTACCTGATTTTCATGTCTTTCCACAATGCTTTCCAGTAAATACTCTTCTTCCTTTAAAAAGCATCTATCATCATTAATCCTCTTGGTAGCTTTTCCATCTTTTATATTTTTATTTAGTTCATGTTTTCCACTAAACTCTTTTTGCCCTCTCTATCCAATACCTACTTCTCAGCAGGAACCCACCAATGGCATCATCTCTTTAGTGTTCAGTATACCTTCTATTCCAACTTATATCACTTCTCCTCTCCTTAAAAAAAAAAAAATTAGTATTTTCTTGGTTTGTTGTCATTCCTGGTTTTTCTGAGAAAGGTCTTGCTATGGAACATGGAAACATATCTATGGTGATTAAAAATTTAAGTAGGTGTTATTAAAATGCCTCTTAAGCTAGGAGTGAAGCTTAGTTGTAGAATATGTGCTTAGCATGTGAAAGACTAGAGGTCAACCCCTGGCATGCATGCATATTGCATAAATAAATAAGTCTCGGAGGACATGAGTTCAAAATACAGGAAAGGTGAAATTGAACATTTAAAAATCTGTGGGGAAGGCATCCATGAGCTTCAAAGGGTGAAATTTGATTTCACCTATGCATTAATTTACTGTCTACCTTTCAATTCTTTTTTGTCCTTTAAAAAAATAACTTATTGGGGCTGGAGAGATGGCTTAGCAGTTAAGGCGCTTGCCTGAAAAGCCAAAGGATCACAGCTCAACTTTCCAAGGACCCATGTAAGCCAGATGCACAAGGGGGCACATGCATCTGGAGTTCATTTGCAGTGGCTGGAGGCCCTGGCATGCCCATTCTCTCTGTGTCTGCCTCTTTTTCTCTCATAAATAAATAAATAAATAAATAAATAAATAAATAAATAAATAAAATATTTAAAAAAAAACTTCTTATGCCTTGCCCAATTTACAAGCATTAAAAATTCTTTCTGGACTGGCAAAATAGCTCCGTTGGTAAATGGCTTGCTCACAAGTATAAGGACCTGAGTTCAGGTTCCAGGCACTTATGTAAAAGGCCAAGCAAGGTGGCATGCTCCTGTAACCTCAGCTCTGGGGCTGCAGAGATAGCAGGATTCTTGGTCTTGTTGGCTAACTATTCTAGCTAGTCTAGATAAATTGGTGAACAATGGTGAGAGAACCTGTCTCAAAATAAAAAATAAATAAATAAATAAATAAATAAATAGATAAACAGGGCTGGAGAAATGGCTTAGTGATTAAGGCACTTGTCTCTGAAACCTGAGGACTCGGGTTCAACTCCCAGAATCTACATAAGCCAGATGCAGAAAGTGATGCATGCACACAGGTGGTGCATGCACACAAGTGGTGCATGCACACAAGGTGGTGCATATATCTGGAGTTTGTTTGTAGTAGCTAAGGCCCTGGAGGGCCAATTATCTCTCTCTTTCTCATTAAAAACAAAACAAAACAAAACATGTGGACAGCAATTGAGGAAGACATCTCTTGTTGACACACATGCTCACAAATGTATTAATAAATGCTGTGCATCAAGGGTGACTTTGAAGTCCTGATCCTACCTCCACTCCTAAGTGCTTGCATTACAGGTGAGGACCTGTAGGGTTTTAGATGAAACTGGGTAATTAATAAAAGTCTGCTGACTTTTTTTTTTTTTTTTTTTTTTTGTTTTGCAAGGCAGGGTCTCACTCTGGCCCAGGCTGACCTGGAATTAACTATGTAGTCTCAGGGTGGCCTCGAACTCACAGTAATCCTCCTACCTCTGCCTCCCGAGTGCTGGGATTAAAGGCGTGCGCCACCACGCCCGGCCTTTGCTGACTTTCTTTTTAATGAAGGAAGTGGAATACTCAGTACTGTTATTTGGAAATGGGAATCTGGCCAGGACATATCAGAGATGAGGTGAGTTCATTAGAAATTGGTTAATATGGGATAGATGAGAAATGGAAAAGCCTGATGGGAGAGGTAGCAGATGATAGAAAAGAGTCTTGGATTATATGAATATAGAGGAATAATGGTAGTTTTCATTGGTTAAAGAAACTTGTTGGAAAATACAATGAAAGCATATGGACTACAGGGGACTTGAATGCTATATCAGTGTGAGCCCCAAAGAAATATTAATAAAGTATCTGAATATCTGAATGCTGACCTCTCAATTAAAATAAAGTCACACAATTGGACTTTCAGTAGCAGTTCTTAGTCTGAGCTAAATTTGGGGGGGGGCAGTGAACTGCCACTTTACCTTTCATAACCCAGGAACTCTCTAACTTTGAAATAGATTGAAGAGAGGGTTACACAATTACTTCTAATAGATCAAAATAGATTGCAAATCCAGATTCAATCTCTCCTACAAATTGTGATCTTTCTAAAACAAAACAATGTGAAATGACATTTTCCTTTTCTGAGCCACAGGGTATAAGCCACAAAGGAAATAGAGGTGATTAAAATATGACAAACATATCAGATTTTATTAGTGTACTTAGAAAGTTACAGAGGAATTAATTCTATGACACCGCATTTTGATGGCTTTATGTTTTCTGCAGACTCGGCATTCACTTATCAACTTCAGATTTCAAGTTCACAACAATGTCTTTCTGTGGGACCTACACAATTAAGTTCTAAACTATATGAAGCAATGGGGTAAAGACGAGAGACAGAGTTGAGAGGAAGTTTACCACTGAGAGTAAGTGAGGACTCAAAGAAATAAGGGTAGTGGTGCAAATCAGGAGTCAGAAGTGAAGCACTTGTCTTCAATTTCTATTTTCCCTTTATTTAAAAATATTTTAATTTATTTTTCTGAGAGACAGAGGGAGAAGAGGAAGGAGAGAGAGAGAGAGAAAGAAGAAGAAGAAGAAGAAGAAGAAGAAGAAGAAGAAGAAGAAGAAGAAGAAGAAGCAGCAGCAGCAGAAGAAGAGAAGAAGAAGGAAAGAAAGAAAATATGGATAAGCCAGGGCATCCTGCCACAGTAAGCACACTCCAAATGCATGTGCCACTTTGTGTGTCTGGTTTTATGTGGCTACTGGTCCTTCAGGATTTGCAAGCAAGCCCTTTTAACCAGTAAGCCATCTCTCCAGTCCTTTTCCCCTTTTTAAAACTTAAGCATATAATCACAGAGAAGTGACTTACCTATGAATCTTAACTCATTTATGAAAATGGAATAAGAATGCTGATTTCCCAGAACTGTGTAGTGAGGTTTAAGAGATATGTCTGCAAATGCATGTCACACTGTCTGGTACACTATAATTACTCCACAAATAATAATTACTGTTATTATTTTATCATATATACCTTCTTTTTGGCTATCTCCAGAATGATACATACTCCAGAATGATACATTGTGAGTGTGTATACAATGTATGCTGTGTTTGTGATTTGTGTGTGGCATACACATATGTGTTTGTGTTTGGAGGCTAGAGAAGAATGCCAGGTGTCCACCCTCATTACTCATCTATGTGTTTCCTTGAGGCAGACTCTCTCACTGATTCTAGAGCTTGTCTTTTTTTTGTTTGTTTGTTTTTTGTGATTCCCAAACAGTTCTATGGTTTCTACTCCCTACAAGATTTGGGGTTACATATGTGTGTGGCAACTGACAGTTGTTTACATGGGTGCTAGAGAGATTTGCTCAACCATGTTTATAGCTGGTAAGAACTGGAATCAACACAGATGTTCATCATTAGATCAATGGATAATTAGATGTGGAGTATCTACACAATGGAATTCTACTCAGCAGTAAGGAAATATGACACAAAGCAATTCTAAGAAAAATGGTCAGACTTGGAACAGATCATTCTCAGCGAACTCACCTAATCACAGAAAGATAAGCATCTCATGGTCTCACTCATCTGTGGCTCCTAATTTTTATTTTCCCGAGATGCTGACACACGTAATAAGCATCTCGAGGACTGTACAATAGGGATGGTGGGGTGGGAGGGTAGGGAAAGGGTGGGGGGACAAAAAAACTGGACCCAAATGGAAATGGTACCATAAAATCTTATATCCTGGAAGACATACAAAAAGTTGAACCTGCTTCAGGTGCTTGGAGAGAACATATGAATCACAGGGGCCTGGAGAGGGTAGGATGAAGACTAACCTCAATCTTCTCCTGTTTCTCTATCAATCACTCCCTCTTCTCTGTCTTCTCTCTTTCATGTTACCTATATTTTTTCTTCCTTTTTTTCCCTTGGCACTGACCTGTAACTTCCAGTACCAGCATGTGGTTAACATCCACAATGAGCTGTTGATCAGTGAGACCTACAAGGTTTCCCAAAAGAAGACAGATTTCTGTCAAAGTACTTGATGACCCACCAAAGGTTATTGGTAAGACCCTACTGCTAAAGACAGCATATGCTGTTTGGACAGAACATGGAGAGACCTGGCTGGAATCTAGAAGAGAGTCAGTTCCCAGACAGTTAGCTTGTTTAGTGCCAGAAGGCACTACATAAGTGACTGGGGGAAAACAACCAACATCTGTCTAAGCAACTCATGGTCTAAGCTATTCAGCAGCAAACAACCTGACCTGATGCTCACACAAGTGCAATAGTGGCACACAACCATGATGGGTTGCCAACTGTTCTAGAATTGGCTAATGGATCCACTCAGAGGAATGGAACCCATTCCTGGAAATGGGAAACAAGTCAGAACCATATCCAAAAATGAGCCTGTTCTCCAATATCAAGCTCCTACCAATAGTGGGATACAAGAGGGCCTACACCTATTAAATTCTCTCTAAAATAATAATGGTTATCCATGCATCTTTCACTGACCTCACTCTCCATTGGAGAATCTGCTTCTCTCTTTCAGATGGATGCAGAACCTGAGGAGAGAATCAGCCCATCGCACCTCAACAGGGCACCAGCTGAAGCCATACAGTTACAGGGGAAATGAGCAAGAATGTTGCTTTATTGGTGAACCTGGTACCAGCACAAGGGTGAAGGAGATAGACACAAAGAACAATCAACTCCTACCAAATAAGATATCCAGAGATACAGAGACTCACAAAACCTCATCACTGAAATAGACCTAAAATGAACCCAACATGGCTCAGGGAAATTTGTGGAAGAGGGGTGGAAAGATTGTTAGAGCCATGAGTTGGGTCATTATACACAGAGTCATTGCCTCTCCTGCATAACTGATGGCTACCCCCATAAGGCAAGACCCACATTACCCATGGGGGGAGGACAGGGAGAAGGCTAACAATGGTACCATAATAGCTGTATATATACTATATACATAACTAATACAAACATATTTAAAAATAAATAAAAACAATAAAGTGGAAGCTTAAATGAACCCTACCTCCCTTAAGTTTTTTGTCAGGTATTTGATCACAGCAATGAGAAATATGAGTAATACATCAATCTTAAAGAAAGAAATCATCTTAGTTGATGAACATTTTGAACTAAATTTACTTATTTAAGACTGTATGTTTAGTATGTATGCAATAGTTCATATAATAGGTAACAATTGCTTTATTTGTCAGGAATAGTGATGAAGGCTTTGAATTCAATGTGAAAAGCTCTTTGAAGGATTTTGTTGTATAGTCCAATATGGATGGATAAAGAGCTATACAAGGGAACCAGCAAATGATAAAAACACTTGGGAGAAATATACATCATGCTTAGGTTTTCAGAAAAGACTGATGAACAAATAATATCTAACTAGAGCAGTGAGAGGGAATGAGAGATGGCCAGGTGAAGAAAGAAATGAAGAATAATTCAGGCAAAGAGAATGAGAGCCAACATGGTATTTTTAAAGAGTCAAAGAAGTTCAATATGGAGTACAGAATATTAGAACTAAAGGGAGGAAGGGCATCAGGGATAGATCATGAAAGAAATGTAGTATGTTTTAAAATGATTGGACTTCACACCAAAATGTCAGTAGGGATTTTTTGAAAGACAACCTAAACATGATGTGATTTTTAATTTAGAAACTTATCATATTTGGAACAAAATATCAGGCAAGCTAAATTTTGTAAATAAAATAGATAGCTACAACACTTTTTTTTTTTCTGTTTTTGAAGCTAAATACAGGAGGATAACCTGGTTCAGGAGGATTTAGGGGAAGCTTAAGGAGTGATGAATTCAGTATGAAGCATGGTATTTGAGATATTTCTGAAATATCATAATGGAAATATTTCATAAGTTATATGAATAAGTCTGAGCTTCCAGAGTGGATATGGACCACATAATTTGTGAATCATCAGATGAGAGCTATGTTAAAGTTATTGGACTAGTTACAAGTTAACAAAGACAATCTATAGAATGAGAAGGATGGTGTCCTGGGTTGAGTAGTATGCCTCCCATCCAAAAATTCATGTTTACTTAAAAATTCAAAAAGTGACTTTATTTGGAAATAACTGTCTTTGAACATGTAAACATGTAATTAAGATTATTTGATGTTAGAGTGAGATATAGCCCCTTGTTTAAATACCCTTATGGGAAGAGAAAACCCATAAATATATGTGAAGGGGGAACACTGTGTGATGATGAGAGAGCAGAGACAAGTATTTCTAACACATCACCACAAACCTCTATACCTGTGAGGGAAAAAAAAAAAAAAAAAGAATTCTGAAAAGCCACTCAGATTGTGAGATTGTGGCACATTGTCATGGCAACTTTAGGAAACCAATACAAGTAGGAACTTGAGAAACTCCACAGAGAAACAAGGACCAAAATGAGGCTGAGAAATAATCAAAATGGCAGGAGGAAGAAAAGTGTAGAGGCCAATGCTACAGAAGTAAAGTGTGGTAGTTTAAAATAGATGGCCCCATAGACTCAGGTGTTTTATTAAAATTGAGTTTGCAGCTTCAGTCCGTAGCAGGCAATTCCCCACTAGAAGGGGATATGTTACTGGGGACAGTTCTCAATTCCATCCCAAAGGTGTGGAGAGAGCAGTTCGAGTTCTGGTGGTGCTTGCTGCTTGTCAGTGTTTGCTTGCTATAGTTGTTTCTCTGTGCTTGGACTCATGAAAGCAAGCAGCTTCTTTCACCATTGATGGAACTTCCCTGGATCTGTAAATTAAATCTCTTCTTCCCACAAACTGTGTCTGTTTGAAAGTTCATTCCAGAAACTTGGAGCTGACTACAAAAAGGTAAAGAGGAAGGTTTAGTCAGCAGTGCCACGTGTAGCCGAAGGTCAAGTCAGACATGCACTAAAAAATCTACCTCATTAATTTGAAGGTAGTCAGGTAATAACAAACTCAGGCAACTTGGCAAGAAAAATTCCCATGGATTGTTAGTTTAGGAATAATTGTATGTAGTGATTAGAATCAGCACCTTATCAACTCTTAATTTTTTTCTGCAAAAGTGGGGTGTGAGATAGGGCAATAACCACAGTGAGATATGAGACATTGGAATACTGATTTTTAAGATTAAAGATAACTGAGTATTGTTTAAAATGTAGATGGGGGAATCCCATTGAGATGGACAGGTTGATGTTAGATGTGACATTGGACTGTGTTTTTGAGAAAATGGAACATGAGATTAGTTGTAGGGACATCTTTTCTTCCATTGTACTAACAGGAAATAAAGTCCACAAAAGGCCAGACACACTTTGAGGGACTTCTCTTTCATCTGTTCAGCAAGGGCACTGGCAGAGAGAGGAGTTCTTTGCTGGTACTGGACATTTTAGTAGAATAGGAAAGGTTTATAATCATCTCTGTGCAGTACTGAAGGGACAGCTCACCTGGGACAGGTGGGTAGCACTGATTTAAGTATTGGCTATGTACTTCATGATGCCTTTTTATACAGCTGTATCCAATAGTCATGTGACAGCCAGCATTGGTGTCATGGGAAACTTTTCCCCTGGTGAGTCTTCAACACATATCTTTACCCTGAATAGGGCTCAGATGGCAGACCATACTATGATTGCAGTAATACTGGTTTGGTGATCCAAGGAGTTTATTGGGGGGTCACTTACAGAGCATGAAGAGGTATTTTTTATAAGAATGTAGAGCCCCAAACCAGCCACTTTAATAGGCCTTCCTGTGTCAAGATTTCCTCTAATGCTCCTCCTTCAACTCAAGGTGAGGGCCTACTTACAGAGCATGCGGACCCCTGAACAGCTGCACCTCACAGAAATCTCATTCCACCCTGAATGACAACTTGCCTGTGATGACGTCCATAAACCCCTTGTCCTTGTCCAGGAGTATGGAGACCACAGAGCAGCCCTTCAGTGGGGCTCACTATATTAGCATTACTCCTGTGGATGCTTCGCTCTCAGCTTCAAGGGGAGGGCTTTGTTAAAGAGCATGAGACCCTAAAGCAGCAATTTAATGGGGCTCACTATGTCAGGATTACCTCTGTAGATGCTCTTCCCCTCAGTCTTGGGGTGAGGGATTACTTGCAGAGCATAGAGACACCAAAGAAACCACCTCTATGGAACTCATTGTTCCTTGATCTTTTACCCTCTATATACTCTATCTCCCCCTGAAATAGCAAGACCTCATGAAGTTATTGTAGACAGCTGGCACAGGGGGCACGAGAATCTCAAATGCTGGTCTGATGATCCTCCATGCCTCTGTCAGGAGTTGATCCAGCTGCTTTTGATAAAGCTGTCAATAGTTGTTCTCTGCTTTCATTGTGGAGACATTTTGCCTACAACAGTTGGTGACATTTGAGGTGATTTAGATTTCACATTCCCCAGGCAAGGTGCAAAAGATCACTGGAGAGGCAAGAAAGCTGAGGGGAAATGACGTAGTGGTGATCACAGTGCTGGACCTGGGCTCAGAGTTTAATGTGAATGTATGAAAGGAGAGATGGTTGAGCATGAAGGAGAGAAAAGGAGGTTTGTTATATATGATTGCTACAGAGCTATGTTCTGTTATTTTAGAAATATTATGTGTCATAGTTATAACTACATTAATTTCAACTTAGCTAAATCCATGGGATTTAAAGAGACTTATAGTCTTGTCACTCAATAAAGTTCTTCACTGGCTTCTCTAGAAAATGAGAAAAGCTAAATTATTTTTTGTAAATAGTTACTTCATGTTCAGAATAATGTGATAATTATGAATTGAAATCAACTTGTTTCCTCTGAATTAGTTCATCAGTGGTAATTCAGAAATCATAAAAACTCACCTGGTCTATAAAGTAGGCATTGTGTACAGTTCTAAAATGAGTTTCTGGAGGAATGATGGCTGAATTCAATCGAAAATCGTGTTATTTTTGAGAGAAATCACTTCTAATTTTGAATAAATCCATTCATTCTAAACTAAAATGAATAAATTAATACTGAGCCCCTCCTTTGTGTAGGATTGCTCTCTTCCAGGGCCCGTCTCTGTGGCCTGGAAGTGACCATCTCCTCCTTGTCCCTTCTTGTGGTCTCAGCTTCACATGTGTCAGTGTCGAAAGCTCCTGTTACAACACCATGTGTCATAATTGGGCTAGGACTCACCCTCCTGATCTCATCTTACCTCAGGAAAGACCTCACATCCAAACACAATCATACTCCAAGCATGAGGTGTTAGAACTTCAACACCTGGTTTAATGGGAGACAAATCATCTCTGCATAGTAAACAAAGCAGACAGAATGCCTCCCTTACAGCACCCACACTCTACTACAGAGGCTGGACCACACTGCATGAAAAGATCAGATAGTTAATATTTGGGGTTTTGAAAGGAACATGCAAGTTTGGGATTTGGCTTGTGGGCCTTGGTGGGCCAAGTCCCTGCTTTAGAGTGACAACTGAAATATGATGTGATGTCAAGTGTCCATAAGCACAGTGAACACGTGTAGTTCCAGATGAGTACATGGAAGGGCATTGGCTTCAGGGGTTTGGAGGGATTGTGCCAGTTGAAGAGTCCTCTTTTAAAGTGAAGAATGAGGGAGCATCTTCTCATTGATTGAAGTGAGGGAACAATGACCCAGACGGAGGCAGTGGTACAAGGTGCTGAGTGGGAAAATCTTGGGAGGAGGAAAAGACATACGTAGGCCTGGGATGTAACTAAACTGAACTTCAAAGGTTAGTCTGGGTAGATATTGTTATTGGTACTCGAGTGTATTTCTCTCAAGACAAGTCTTGCAGAAAACCAACATTCTTTTGTTGATGCTGCTATTTTGTGGGGTGTGTGTGTGTGTGTGTGTGTGTGTGTGTGTTTGGGAAGGGTTGTTTTGGTGTTTTTGAAATAGAATCTCACTGTATTGTCAGATGGGCTTGGAACTCATGATAACCCAGGCTGGCTTTGAACTTGTGGTAGTTTTCCTGCCTCAACCTTCCAAGTGCTGGGATTACAGGTATGAGCCACCACATCCTTCTAAGACTAGTCTTGATGTTTTAAAATTCATGGGCATACTTGGATTATAATTCTGAATAATTGTCATTTCGGATCTACTTGGGACAGCATTTTTAATGCATTTAAAATGTGGATTTAAGAAATATGTAAACCTTGGTTACTCAGAAGAATTTTAAACACAAAGTAAAGCCTTCTTAATTGACCTTTTATGTTTTAGTTTATTCAGAATTGATGTAGCATATGTAATATGTGGGACTAAATCGTACTGACAAAGAGGTATTACCTCCACCTTACCCTCCAAGGATGCTGGAGTTGTGCTTGAAGTTCCTAGTGGAAAGGCTGCAGGTAGAAGCTTCATTCCTGCTGCCAGAGAGGCTGCTTGTTAGGGGGTTTGCAAGTCCAACCTCATCTTGGAAAGCTCAACTTTATAAAAGGTGTGTGTGTGTGTGTGTGTGTGTGTGTGTGTGTGTGTGTGTGTGTGCATGTATGATGCATGTGGCTGTGTGTGGATATGAGTGTGCCACAGTGCCAATGTGGAAGTCTGAGGACAACCTTGAGGTGCTTGTCCTCTCCCTCCACCTTGGTTGAGACAAGAGCTCCCTTGTTGGTATTGTGTTTTTGCCACTTTGTTTTGGGTGCTCAGGTCTGGCTGCCCTCGAGGCTCTGCCTTCCATTTCAGGAATCACAGAGTCATGTGCCACTTGGCGTATGGCTTTAAGTAGGTGGTGGGAAGTTGCACTAGGGCCAGAAGGCTTGCAAGTAAGTGCCTTTAACCACTGATCCATCTCCCCAGCCTGAAAGGTCAACTTCTTACAACCCTTAGACCCTGACTGATATTTATAGAGTTTTGATATATTTAAATTAATAAATGGTGAAAATTACACAAGATAGAAACATATTTTTGTCCACATTCTTCCACCTATGTTCTTTTCATCAGTCCTTCCTACAGTGATGTCAATGACACATATATTAACTGTTCAGAGTTGTTCTATAGGTCATGTTGCTATCTTCAGGTTTTCTTTGAGATTCTCCCCCCTTATTCTATGCTTCTTTTTACATGATTTCAACTTTGATATGTCTTCAAGTTCATGTTTTTTTGGCTGCATATAATCTGTTGCTAATTTTAGTCATTGCATTTGTAAAAATTTCAGACATTTTCTTTTCTCCAAAAGTTTGACTTTGATCTACTTTTATGTTTTTAAATGTTCATTCCTCTCCCTACATTTTTTGGTTAGCAAGAATATCATTATAGAAACAATTGTAACTGCCCTTGTCTACTCATTTTGACACCTGCGTCAGTTCTGATTTGGTTTTGATTAGTTGAGTCTGGATTATATCTTCTAGTTTTTTTCCAGGCCTGGTAAACTTTGATTAAATGCCAGATAGGAATTTCACAATGTCGAGTGCTGGATATTCTTCTCTTCTTGCAGATCGTCACATGCTTTGCTGTGTGATGCACCTAAATTAGTGGAAATATTTCCAGAGCTTGCTTTTCTGCTTCTCAGGGCTTAATCAGAGAAACATTTCATCACGGGATAATTTTGCCCTGTACTGAGCCAGTAACTTTCTGTTTTAAATTGTATTTTCATTTTTCAGGTTGTTTTGCATGTATGTGTACATGTGGTGTGCATGCATGTGTTCATACATGCTCATATTTATGTGTGTATACATGTATGTGTGAGCATATGTACACATGTGAGTGTGCATATGGAGGCTGGAAATCAAAGTCAGCTGCTTTCTATCTCAGTTCCTCTGTACATTTTTTTTTTCTTTTTTGGTACAGAGGGGGCTCACAGTGGTCTCACAGTGCATCCTTAGCTCACTAATTTGGCTCGATTTGCCAGCCAGCAAGTTCTGGGATCCTCATATTGCTGCCTCCACAGTCCTGGGATTACAGATACACTGTCAAAACAAGCTTTTATGTGAGTGCTAGAGCTCCAAGCTCAGGTTCTCATGCTTGTTGGGCAAGCAATTTCCCCCACTGCACTATGTCCTTGGGCTCCTGAGTACTCTTTTTTGATGCCTGGTGATTTACAAGGCTAGTCTTCTTTGTGGGAAAGTACATTATTCCCGGCCCCGTGTTAGTCTCTGCGGATTGCACCATCAGCATCTTTCTGGGTTAGTTGTTTCATATCATGCCATAATCATCATTGAACTGAAGAGTTGAAGGATAGCCTCTGAAGATTTAAAATGTGCTGTGTGGCTCCCTTCTTTCTGGGATTGTGATGAGGAGTCTGGCTAATTTGGACTCTCCACACTCTGTTTGCCTCCTCATCTCCTGAAGACAGTTCAAGCTCCATGTCTTGGTAGCAATCTGCTCATTGTCCTGGGCAAAGATTCCCTCTTAAGCACTAAACTGGGAAAATCTTAATACTCATCTCATTTATTTGCTCTTTTGTCCTGTGTTTCACGATGTCTGAAAAATGTTTCACATTTAATTTTTTTATTATTATTTCAGGTGTGTGGCGAATATAGTCCTTGTTATTCTCCATTCCCCCATTTTGTTTAGAAATTAAAGTTTTCCATTCTCCCTAAAGATGCTTTCAAGGGATAAGTCACTGAGCTAATATGAGAAATGCTGGAGGAAATTTTACCTCCAGAAGTAGTGTGCTAGTTGGAATTGAGAAGGAAGGTCAGGTTTCAGCTGTTCAGGGTGGAGTCACAGCTGGCCTTCTGTCTCAAAGAAGATATGCTCAGCCTGAAGAGTAAATAGAAGACAAGACAGGGAGTATTGCTTATAGCAATCTATTCAAAGAATTTAAGGGGACCTCAAACACTGGTGCTTATAGTCACCAAGTATTGCTGGCCAGGTTTTAAATTTTATCATATCACTTATAAAACATGAAAAGAGGAGATGAGCACCAAAAAGTTAAACCGAGCTGAGGAAGTAGCTCAGGAGGAGAATGCTTCCTTCATGTAGGTAACTTTAGGTTCAATCCTTAGGACCACAAAACAAAACAAAAATGGTAGAATAAAATGGATGAATTCATTCAAAATGGCATGGGTAGGCAGCGGATAACCAGTAATTTGAGTCCATTTTTAAGATTATGATTACGTTGGTATTATCGTGAAAAGGCAAATCTGTAACGACACCTGTGCTCCTCTGTCCTCTCTATGACACAGCAGTGCCTGTCACCACACACTTTACTATGTAATGGAAAGAGTTAGCCAACCCATTGTGCCTTTATAGCATCTTTAATTCTTAGATCTTAAGTCCTGGAAGTGGGTACCATAAATCATCTTTAGTGGTTGGCCACCTTGTTCATTGGAATAATCTTCTTAGTGATGGACTTTAAACAGTTTAAAATTCATGGAGAGCAAAAGGCCTGGCATTTCAGAACTGGAATGTTGTTTAAGACACAGGAATTGACATGAAATCAAGAAGTGACACGGTAGTTGACTAAGGGATTTATTTAGGTTACATGCAAGAGAAAAATGATAAATTAGAATGTAGATCTCAGATTCTGCATGGTTTCTGGTTACTGGATTTCTGTCCCTGAAATTGTGACCAGTTAGTCCTCATTTGTCAATTAAACTCATTCCATTATCTGGACTGATTTTGATGGAGTAAGAGTCTCAACACAACGCATCCACAGGCAATATATATTATTCCCTCTGAAAGTTGTCTGTTTTACCTGTGTTAAAAGCCATCAAACATTCTTACCACCGATGACTTATGTTGCAGGGATCAATTTGGTGTCCTTCAGAAGTAGGGAATGATCAGAAAATTTGAGAAGATGCTAGAGTGACTTTGCTAATTATATTTTTAATTTATAAGCTACTTGTATTGATGCAAATCTTTAAGAGAAATCCTCCTCTTTCTGAGGTACCTTTATTGAATATTAATTAAAATTGAAGACCCCTTTTACTTCTTGGAATAGCACTGAATTTATTCACATTATGACTGAATTCAGTAGGTATCTGTTTAGAGTTTTATGCTTAAGGTAGCTTATTAAGTGCTGTGGAGCAGGAAGAGAAAGAAACAAGACACCCTCGTGGGAGGGTGAGCAGGGAGTCTGTTCAGTGACAACATGGTAAATATGCCATCTAATGAACAGGAAAGCATTTATGCATGAGGAACTCAGAAAGAAAGTTGGATGGGACCCCCTTTCCATTGGGAATTTGAGTATCGCGGGACTATTAAAGTTGAAAAAAAATCAAAGAGCTGTAGAGATAGAAGCTGGGAAGATATTCACCAATTAAAGAAGGAAGTTAAGAAATCTGAACAAAACATATAAATAAATGTCATTCATTGGTACAATGTTACCACATATCAGCTTTATACGTATAAATGCTAGAATGTAAGCATTCTTTTTCATTGATCCGAAGCCTTGCCAGTTGCCTTGCCAGGCTAGTCAGTTGATGGCTAAACTTGAGGGATCTGCAGGTAGCATTTGTTTTTAAAACATTATGATTTGTTTTCACTTTTCCTGTTCTTGGAATGCTGATTAGCCATGCTGGATAAATAATGATTATGGAAGGAGATTACATCTCAGAAGAATCTATCTATAGCTTTATAAACCTGGGCTTAAATTTGTCCAGGTTTGCTTGCTGGAGTTTTATAATGCAATAGCCATAGATTTTTCCAATGTTCCACTCATAACAGGAGAGCAACATACATCTTTGCTTATTAAAGGAGAACCAAGTGTTTGCACCTTCCCTGAAATGTGGGGTATAGTTTGGAACATTGGGGTAACTTTTCAGTTTATTTCTGACTGGGTTTGGGTTTCTGCTGAAGATCTCTTTCCTGGGGTTCTGGAGATGGAGCTGCACAGTGGCTTATGCTGAGTGTTTGCTAGGGAACCACTGACATCAAAGGACTGTGTAGGAACTGTGTTAGCACCTCATTAACACTCTCCACCCAAGAATCCCAGCTACTGGAAGTATTGTGTCATGTCTGTTCCTTATACTCACGCATCACCTATATCTCACCCAGAATTAAATGAGTCTTTGTTTTCTTTATAATTTTATGTTTGGGGAGGAGAGGGGGAAAAAGAGGCAGGATAGTAAGTGGCATAAAAGGGTAATCCAATTTGTTTCTTATTTACTTATTCTGTATCTAAATGATGGCATTTTTTAAATGTGCAGTATTGATTTCTGTTATGCATTTAAAAGAACAAAAGATTAAAGGGCTAATCAGTTGATGGCTAAACTTGAGGGATCTGCAGGTATAAGAGCATTTGTTTTTAAGACATTATGAATTTTTTTCACTTTTCCTCTTCTTGGAATGCTGATTAGCCATGATGGATAAATAATGATTATGGATGGAGATTTACATCTCAGAAGAATCTATCTATAAGCCCCCACCCAGCCTCAGACCATCCTGCTACCCTTTTAGAAACCCATACAAACTACGTATTGGTATCTACAGCTCCCAAATAGCTTCTCCTAATTACAAGTATTTAAAAAGAAATGAAAGCAAGTTCAAAATTGATTCAGCACACAATTCTAAAAAGGCTTCAAATTGACAGGAAAACCCAGTTGTCTTTCCACTGCATAATACATTTTTAAATTTCATAATCAACATAATTTCTTCACTAGATGGTAGTGGATATCAATCGGGGGCAGGACAAGGGGAGGGATGAATGATTGACCTTTACAGATGAGATCTTTTTCAGAAGCATATCCACCAAGATATCTATGAAAATGCAAAACTGTAAAATGAAGTGTGTTTTTTTCTTCTTATTGATTTGGTCAGTTGGTAAAAGGGGGATGACAATAAGAGGAATTTACAGTCCCCCACATTCTGATCTCTGAGGTTGCAATAGAGAGGCTATTCATTTCATTTGAACTGACAGGAATTTGAAATGTTATAGATAGGTTTCCTGAGCCCAACCATTATTTACTGTTTGACTGTAATGTTGGTCGCCTTTTGCTCCTTCAATATTGTTTGCACTTTACCTTTGTGAAAAGGGTCTTGATTGAGCCATACAAGGGGAGATATTCCTCGCTGTCTGCAGGATCAATGGAGATGTGTTTACAGGTCCCAGCACAGTGTACACACCACAATAATGGATTTTAGTCTGTGTTGACTGAAAGCTCTTTTTCTTTGTTACTTGTCAATCTTGTATCTATTACTTGATTGCATCATAAAAGGCTATTTGGACAAGCGCTGAAACAACAACTATATCAGTCAAGCTGAAGTGGTTACCTGGACTAAACACATGCAGCCCATAGCCCAGCATGTTACTGGAAACTTGAAAGCCAGCAAGACTTTGTCTCTCTGCTTAGGAACCATTTTATCATTGTACTCACTTAACTAATTAAGTGTTTTCTTCCTCCCACACTTGTTGAAATTAGTGTGGACTTAAGAAGGAAAGAGTTCTCAGCAATGTAGTCAGAGGATTATACACATAATAAGAGATTTAATAGTTCTTGGAGTAGAGAAGTAAGTTCTCAGAAAGAAGGAAAAATTTCACATGTTCATCAAGGTCTCTTTTTCCAGTTAATGAAACCTGGTTGTTGAGGTTAAAAAAAAAAGGACAAGATTATCTATCAAACAAGCCTCGATACACATATATGGATGAGTACTTAGCAGACAATGCTATGAGATGGGAATTGAGGAATTTCCTCCTGGTCATTTGGGTGACAGCTTCATTACACTAAATTGGATACTTTTCTCTTAATCATTTGACCTCTGGAGCAGTTAAAGGTTGTGTCTCACTTCCAGCCATCTTGGGGATGGTCTGGGATCTCTGGATCAGTACTGACTCTGTCCCCCTGGGCTCAGATTATAATTTATTCTTAGGCTAAAAAAAAAAAGAGTTAAATTGGCACATATGATAAAGAATTGGATAGGGGAAATTCTTTTTCAGGGAAATCATTTAATGATGTCATTTCCCTCCTCCCCCAAATCACCTGGTACCACTTATCTAGAGAACCGTGGCCACAGAGTTTAATAGGAAATTCTTTAGGAATAGGTACATTATCACCAACCCCACAGCACAATTCCTGAGCACAAAGTAGTGCAGATATATTTCATCACTATAAACATCCCTCTCACTAGAAGAGAGAGTTGGAAAAGATACGTGCCTATTAAATTTTAGTAAGCAGCATAGTGTTTTGAGATACTGGATTCGGCATTAAAGAAATTTTGTACCCAGTTCAGTTTTCACAGAAAGGACTTCTTATGAAAGACACACAGTTATCTCAACTATTTCTGTACAACAGAGAAACCTGTGGAATAGACCCTTACTCTTTTTTTTTTGTTGTTTGTTTGTTTTGTTTTGCTTTTCTAGGTAGGGTCTCACTCTAACTCAGGCTGACCTGGAATTCACTCTGTAGTCTCAGGGTGGCCTCGAACTCATGGCGATCCTCCTACCTCTGCCTCCCAAGTGCTGGGATTAAAGGCGTGCGCTCCCACACCCGGTGTAGACCTGTAATCTTGGGGAGAAAAATCTGTGCCCACTTTTTCACTGTATACTTTTGTAGTGGTGTAGAACCTTCATTTTTCAACAAAGAAACTGAGACCTGGAAATATTCAGTGGTACACCCAAGTTCTGTAATTAGCTCTGGGTGAACCTGGATTCAGAACACAAGCTTCTGGATACCCAGGCCTCACTCACAGTTTCCCCCAGCTCTGAGAGGAGAGGAAGCAGAATCTCTTCAGCTGCCATTTCAGTGTCCAGGGCTACCACAGTGAAGGACCACAATCTGGCAGCCTTAAACAGCAGGATTCACTAACTCATGTTCTCATGTCCCTGGGAGCTAGAGTTTTTCTTTCTCTGTGTTTTCTCTCTCTCTCTTTTGTTAAATTGACTTTTTGTTTGTTTCTTTTGTCATTGTTCATTGTTTTGGTTTGGTTCATTTGTTGGGTTTTCATTGACAGGGCCTTGCTATGCACTCCAGACTCACTTCAAACGGATGACCCCCTTGCCTTTGCCTTCCAAGTACTCGGATGAAGCTATGGATGAAATGTACTTGTAATCCAATGTCAGGGGACAGAAGCAGAAAGATTGTGAGTAAACTAGCTCAGGCTACGTAATAAGACTTTGTCTCAAAAGCATACCCACAGTAAACCAAACCAAACTAAGTGATGGGATTGCATGCCTAGATCACCGTGCATGAACAATTTGAAAAAAGTTCAGTTAGGGAAAGAAAGTGCACTCTGTGGTGTGGTAGTTCGAATGTAAAATGTCCCCTGGTGGCCTCAATGTGTTCATGATGGAGCCTCATAATTAATTTCCTGCGGGTGAAGCTTTGGGGAGAAGGAGTCTTCCTGGAGGAAATGTGTCATGCAGGTGTGATTTGGGATAATATAGCTCAGCTCCAAGCCCAGTTCTTATACTACTTCTTTCCATGATATGGAGATGTGATGCCTATTCCTACTATCTTTTCCCCACCACAATGAAACTTCGCCTCAAAATTATAAGCCAATATACACCCTTTCTTTCCTTCCATGGGCTGATTCTGGTTGGGTGTTTTGTCCCAGAAGCATGAAGATAACTGCTCCAGAAAATTGGTTCTAAGAATTAGATGGGATGGAGTTTTGCATCATGAGATGGACTTGAGTCTTTGTGGGCCATGGATGGAATGTGGTGGTTTAAATAGAAACTATCCCTCCATAGCCTTACGTGTTTTGAATACTTGGCCCCCAGCTGGTGGCAACTTGGGAAAGTTCTGGAGCCTTGCTGAGGGAGGTGTGTCAGTGGAGACGAGTGCTGGGATTTGATAATCCGGCCCCTCTTGCCCGTGCCAGCTAGCTCCCTCTCGCTGCTTCCTCCCTGTTGCTACTATGTGAGCCAGCTTCCAGCTTGGGCCGTGCTTTCTGTCATGATGAAACTTTCCCTCCAAACTGTCAGCTGAAATAAACACATTCCTTCTGTTAGCTGCTTCTCTTGGGTATCTTGCCCAGCAAAAAGAAAGTTAACTGCTGCATGTAGTATGGGGGTGCACAGTGTTTTTAGTACTACAGATTATTATCTTGGACAGGATGCAACACTGTTGCCCAAAGATTATGCACACCTGATTGGCCTACACCATTAATGGTTAGTGGCAAAATAAATTTTGTGTCGTGAATGGGCAACTTTTTCACTAGAACCTGCAGAAGTCCAAATACTTTATATACACATACATACAAAACCACACAAGCATGTATACATATACATAAATGTATATTAATCTCTTGACTACTTAAAGTAAATCAATCTCATTACAGGTCAACATTTAAAAACCTTTTGATACCCAGAAACATAATAGGCATACTAAACATGCCACTTTTTTTCTTCAGCTGACATCACACAAAGTTTGGTTCAGAACATGGATATGGATGGCAGGTTGATTCAGATTTCTCTGTAAGCCAACCCTAAGGCAAGGTTAGAGTACGGGTGGTTTAGATGCAATGTGATCTGATCCTAGCAGATGTTATTAGGAAGTGGGCCACTGAGTTAAGCAGAGGAAGGGACACAAAAGATGGAGACAGTGTGTTAAAAAGCAGAGTTCCTGAATGTGAAAGACTGAGGTGCATTTCCAGTGGAGATATAGCCAAGAATGCATCTGGCTTCATGAGACCCATGGACAGTTCATGGTACATACTTGCATCTCAGCTGCTCTCCTGCTGAGTGGGTTCCTACACCAGAATGAAGAGCTCAGACAGAAGAGCTTCAGGGGCTTCCAGTGAGCAGCCCTCTGGTGTGTAAGCATAAATGTGGAGTGGAGAGGGGCATGTACCCACAGCATCTGTGACAGTTATGGTCACAACAGGTAACCACATGCCTGCTTAAACCTGCCTTTAGTGTTCATTTTGGAATCATTATAGAAAGTAAGGTTCAATGGACAGAGACCAGTGACCCTCTAGGTTGTAGGTTTGGTCTAATCATTTTTATTTTTATTTTTTTAATTATTATTTTTTATTGACACCTTCTATACTTACATACAAAAAACATATGATATTTCCCTCTCCTCCCCCCATTCCACTTTAGAACTCCAATCTCCATCATATTCCCTCCCTCTCTCCATTAGTCTCTCTTTTAATTTGATGTCATCATCTTTTTCTTCTATTTTGAGGGTCTTGCAAAGGCATTGCTAGGCACTGCGAGGTCACTAAGAGACAGAGTCAGAGTTGCCTTCAGTGAGTGTCCAAATGATACATTTTAAAAAGTATTTTTATTTTTATTTATTTGCAGGCAAAGAAATATAGAGAGATGAGAGGCACACAGAATGGATGTGCTTGCAGCCAGGGCCTCCAGCTGCTTTGTGTATCTGGATTTACATGGATACTGGAGAATCAAATCTGGGTCGTTAGGCTTTGCAGGACAAGCGCCTTAACCACAGAGCATTGCTCCAGCCCACCCCCCATCATACATTTTATTGTGGTCCAAATATATTCCTGAGCAGCTGTTTAAAAAGCTTAAGCAAATCTAGTTTCTTTTTAACAAGTGGCATAAAATATATTCACTTATAATGATGGCATGTAGAAGGCATGCTAATTGGAACAGTGTTAGTGTTAAAACATGTAGTGAACAAGTGCATACCAATCAGACTTTCACAATCAAGTGTTGACCTGGAAACATACATGCTCTGAACCCAGATGGGAAAAATCTAAAATGTGTAAAGCCCGCTGAGAAGGTCATGTTATTCTCTGCCTCACAGCAGTAGCCACAGTAGGAAGCTCAACACTAGCCCCAAAGTTCAACCTCTTCATATTCTTGGTGTGTTCAGTGGTGTTAAAAGGCAATGTTTACTTAATGTAATGGCCTGAGAAAATTCAGAGATATTTGTTATAAAATATCAACTCTCACAGTTGGATCATAGTCTTACTCTGATCCAAAAAACACAGTCCAAGTCCTCCACTACTGAGCTCCATCACTTCTCACTACTCCGGGACATGGCTCCTGCAATTTCTGGCTTTCTCTCCTGTATCTTGAAAATGCTTGTGAGATAACTGCACCTTCCTGTTCATCAATTTATGGTTTTCCATACGTAGTGTACAATCCCAAGACCACATTACATCCAGTATCCTATTGGTTTCTGCCTTATTCATCCTGATTTTCATTCATGAATTCTGACCTCGCTTTGTTCTTCCTCGCTGGTCATTTCTTCAAAGCTCATTTCTTTGTCTTCCTTTTGTTTGCCTTCATTCAAGATATGACTCAAAGTCCCCTCATCAGAATGATCTTCCTTGAACCCTTTCTCTGAAGTAGCTTCTATGACTTTTTCCAGCCCATTTAATATTTTTATAAATTTTATTTTAAATAGCTTTTATTTATTTATTTGAGAGAGAGAAAGAAAGAGGCAGAGATAAAGAGAGAGAGAGAGAAGTGGCCTCCAGCCACTGCAAACGAACTCCAGATGCATGTGTCACCTTGTTCATCTGGCTTACATGGGTCCTTGGGGAATCAAACCGGGATCCTTTGGCTTTGCAGGCAAATGTCTTAACTGCTAAGCCATCTCTCCAGCCCCCCATTTAATATTTTTTTCATGATTTTATTTCTCAGCATTCATTTTTATTTGTTGGTTTAATTATTATCCGCTACCCATGCTAAAATGCGAGCCATTTAAACATATGTCTTTTTGTTCACTAGTTTATCCACAGTCTAGGAAAATATAAGCATATTGCAGCCACTCAATTAATATTTGTTGTCAGGATGAATGAATAAATAGAAACTGTATGATTACAAGTACCTCATTATTATCTGTTGAGGATAGATTCACGACACAAATAATCAAACAATGCATATAAGCACACAATGAGACAATTTATAAGTTATTCCCATTAATACATAAATACCTTTGTACTTTAAAATATTATACACTAGCTATCAAAGAAATGCAAATTAAAACACATTGAGATTCCATCTCACCACAGTCAGAATAGCAGTCATTAAGAAAACAAATAACAGTAAATTCTGGCAAGGACAAAAGGGAATTTAGATGCATTACTATTGGGAATGCAAACTAGTTCAGCCATTGTGAAAATCAGTATGGAGGTTTCTCATAAAGCTAAAAATAGATATACAATATACCATATGACCCAGCTGTGCCACTCTTGGGTATTTAGCCAAAGGACACCAAGTCAACATACCCGAGAGATATTTGCACATCATTATTGCAACCCTATTCACAAAAGCTAAGTTATGGAACCTACCTAGGTGTTTGACAACAGATGAATGGATAAAGAAAATGACACACAGAAAAAAATGAAAAAGAAAAAAAATCTCACACACACACACACACACACACACACACACACACACACACACACACACACACACGACAAAGAAAATGAGCAGTGAAGAAATGACCAGGGAAGATTTTTTTTTCCAGTCATTTTCAGGAAAATAAACACAACTGGTGATAATCTTATTAAATGAATAAAGCTCAGATAAGCCGTATTTGAATGCATTTCTTAGAATTTCTGTTTCTTACTATCGATCAACTTATTGAAATAACATGATAAATAAAGTCAAAGTTCTAACAGGACAAAATATTTTGGAAATGAATCTATGGAGAGTGGAGAAAGAAGTGTGCCAAACAACTGAGGGCTGTGTGTGGGTTACTTACTGTGCCCTTTCTCAGTCTTGTGATCTGGGGAGAAGAGGTACATGAAAAAGGGCAATTGAGACATCAAAACATACTACATGTTCTGCTTTTAATGTCTGTTCATACGATTTTCTTCAATTTTCATGATTCAGAAAAAAATATCTTGAGATAAGCAACAATAATATTTGGCTTATGTAGAGCCAAAGTCTCTAATTTTCTAAAGAGCTTTGATATTGAGACCTGGGACAAAAAATTTTGGCTATTTTCATTTACAAAATGCTGGTAGGTTAAGGAAATTAGGGAGTAGTGCTGTCATGAGACAATCTTGAGTGGATTAACAGTACAGGATTTGGATAAGAATTAAGTATCATGATGCATGTGAAGCATGTAATGCAAGATGCATATTGGATTTCTGGACATTATATATCATTATTATTTCATTTGGATGTTATATGAACAGCTCTGTGAACATTATAAGGCTTATTTTATACACGAATTTATCTTTATAGTTTATTGTAATAAAAATTTTGAATATAGACTATAATCTGTATAAAATAAGACTTCTGAAGAATATACGCTATTGTTGGAGGATCTTATCAGCCAGTGCTACAAACAATAATGTTATTAAGTTTTAGATTAGCTCTTTTTATTTGTACGTCATTTTATCTTCCTGTGATACTATGTTGGAACCATTTGAAATAATCACAATTGAGCCCTAGGTGGCTCCAAAGATAATCTGACTGAAAAGTTTGCAATCTCTGTAAGGCTTCTCTCACTTCTTCTTCTTTTTTTAAAATAGTTATTTATTTATTTATTTATTTATTTATTTATTTATTTATTTATGAGAGAGAGAGAAAGCAGGTAGAAAAAGAGTGAGTATGGGCATGTCAGGGCCTCTGGCCACTGCAAATGAACTCCAGATGCATGTGCCACTTTGTGCATCTTGCTTTATGTGGACACTGGGAACTTAAACCCTGGCTGTCAGACTTTGCAAGCAAGCTCCCTAACCACTTATCAATCTCCCTAGCCTGACTTCCTCTCACTTCTGACACCAGCCACAACCTCAAGATCCTCAATGCCACTCCTTCTTTAGAGTAGCTGGGTATGAATGGGTTCAGTCACTCACAAGAATGACTTAAGAAGACTCTGGTCAACTTTATATTTACAACGATACAAATTATAGCCAGCCACAGTAATGCCACATCAGTGAAGTCTGAGTAGGTTTAGCACAAAGTCTCTGCTCACTTTCCTCTTATATTTAACTGTTTTTATAAACTCTAGGCTATGATACGGGACAGTACTTAGAGCTTTCATCCAGGGAATCTTAACAGATCCTGTGATGTCCAGAGCTTTAAATGGGGCCAGCAAGCTTGATCACTGACTCTCCTGGGGGGCAGGGTCAGCCTAATGTCTTCAGAGTCCCTGTCCACTTGGAAGTGAGAACTGTTATAGCATGGGTCAAAGTCCCCATCCTGTATCACATTGTTAGACTGTTGTGTGGGGTGGGCACAGGTATGAGGGCATACATCCCATCACATGCCTAGAGGCTACCTCTTAGCAGTTAAAGCAAAAGTGAGATCTTAAATTTTTTTTAAGGTGTGCACCACCATGCCTGGTTTTATTTATTTATTAGAGACAGAGAGAGGGAAAGAGAGAGAAAGGGAGAGTGAGAATGGGTGCACCAGGGCCTCTAGCCACTGCAAATGAACAACTCCAAATGCTTACGCTCCCTTGTGCATCTGGCTTACGTGGGACCTGGAGAATCTAACTGGGGTCCTTGGGCTTCGTAGGCATGTGCCTTAACTGCTGAGCCATCTCTCCAGCCCCAGATCTTAATTTTTTTATTACACAGTAGTTTTGCTACCAACTGGACATAGAGTTAATTTGGATTTTTTCTTATTTTTAGACATTTTCTTATAATTTATTTTTATATAAAATATTATGCTTCAATGTTATAAAATAATGAATTTTCAGAAACCTCGAACTCATGGTGCTCCTCCTACCTCTGCCTCCTAAGTGCTGGGATTAAAGGCGTGTACCGCCATCCCAGGTATATTTTTCAATTCTTATGCTTCCTTATTTTACCTGCCAGTTGCATTGGGTAGGAATTCAAGATTTTACCTGGAGAACATCTTTATCTATTTCTGAACCTCAAAGGAATAGGTTTTAATATTTCACCATGTTAAATATGTTTATTTCATTTATATACATAAAAGGAAAAATTTTTATTTTTAGATTGCTAAGAGACTTAAAAAGTACAAATCAGTAATGGATGTTACATTCTATGATTTATTTGCCTTTATGAAATATCAAAATGCCTTCTAATAGATTTATTATTTAATTACCCTTAATAGATTGATTAATTGATTTTTTTCCCCTAATCTATTTTATTTTGGTGAGACAGGGTTGCATATAGCCTAAACTGGTCTTGAACTTGTTATGTAGAAGAGGATGGATTTGAACTCATGATCCTCCTTCCACTATCTCCCAAATGTTGGGATTGTAAACATGTGCCACCACTCCTGGGTTTTTTCAACATCATTTTCTACTGTTATACAGATCTTTCTTAAAATTATAATCATTTTATCCTATGATAATTCAGCTGGTTCTCGAAGCTACAGTCTTTTCATTTAGTGCATAATTTTCTGATGTTTAGGATTTTTGTATTTGTTTATGACAGCCTCTATTCTACCTCTGTCAATATCAGCCTTGACATGAAGGTTATGCTAGAAGATATCTAGTCTTTATTTTTCTATTCTTAGAGGAGTTTGCAAAATTGTATTATGTCTTTTTAGAAAGTTTAGACCTAGAGGTTTTACTGTGAAAAAATTGCATGAATATTAAAAAATGAAAAAGCTTATAGTTTTGTTTTAGACAAAACAACAAGAGCAAACAACATACACTGTTTTCTGTAATAGTGATTATTATTCTTACTCTTGAAGAATGTTCCAAAGTTTAAACAAGATAACAATGTGAAACTACCCAATATAATTCCTTGCAAGGGATACTGGGACGCACTCATCTGGATTTCGTTCACAGCAGCTGAGAGACTGCTGGCGTGCCCATCTCTGTCTCCCTCTCCCTCTTTGTCTATCTCTCTCTGTCTCTCTCTCCAAAAATAAATTTAAAAAAAATTTTTTTAAAATTGATTAACTTCCCTAGCAGTGGCTGTAAGCTGGAGTGGCAGCTGTTATGGTAATTTTCTTTTCATTAATTTTTCTGAAATACAAGAGAATAAGAACAGTCATCTCTATCCCCTCGTAGAGTCTATCTCTGTTCCCTGCAATTTCAAGGTCTTAGGAAATAGTCTTGCCTTTTGCTGAAGAAGTAGGATTCTTTGTCTGACTGAGGAAAGAATAGTGTTTTCATTGTTATGCAAGAGGTAGAGACCTGCTCATCATGCTCCTCAGTGTCCACCCAAAAAGACTGACCAATGGATCCCACATATTTCCAAGTTTCCTTTAATATGAAATATGAGCTCTAGGAACAACAAAGCCAACACGAGACTTTGAAAGCTGGGTTCTATTTCTGGTACCCACTCTGTTTTGCTGGACAGAACACTCGACTTCTGGCAACCTGGATTCTTTTATGTGGATAACCTGGGATGGAGTTACTAACCAAAATTCCATCCAGCCTTCCTGTTTTTCTGACCAATATGAAGTTCTGATGGACTTCTGCTTTGGCTTTTTGGGCTGCCTTCAGCATTTCATTTTGCTCACCTGAAGCTAACTTTGAGCCGTATGGTGTTGTGACTGCCATAATTTCACCTCAGGGCTTGCTGTATTTCTGTGGTTAATTCCATAATCTCAACATGGACTTGGCTGATACCATGAAAAAAATTCACTTTTCTTTCCTCCTTCTCTAACCTCTACTTTATTTTTTTCTCTCTTTTTCTTTCTTCTTCTTTCTTTCTTTCTTTCTTTCTTTCTTTCTTTCTTTCTTTCTTTCTTTCTTTCTTTCTTTCTTTCTTTCTGTCAATGTGAACTCTGATATTTTATTTTTATTTATTTATTTGAGGAGACAGCAAGGGAGAGAGAGAGATGGGGCGGGGGAGCGAGGGCCTCCAGCTACTGCAAACGAACTCCAGATGCATGCACTACTTTTTGCATCTGGTTTATGTGCATCCTGGGGAATCGAACCTTGGTTCGTTGGCTTTGCAAGCAAACACCTTAACTGCCAAGCCATCTCTCCAGCCCTCTACTCTAGTTTTTCTATCTGTACTAGCAAAAATATTAAATGTGGCACTTGGAAAGTTCCAGACTTATATTATGGGGGTTTTATTTTCTCATCTCATCTTTGGCAGGTCTGTGTCATTGCACTGGGTGTCGCCACTATTAGTATCTGTCAGCTTCTCTCTGGAATACTGTGCATGGTGGGAAATTAGAAGAAGTGATCATGCTAGTTCCTTTTCTTAGTTTCAAAAATAAAAGTCTTTCCTTTAGTAGCAAGGCCCTGAATATCATTATCACCATCAGAGTGTGCAAGAAGGTGTGTGTGTACATGTGCATGTATGTGTGGGGGGGGGATGTGCTTGCATGAGTATGCATGTAAGTATAACAGGTATTGTTCTCTGTGGGGAAGAGCCTTAGACTGCTAGGGTGTTAGCTAGGTTTCAGACCAGCCCTGGATTTCCAGGACCTTCAGAAATACTCTATTATGATTATCCAGATTCTTACCCATTTATGAGAATTTTGACATGGTCTATTTCTATTGACTTTTGCTTGTTGTATATCTGGGGATTGAACCTGGAGTCTCCTAGGCTAAGGCTCTTCTACTAAGCTACATTTGTTTACTTGAGAATGTTGAAGTACATGACCTCCAAGCTCATTTATGGTGCCATGGTTTTTAATAAGGAGTTAAACATTTATTATTTATCAAAGAATCAAATTTGAGTAGGGTACACATGACTTTTACAAAGGACTCTGTGGTGATGTGGTGCTTACAATGGATGTGTGAAATACACTGCACTGAGCTGGGAGGACGTGACTTTCCAGTTGTGTGGTTTAGACATGTCATCTTCCTCGTCTTTCTGTGCATTACAGCCAATGAGCTACCATTACTTTGGCATCTTCTTTGCATCCACTAGCGTTAGTTCAGTAGTAGTTAATGAGTCAGCAGCCTTGTTAAAAAATGTTTTATGTGTTGTATTTGAGGATATTTTATTCGTTAAAATACAAGAACCTAAATTTTTACCCTTATGTTTAAATGTTTAAATAAAGCAAATTAGAAGTGACAGAAAAAATAGCTGAGAGTTTTACATACTTTCAGAGCACAGGAAGTGAGTGGTATTTTGGCCCTTTGATGTGTGTTGTTGTTGGGGAGGAGCATGCACATTGGCTGAGACTGCAAATGAGGTTGAGCTGGAATGTTTGAGGTTTGGCTAAGGAAGAGCATAATAAGGGAGAGCATCCCAGACTGCCACCAAGACACAGCGAACTCTTCCCTCTGGCAAATAAGCATTTCAGAAAACACTTTTGCAAGCACTCCAGTGGCTGGACATCACTCTCTTGCTCCAGTTTTGACAGTGGATGCTTTGATTTTTCTTTCTCAGATACAAAGTAACTTGTTATTGGAATTTTAAATCATTTCCCTACTGAAGATATTACTCCAGGAAAAAAAAATTATTAAAAATGTAACCATTACCCATGGCTGCAAGAGTCATTGGATTTTTGTGGTTTGTTATCTCAGATGATTTGAGAAATTTTAATCAGATGGTGCTTACAATTTTCTTAACTATGTACAGTCCTAAAAATTTGCTTATAATTCCATGAAAATGTCTCTGGAAAAGAGAAAATTTAAGGTAACATTATCTGTTGCAGCTAAAAGGACATAAATATTTTCTCAAATTTCAACAAGCTTGAGGTGTTTTTACTTACTATTCATTGAATCATGTATACATATATGCATGAATGTGGTGTGTAGGCAGCAATCCATCCATTCATTCATTCATTCATTCCTGATTCATGAACAGTGCCTTGGAAACAATAGCATGATTTCAAATCCTGTTTTTACACAGGAGTGTCATAGGTAGAATTAACATGTGAGCATTCAAGAGCACCACAATCAATTCCGTTGGGTTGTACATTTGAAGGAATTCAAAGAGAGCTCATCATGATATGTGTTGAATTTTAGTAGGGAAGAGAAAAAGAGCAGTTGATTCATATTGTGATGAGAGATGTTTCCCTTCATATAGTTAAGGATTAAAGTAGTCTGACTAGAACAAAGGATTTAGCTTAAAGAAAAAGGACTATAGAATCACATTTAGATTCCTTACATGTCAGAGAAAGGAATTTCAAATGGAAGTTACTAATGCATGGAAAACAGAGGAGAAATACTAAGAGTGGAATTTTTAACAAATACACTGTGCAAGATGAAGTAGAAAGAGGTTTTTGTTTTGAGTTTTCTTCCTTCCAGTTTAGGTTTTGATTTCATTAAAATTATATATGGACATAGTTTGCAGCGGCAAATATTTTACAAGTTTTGTTATGGAAAACAGAAACTCTGTAACCCTCCTTCAGCTTCTTGGAAGAAAACATGTTCAAACTTGTAATTAAGAGTCTGTTTTTTTTTTTTTGGTTCACTCTAGATAACGTACTTACACTGCCATGTCCTGATTGTTCAGACCCTTACTTCCTGTCTGTTTATCCTTCTAATATAGCTACGTGAAGGTTTTTTTTTTTTTTTTTGTAAACTTTGCTGTTTGTGCTACTGTTTTCAATTTTCTCAGGGATTTTCACAAGCTGTCCTGGACATTTTGTACACCATTACTGCTGGAGTCAGGTGCTTCAGTTCTAGCAAAACTATGTAGTTGATGACTTTCTCCATCTTTTAGCATTCTTCTAGGGCTTCTTGTTACTTGGAATATACCTCAGATTTTCTTATTATTCACACCTATTTTTTGCATGGTTTGTTTCCTCTACTTTGTAGGAGACTCCTGTGGCTTCAATCATTAGTCCCCCAGTGGTGTTTCCCTCTCACCCCTTCATTTCCGCTTTTCTTTTGCTTCAATTTACAAAATATATATATTTTTTAAATCTCACGTATGTGGATAGGCATGTGTGTGTTTGAGTATGGGTGCATGTGTACCACAATGCATGTGTGGAAGTCAGTGGACAACCTTGGGTGATGAGCCTCACCTTTCCTCTCAGTGTTTGCTGCTGCATATGCCAGGTCTCCAGGGTGTGATAGTTTGAATGTAAAATGATCCCCACAGACTCATGTGTTTGAATAATTATTCCCCAGCTCCCCAGTTGGTGATGCTGTTCAGAAAGGTCATGGAACCCTTGGCCTTGAGGTGTAATACCCAGCCCTGCTTGCCATATTCTTGCCATTTCTTCCCTGCTGATGTAAAGATGTAACATAAACTTCCTGCTCAGGCCTGCCCTGCCTTTCCCAACATAAAACAATTGTCTTGAAGCTGTAAGTCAAAATAAAACCTGTCCTTTCATAAGCTGCCTCCAGGTAGGTATTTGGTCCAACACAGAATAGTTGACTAAAGTATGAGGATTCTTCTGTCTCCACCTCCCATTTTACTGTAGGTAAGAGCTAGGATTGCAGATGTGTGCTACTGAACCTAATTTTACATGGGGTCTGGGAATCAAAACCCAGATCCTCACATTTGCATGCCAAACATTTTACTCACTAAATTCTTTTCAACTCATTTAAAAGCTTCCTTTGATTCTTAAGTTTCATGTTCACCTGTAGTTTCTTACATATCTAAAGATATTAATGTGTGTTTTTGAAGTCCTTTGTAGTTTTTTGTTACATGTGACCAGGATTCTTGTCTTGGTTTCTGACTTTTCCCTTAGAGGGTTTCCCTACATATCTTGATAGTTGAAGTAGATTTAAGGATAAATGGGGCTGGGGGGGATTGCTCAGTGGGTAAAAGTACTTGCTACACAAACATGGCAAGCTGAGGTTGGATTTTTCCAGACCACATAAAGCCAGATGTCACAGTAGCAAGTGTCTTGAAATCTCCGTCTTTCTATAGCAAAATGGGATGTGGAGACAGGAGACTCCTGGAAGTTTACAAGCCAGCTAGCCTGTCCTCTGGGCTTTAGAGGTCATTTGGTTGGGTCATGTTTTAGCTGACATTCAAGTCCATTTTCATTTGGTTTCCCTTTGGCTGCAAGAAAAGAAATGATTCCAACTCATGCTTTATGTATGCAAGTCTGGTGAATGTTGGGAACTCAAAATTCAGGACATGCAATATCTTCATCTTCCCAATTTCATCATGATACACCGGAGATTCTTAGTCAGTCGTAGCTAGCTCATTGTCTCCAATCACTGAATTTCCCAGTATTGGGGAGGCAGTGGCTCAGTGGCAGAGTGATGGAGGAGATAGATCTGCATGTTATTTTATATCTTAACTAAAATTTTAATCCATCATCCTATTTTAGTGCGATCTCTAACCCAATCTCAGAGGAATCCTGTACTTTCAGAATGATTTATCTCTATAATGTTAAATTAGGCCTCCTAAGAGCAAGAACCAAAACAGTACAGTTGTCTTCTCTAACCTTTTGCATGTTGTTGTAGTCTGCTCCAGGTTGCTGGGATTAACATCCAAACCAAGTACAGTGTGGGGGGATGGATTTATTTCAAGCTTACAGATCCAAGGGGAAATTCCATCAGTGGTGGTAAAAACTGCAGAGAGAAACAACCAAATAGCCATTTAAAAAAAAAAAAAACAAAAAAACAAAAAAAAAACCTAAAATCAACAAAGACAAAACCAGCAGCAAACAGCAGGGGCTCCAGCAGAGTTCAGACCTTTCAGTATATCATTTGGCTAGAATTCAGATCCACTTCTTGTGACATGCCCCCTGTAGCAGGAGTCTACCTGCTAGGGGCTGAAGCTATCAGCACAATTTCAACAAAACACCTGAGTCTATGGAGGCATACATTGAAGCTACCACATTCTATCTCTGGTCCCAGTAGACTAATGACCATCTCACACTGTAAGCTGTCTTCACTCCAGATTCAAGGATCCCCTAGTCCTTATCAATTTTAAGATTATTCTCACATTCCAAGTCTTATCTGAGATTTAAGACTGTCTCTTAACTGTAGGTTCTGTAAAATAAAAACAAGTTACTGTCTTCCAACATATAATGGCACAGAGTAAACATTTTTTATTGTTATAAGGTATAAAAAGGAGAGACTAGACCAATGTAAAGTTAATAACTATCAGGTAAACATCAAGCATATGCAGTATAAGTCCAACATCCATAACCAGTGACAATAATCTCTGAATTTTCAATTCCACCCCTCCAGCTGGGTTGAGTAGCCAGGGAAAATTTCCATCCTGAGCCAACAGTACTCCATAGTACTTTGCACAGTCCTGGTATATCCAAAACATCTTTGGGTCTCTCTTGCAAACCATGGTCCATCTTCAGTTGTATACATTGGTCTTTCCAGCCTTTCAAACAGGCATATCCTGTTTCCTACTCCTCATCTCAGCAAATGCTTCTTTTTACCTTCAGACAATGGCCTCATTGTTCTCAATATCAGGGACAAAATGTCCTGCCTCATATGCTGCATCTCAGCAGTGGCTCCTGGAACCATGTTTACATCATGACTGACTTCTATTTTTCCTGTTTCCAAACTAATATCAGCTGTGCAGTGACAGCTACTTTGAGGGAATAAATCATAATCTTGAAGAGTGGGGGTGGGGACAGTGATCTCCTTTCAAAAGAGTTTGCATTCCTATTCATTTAGTCTTTCCTGGTTGGAATCACCTCAGCTATCCTTTTCCTTGTTTCAGTGTAAAGCAGGTGGCCATCCTTAACAATAGCAGTTTCAGTAACCTAAAACCAGTCTATCTGCCAATACTTTTAAGCTTGCTTAAACTTCTCCAAACTTAAAGTGTACATCTTTCAGTTCTATATCTTCTGTCAAGCACAGCAGCCCATACTTAAAATCCGACCTTGCTTCAACTCTCTGAGCATAGGCACAGGAATGTTTCATGCCAGTAGTCCAGTTCCAAAAAGTGCTCTGCTGTCTTTCCTTCCCCTTTGAAAGTTCATAAGACAACACAATTCTCTCTGCAATCAGCATTTATTCTCTGTGCATTCTCTATTCAGTTATCACCAGAATAGCCCATAAAACTTGGCTTACCCTTCTGTGGGGCTTCTGAAGGTACATGTTTCAAGTCCATACCTATTTCTCTTCTAGCACACAGTTCCCCCAAAAACTAAAATACACAAGATCAGATTCATCTCACCAAGACTTCAGTACCAAATCTGTTGTAGTCAGCTCTACATTGCTGGGATGAACATTCAAACCAGGCACAGTTTGGGGAGGAAGAAATTTATTTCAAGCTTACGGATCCAAGGGCAGTTTCCATCAATGGTAAGAGAAGCTGCTTCCTTACATCCAAGCAGGGAGAAACAACTAAACATCCAGCAAAAAACAAAAGCAATAAGAACAAAGCTGGTAGCAAACAGCAGGAGACCCGGAAGAGCTCAGACCTCTGTGCACATCTTTTGGCTAGAAATCAGATCCACCCCCAGTGACATGTCTACCTGTAGGAGATGTCTGCCTTATATGGGCTGAAGCTGTAAGCTCAATTTTAATATAAGACCTAAGTCTATGGGGGAAGTACGTTCAAAGTACCACAGATTTCAAATCTTCTGCAAGTATAGATCATTAATGGAACTTAAGTTCATATTCATAGCAGGAGCAAAGCCTTGGAATAGTATTCTTTGGCTTTCTAAGTATAATAAATAGAGGGAGTTTTATCAGAAGGTCATTGAAGGGTGATTGAGTGGGTGCTGAATTCATAGCATCAAACATATCCATCCACTTGGTTACTCAGAAAACCAATATAGAGAGTCAGTGGCATTACAAAATAATATAAAATCAGAAAGAATAGCACAGGCATACAGTTACCCATGATATACATGAAAAGTACTAGACTTCCACCCAAAGAGAAACCATCCTCCATTCATTGTCAAGGCATCTCTGAATGGTGAGCACTTGCTTTTGTTCAGTCACAATCCTGCAATGCTATGCCATAAACTGAAGGATAAATAACAATTTTACACCCATGAAATAAAAATAGCAGGGACTGGAGAGATTGCTTAATGGTTAAAGCGCTTGCCTACAAAGCCTAAGAATGCATGTTCAAATGTCCAAGTCCCATGTAAGCCAGATGCAAAGTGATACAAGCATGCAATGTCACACATGCACCACAAAGGGGCTTATGCATGTGGAGTTTATTCAGTGGCTGAAAGGCCCTGGAATGTCCTTTCTCTTTTTCTCTCTCTCTTTTGTTTTTCTTCGAGGTAGAGTCTCACATTAGCTTAGGATGACAGAAAGAAAGAAAGAAAGAAAGAAAGAAAGAAAGAAAGAAAGAAAGAAAGAAAGATCCCATGAAATCTATTACTGCAATTATTTGTAAAGCCATTGCTTATAGGTAAAATTCCATTCCTCCACTTTGCATTAAATATTCCATTCTCCCCCCACAATAGCACCTTAGGTTTTTGGATTCTTCAAAGCATAGGGCATGCCTCTATAGCTCATTCTTGAGAAGATATAACTCTTTTGGCTTTCCTTATAGTATTGCTATAGGTTTCCAATAGTTCTGCCTATTTCATACAGAAATATTAAGAGCATTTTCAAATGATGCTTTGCATACAAGTCAGTTTCCTTGGCCAATCTTCTTATTCCAACTTGTTGATCAAGATCAAACACTGCAGTCAATATGGTGATGTAATATTACAGTTTGTTTAATAGCAAGAGAAGCCTAGCAGTCTTAGTATTCAGTTAACTTCCATATCCTACCCCTGACAGAGGTATTTTTTTCCTTTTGTTAATGCTCACCTCTAAACAATCACATCCCAGTGCTACATTGATGGAGAACAAAACCTTTATAAGTGAGTCGTGATATATAATAGTGACATGGACTACTTCCACCTCTTGGCTCCCAAATTTGTGCAATGTGGGTATGAAGAAATTGATGTATTGTATACCATACAGACATTTCATAGGCAACACCAAGCTAGCAAGTTATCATTCTCCAGCTTGTGCCACCATTGGGTCATCAACAGACAAACTCTGCCATCCTGTAAGTACAACTGCTTCTTTGAGATGGACTTTGTGGAAAGACAAGCAGATTCCATGGGTGTTGATCTTGGCTTTGCATTTTCTTTATGTGCAATGGCTTGTTTGATTATAAGCAAATGATATAGTGATGATGAATATGATGTTAAGACTATAGATGCAAGTCATGCTGGAGGACAAATATCTTCTAATGCCTTCTCGTGAGGAGTTCTTTCTCTATGTTCTTTGAAGGATAGGCATAGTGTTACCTAATTCCATATGCAGGCTTAGGGTTGTTTCCTGCTGTTAGAAGACAGGATAACATTTGTTTTCAGAACAGTTTTGGCCCTTGTAAATCCTTATGGTGGACTATATATATAACATCACGCTCCACTCTCATGGGAAGTCTGTGGTATTTTGAACAAGACCCTGAGTAGTTCTAGGAAGAATCTGATTAGAGAAAATATGTCAGATTCCTCTGAAGGGAACATGCTCCTTCGTTGTAGGTGTTCATTGGTGTCAATGCCTAAAAGACACAAACCTTCCTAGAAGTTGGCCAAATTTGAAAGGAATGTCCACATACCGCTCTCCTGGATTCTCCTTCCTTATGTGATCAGCCAAGTTACCCTTAGCACATAGGATATAGTAGTGAGTGAAATTCCATCCATGGATTCATCCTCACTATCTAATCTTCTTCCATTTCCTAATCTCTGTCTAATCCTCTTCTTCTTTTTATCCTTGATTATTTAGCAAACTATTAGCTACTGTCCAAAATGGACACAGTATGTAGCCTCCGGTCTGTATGTAATGGAACAAATACGATGCACCATGCACATTCCTGTCTCCTGGAGGCTTTTTCTTCTCCACTCTACAGTGCGTCTTCTATGCTTCTAGTGTGCACTTACCCTCCACATATAGAAACTAGTTGATTGTTTCAGTGGCTTAGAGGCCAGTGCTAATTGGAAAGCTCTCTTTAGTTATCTAAGGGGAAGTGGACAGTATCACATATTTTTTTCTCTACTAATGACAAAGGGGATTATAAAAGAACGTGTTGGGAAATTAACACCTCCACATCATTATTCACAAACAGATACATCCCAATGGACCTTTTAATACTGATGATAGATTTGTACTTCAATACATCCCAATTGTCAGTTTATACTGATGATAGGTTTATACTTCAAAGGTCAGTAAACTGAGTTAGTAGACTTTGACTATGGTCTCCATTTCAGTATATTCTTGCTAAGAAAATTAAGTTTCTACATGATCCTTTGTTTCCTATAATGACAGTAATATATGATCTGCTTCCTAGATCACTGTAAAACTATGATAGTGTTATAAAATCTGTTGCATAACATATGAAAAATACAGATGTAGACTTATAACAAAGTTATTTATTAAAACATTATTGTCTAAATATTCAATCATGGAGGAAAACCTACCTAAACACATGTGAGTTATATTTTAAAGGAATATTTAATAATTTGATAAATTTTCATTACATAATATTAAATTAAATCTGTCTGGTAAAGTTGAAAAATAGACCAAAATTTGAACAGAAGAAAAGTCATAACATTTTAGTAATAGTTTTGGAAGGACTATCAAGTCAAGGAACTATGGGTAATGTTTATATTCTTATTTACCTGAAACAGATAAATACAATTACCAAGTTGAATTTTATAGGCAGGGAAGTTACTTAAGATAACATTTTCAATGAAGTTTGGATTTTTTTTTTTTTTTTTTTTTTTTTTTTTTTTTGGTTTTGCGAGGTAGGGTCTCACTCTGGTCCAGGCTGACCTGGAATTCACTATGTAGTCTCAGGGTGGCCTCGAACTCTCGGCGATCCTCCTACCTCTGCCTCCCGAGTGCTGGGATTAAAGGCGTGCGCCACCACGCCCGGCTGAAGTTTGGATTTTGATAGGAGTCCATATTCATGAATGCATTGTAAAAATGTAGCTATAGCTCACAGAAATTACAAGAAAGCAAACAATGAGCTTGTTTTTCTCTATGCTTGGAGACGAGACTCTAAGGATATATTCTACTGCAGGGATAGAAAACTAAACAAGTCTTTCCTCTATTTTCATTCCATGGAGTTATTCTAGCAAATCAACATTACTATTGCCACTTTACAGATGGTAACATTGAAACAGACCAAACCTCTTATCTAGATCCAAATCAAGGTAAGATGAATAGATGAAATTTTAACAAAAGTAATCAGGTACATTAGGGCATTTTGGCTAATTTTTATGTCTATTTGCCATTTCTTGAGTATGTTTTATTTCTAAACAATAAGATACACCCCTTTAAGCTATAATACCCAGTAGATAAATGTAAGCACATTGTCTGTATTGGCATGATGGCCAAATAGTTAATGGATGTTGAAATGACTCTGATTGCAAGTAAAACAAGAGATGTTAACCAGGGCGCAAGAACTTGGCTTGGAATGGAGCAAGATCATCTTATACATTCCATTCTTTGGTCAAAGCATGCTTCTGGTGAATCCTTGAATCATAAGTCAAAGAAAATATGCCATTCCAGCTTGTAAAATCTCTTAAAGATTTGGGATTTTAATTTTGAATTAAGGTGAAGCCTTTCACATAACATTTTTACTATGTGTGTACAGCTGTGTATGTGTGTTGTGTGCTGCTCCATATGCTTGCCTGTGGCAAGGGATATGCTCTGTCATTCTTCCTTCTGGTACTTTCTTTGAGCTAGTCTCTCTTAACTGATTCTAGAGCTTGAAGGGTACTAATAATACTTGGGTCTGTGCTCCCTGCCAGACTGGGAATAGAGGGGCACAGCCGTGCCAACCTGCTACATGGGATCTGGAGATTTGAACTCTGGTGGTCTCAGTCCCCCTCTGGTTCTCATGCTTGTGCAGAACATGCACTTACCTGCTCAGTCATAAAACTTTGAAAAGAAGTAATTAGAAAGCTTTACAAATGGGGTTGGGAAAATAGTTCTGGGTTCAAAGTCCTTGCTTGCAAAGCCTATACACACACATAAGTAAATTTAAAAAAACTTTGCTAAAACAAAATTTGCAAAACATTAAAAATAATAAGTGAGGGCTGGAGGGATGGCTCAGTAGTTAAGGTGGTTGACTGCAAAACCTAATGACCCGGGTTTGCTTCCCCAGTACTCATGAAAAGCCAGATGCACAAAGTGGTACTTGCACTGGAGTTGTTTGCAGTGGCTAGAGGCCCTGCTGTCCATTCACTTCTCAGCCTTTGTCTCTTAAATAGATAGATAGATAGATAGATAGATAGATAGATAGATAGATAGATAATATTTTAAAATTAATAAGTGAAGCAGTATTTTGATGAACTAAGAAGAAAACCTCTCAAATATGTAGAATATATTATTCATTTATTTTTGTTTATTTATTTATTAGAGACAGAGAGAGAGTGAGTGAGCATGGGCATGCCAGGGCCTCAAACCACTGCAAATGAACTCCAGACTCATGTGCCATCTTGTGCATCTGGCTTATGTAGGACCTGGACAATCGACCTGGGTCCTTAGGCTTCGCAGACATGCAACTTAATTGCTAAGCCATCTCTCCAGTTGAATATATTTTTTAAATGACAGATGGACCTAATAGGCATTTAACATGGTTTACTTGGCATTTCACTGAACCAATGTTTAAAGCAGAAACTTTTAGCTGAGTCAACAGATTTCACTGTATCCAAGGCAAGCAGGAAGTACTTTCTCTCCTTGTTGATTACCCCTTAGATATAAGAGGCTACATCTACAATAACTAAAGGGAAATACATGATATGATGGCTGCATATACCAAGGTTAGTGAAAGGCAAAGAGATGTGGATTCTACACTTAGATTTTGCTTTCAACAGAAATATGCAGACTTACAAATCCCACATCTAAACTTGACTCATAATAATTCATATCTTTTATGGTAACAGCATAGTAATGGTATGGATTAGGTCTAAAAAATAAGTGTTTCAGTAGGTTTAATTCTCACTACCTTGGACACAATTGGCTCACATTAATGCAATTTGTAAACAAGAATATCAGAGTGTCTTAGAAACTTCTCAATGTTCTAGCTGAAGTATTGGGTTCTTGCTTTAAAACATGTCATAAAATTATTAAAGCAGTTTCTGTAAATTATTAAGAATGTGGTTTATTGAGACATTGGAACAAAGCTGAAAGTAAAACAAATGTCAAGATTCCTTACAACCAATGTGAATAGATTTTCCTGGCTTCAAGGGAAAGAATTAGACACTAGGGCAATGCTTTGTAGAATATGTGTGGTCCAGTGGTAGGAAGTTGACTTAAGGAAATACTGAGGGATAGAAGAAGAGAGGGAGAGAACTATTTCCATGAAATGTTTTTCAACTTTATGAACAAAAAAATGTGATAAACTCTTTCTTGATTATATCTTGATCCATTTGATATATAACCATCTAACCTCTTTACCCTTTTTCTAAATGTCCTGATACTTCACATCATGTTTAATGATGCCTGAGACTGAATCTACACCTCCCCTCAGTACCTTAAACTCTTCTTTTTGCATATGTCATTCAAGGAAGGTATGTTTCCCATCCCTCCCCCATCCTCAGCACTTCTTGAATTCCTGAGATCTGTGCTGATCCTGTCAGTCAGTTGCCAGGTGCTCATGTTGGCTTTCACAATGCTGAGTCCTTCCAGGTATCTCACCCTTTGCATCTCTTGTGATAGCTTTCTAACCTGCCTGTCTGCCTTCAGCATCCCAATCATTCTCCGTGCCCCTTCTCCATCTACCACCATGGCTCTCCTTCATATGCGGCAACAAGTTCACAAATCCATCACTACATTTCTTACATTTCTTGCATGATCATGGAAAGTCCTTAGCATATGGATACTGAACTGTATGTCCCAATGAGTTCAGCTAGCCCTACTCCCCAGCCAAGGCTTCAGCTGCCTTTTCAGCTCTATGGAGCTATCTGTCTACACCATGTTACCTGTTGAAGGCATGTGACACTCTCTTCTATTCCCATAGATTTATTATTATATTTTTTACTCTTCCCTTTCTTAATCATAAGCACTGTATTATGTGCAGTAGTATTACAATGATATATTTTTCCCAAAGAGAAGCTGATTTTTACGTAACCATCTTCCCTAGTAGATGATGAACTCCTTGAAGGCATAGAGTTCTCTTGACCTTTCACTCACCCAAGCAAGAAAATTAGTTCTGTGCTCATAACTCAAATAGTATTTGCTTTATTGATTAAGTACACTGCCAAGTAATATATAAATTGGTACAGTTATCAGCACAGTCTTATATTACCAAAGAAAACTAAGAGATTATAATCAAATAAGTTAGTTGAGGTGACTGGGAGGTTGTAACATTGATCAGAAGCAAATTACATGATAAAGGCATTGATCTTTTTGATGGATTCAGCCCTAATACAAATGTGGGTATCCTGGTTTCTGATGTCCCAAACTCTGTAGTAAGATCTTAGGATGAGGAAGACAGGGTTGTGCACTAAAGAGTAGGACAGTGTAATTCCTAGGAAGGATCTCAATGCTGTGCAAAGAGGTGTCAGGATACACAGATTTACAAGGTATTTGAGAGTATTTTTTTGTCTCAGTGGGGACAACAGAAAGATCATCAAAAGAGGACACTAGAGTTTGGTGCCATGATGAAAGCCTGATGAACAGGAGCCTTTAAATGTTAAATGTGTTCCTAGAGTAAGTGACAGGGTGCAATCAGGACTGGAGTGGGAATGAGAGCAAGAAATCAGTACTGGAACAGGAATGAGAGAGAGAGAGATCAGGACTGAAGTGGGAATGAGAGTGAAAGACAGTGAAAGAGAGATCACTTCTGGAGTGGAAATGAGAGGGAGAAATCAGTGCTGGAATGGGAATGAGAGAGAGAGAGATCAAGACTGAAGTGGGAATGAGAGTGAAAGAGAGTGAGAGAGAGATCACTGCTGGAGTGGAAATGAGAGGGAGAAATCAGTGCTGGAATGGGAATGAGAGAGAGAGAGAGATCAAGACTGAAGTGGGAATGAGGGAGAGAGAGAAATCTCGGCTAGAGTGGGATTGAGAGAGAGAAATCAGTACTGGAATAGAAATAAGAGAGAGAAATCAGGGCTGGTCTATACACTCATATACCTTGCACTGGCCTCAGAGATTGAATTTTTTATGCCAGAGAAGATGGAAAGTTTACTGGAAGTTGTGAAAAGGTAAATGGATAATGAAGAGATTATGAAAACAATCTGGAAGTGCATTTCAGAGACTTTACCTAGGTCATCCCATTCAACCCTCTCCCCTTGCTAGTTGAGGGCATTTAACCCTGTTAGAGAAGAGGAAGGTGAACCATGCTTTATGGGGAACAAAGAGAATAAGTGCTGAAGGGAAGGACAGAGTTTTAGATAAATCAGAATAGGCCTCACTGATAGGAGATATCTGAGCTTGTTTTAACAATGGTGAGAAGATTCATCTTAAATATCCTTTAAGGAGGAACAGCCCTAACTCTGGGATCAGCCAGTGCAAAGGCCCTGAGGCAGCCTCATGCTTGGCTTGAGTCACAAGAAAGAACAGAGCTGTAGGATATGCCATTTGTCCTGAACAGATTACCTGCAGTTATCAGGCATACAGTGACTGTGTTTGAACAAGTAAGTAAAGAAATAGCATATAAAAGTTCTCAAGTGGCTTGTCCAAACCCACCCCCTTTCCATTCCCTTATCCTGAGTCTTGACAATGAATTCCTAGAATGCTGAGAGCATGTGTTGAAATAGACTCTCTGTGAATGGATGTCCATTAAGGGCCCTGTGGCAACCCCACCAAGGGTTCCAGGTAGACCTGTATGCCATCTCTGTGGACAAACACCCTTCCCTATGTCTTTATGAGAAAGCAACATGACACGTAGTGGTTGACTGAGTGAATCAGACATGTTTTCCCTCCAGATATCCCAGGAGGTAGAGCAGATATTTCTCAGAGTTGCCTTGGAAAGTTGGTTGTGTTGTTAATTCAGGCAGGTATGAACTACCCAATATATTCAGCATATTCCTCGTTGTAAGCTGTCAGGCAGTGACACAACATCACATCATGTGACGTTACATGATACCTAGTGCCCGAATTAAAAAAAAAAAAAAGCCAGACACTTCTTTCAGTGGAATAGTAGGTAGGTTATCTGAATATGTGGGGTAATTGGCTCTGGGAAGAGAGAGGCATCATTATCTCAGGCTCCCTAGTGAGCGTTAATTAGCCATATTGCTTCATTGTGTGACAAAGAGAGCACTCCTGGTAGTGTTAAATCTGTAATGACACCCTGGCCTTAGGAGCACAGGTATTTTAAACTACCTTGACTGACTGACATGGAGGTAATTCTATTCAGAGTCTAGCAGTGAACTTGGATGGTAGCAACTGTCTTTCCTCAGAGGCACAGGAGTGTGTTGTGATGTTAAGGCATTTCCTTCTTTTGTCTTACCCCTCCCCCAAACCACATAGTCCTCCAACCTGGGGAAATCATCAGTATGCGCAACAGTGGGCCTGTGTTCTACCTATGTGCTATAAGAACAATATGATGACATTTTGAAGCATCACCTTCTGCAGACAGACATTCAATAGCTCGCGGCATTTACAGATGGGCCATGACATCAGGGGAGGGCTTTCCGGGGCCACACAAACCCTTTGAATTCTTTGTTTGCACTTGTGGCAGGAAGTAATTTTGCTGAGCCAAAAATTTTTTTAAGGTGGAGTTTTCTGGGATCAATATTCAACATCTTCATGTTTGCATTTCACAATGATAACATCAAATATTATTATTTAGAAACAGTAGGCTGGGTAGCAATAGATCAAACCCTAGCATTGTGGTTTGGCTGTCATAGTGATTTGAATGTTAAATGACTGCCCTCCCCCCATAGGCTCATGAGTTTGAATACTTAATTGCCAGATGTTTGGAAAGCTTGTGGACCTTTTAGAAACTGGCATCTTGATGGAGGAAACAGGCCAATAGGTTAGCCTTCAGGTTTTATTGTCCAGCCCCATTAGTGTTTCCTGTCAGTTGTTCTGCCCATGTGACACCAGGTTTCCACTCAGGCCTGCTGTGCCTTTCCCACGGTGGGCTTCCTCTTTCCCTTCACCATGGACTCTCTCCTGGGGCACTGGAAGCCTTTTTCCTTCCTCCCATAAGCTGCTTCTGGCTGGGTGCTTTTTAACACTTGACAGTAAGTGGTACAGCTTCTTACCTGAGTAAGGTGAGATACCCAGTGTCCTTTGCAAGGATGGTAATGCTGCTCATCCTGGAGGCTTGGGCCTGCTTAAGCATGCTCTGTTTTCATACATGTTGGGACTGTGGGTTTTCATATGAATCCGTGTCCTTTTACCAGTGTCCCTGGATACCCAGCCTGTAGCCTGGGGAGATGGATGGTAAAGGTCGTGGAAGTCCTAAGCCAAGATGACCCAGAGCCTCACCTGGAGGGGTTCTAGGTCTGCAATGCCAGAGGAACTCCTGAGGTGCTGACAAAATATTTACTTCCTGCTACTGAACTATGGTGCCACACAATGATCCTTAGTTAAATGGGGATCTTCTTTTGGTGAGTTATGAGTCAATGACCTGTGGTCCCCAAAATTGAAGTGTGCATATATCTGAGAATGTCATTATCTGGGTGGGCATCAGTACAATATGGCTGAGAGAAAGGATAATGAAGAAACTCAACAAAGTAAGAGTTATACAATCTAATCAAGAAAGGATAATCAAAGCATTGATTTCTAACCCTGCATATGTCTTTGGTTGACACTGCATTATCATGTGGCAAAAATCTACTGCCTTATTTCCATTTTCCTGTGGTTAATACAGTAACAAAGATAATATTCATAAGTATTATATAGCTTAATAATAAACTTACAAGCATTAGCTCATTTGCTTCTGATTTCAATCCATTAATTCCTCTGTTACATTTATGTAACATCTCCATACTTTTGTTTTAAGAGAGACACAAATAAAGACAGAGAAAGAGGGGAGAGGAAGACAAATAGAGATGAGTGTGCCAGCAGCCTCTCAGCTGCTGCGAACGAAATGCAGATGCATGCACCCCCTTGTGGTCAAGTGTGGCATTGCGCCCTTGCGTCACTTTGCATCTGGCTAAACGTGGGACCTGGAGATTGGAACCAGTGTTCTTAGGCTTAGGAGGCAGGTGCCTTAACCGCTAAGCCATCTCTCCAGCCCCATCTCCATACTCTTAATCAGGCACATCCATTTGTTTTTCTTTTCCCTAGTTCCATTCAGTGTTTTCCTGGATTGAACCAATGACAAATTCAAAGTAAGTTTTTTATAAGTTCTTTCTTCTTCTCTTTCTCCTTCTCCTTCTTCTTCGCTTTATTACACCCTTCATCGCATAAATATGAAAACTCTGAAAAAAAAATTTTGTGAGTACAAGCAAAAGATAAGGAAGATGGCAAAGATGTTTTGAGGAAATAAGCATGAATGCTCAGATGAGAAACTTTAAGTCCTGTATTTATGGTCAGTGCTGGACACGTCTATCATGGCCATACGCAGTTGGTTCCCTTTTGTGGGTAGTGAGACAAAATCACCAAAAACTCTGGAATGTGGGAGAGTTTACAACTTTCTTATTTTTCAAAGATTCCAATTTGCATATATGTAACAGTCATTGGCACAAGATGTCATGGGAATGATACACTGGAAAAACCATTTTGATTGGTTGTTACAAGCAGAAGTTTTCACTTGTCAGGATTTCCAGTAAGAGTTGATCTTGAAGATGTAGGTTCAAATGATACTAGTCTGACTCTTACAGAATACTCTTCTACAGAGTCCTTGAATTCTCCAAGCTGAATGGGAACATGCAAAAACCATATAAATAACAAATTTTAATGATTATGGATATTTTTTATTTTTTTGCCAAATGGATTTTATTTTGTGTAGTGAAAATAGAAGTGAATTATGTTTTAACTACTGTGGTATTTTAGGGCTTGAAGATAATTTAGAAAGAAGCTAGGCTTTTCACAGTTGGAGAACTTGAAGACCAGATGGACCAAATAAAACTTATTCAGAGGAGTTATGGTTCTAGCTTGGTGATAAAATAAGAAGGGGAACCTAGTTCTTACTGTCATTTAATTGCTTTTCCTGATGCAGCACTTAGCCATTCAGCATTTTCACAGACTTGTACTGTCAAGAAAAACTGCTAGAGAAGTACAACCTGCTCAGCTGACTGCTCTGTTCTGCTTGGCATCCCTTACACCAGGGGCAGGAATCCCCATCCAGCCCCTGAGGCTCACACATCCTTGCAGGCACTACTCTGGTTAATCTTTTTCCTCATCCATCTTTTAGGTTCTTCATTCCTGAGAGAATGAGCACACCAGGGCCTCCAGCTGCTGCAAATGAACTCTAGATGCAGGCGCCACCTTGTGCACCTGGCTTATGTGTGTCCTGGGGAATCGAATTTGGGTCCTTTGGCTTTTCAGGCAAGCACCTTAAGCACTCTCTCCAGCCATAGAGATTAGTTTATTGAGAATGGTTATTTTAAATCAGGATGAAGAATGAAGACATTGGAAAGGGAGAATAAATGAAAAAGGCAGAAGGAACAAAATCAAGAACTAGACCATCGAAATATTGTCTTGTCAAATCTACAGGAGTGCTGATGGAGCTGATACAGATACAGCCATTAAAAAGGAGGGCAGTTGCTTTGCTTGGTATGACATTCGCAGTTATAGCATTCTTTCATAAGAATTATGTTTTTTTTTCAAAAATAATTTTATTTAATTGTGTGTGAAAGAAAGACAAATATTTAAAATGAGTTTGCCAGGGAATCTTGCCACTGCAAACAAACTAGATACATATGCCACTTTGTGTATCTGTCTCTATGTGGGTTCTGAGCAATGGAACCCTGCCTGTTAGGCTTTGCAAGCAAGCACCTTAACTGCTGAGCCATTTCCCCAACCCCAAAATTATCTTATTTAGTTCTTAAAACTGCTCTGCGGGGAAGAAATAACTTCACAGTGATTTCAAATGACTCAGCTTCATTAGGCAACTCAGTTGGGTAGAGCTTTGTGGACATTATGGAAGAAGTCGCTGGACTGGCTCCAGCGTCTACCAGTAGCTATTTATTATGGGAACCATCATTGAGAGCAAGCACTGCACATCTAAGATGCAAACTTTCCTACGAGAAGTGTGCATGAACTCCCTCTAGCCAGCAAAGGCTAAGACTATATTTGCTTACATTGGACAGTATAGTTTTAGCATCAACTCTTGGTATACTTAATAATTGCTTCAAGATTTGGATTTGCAAATCAACCATAATCTAAACATCCATAATTTCAGACCTCCCCACTGGGTCAATCCAACTATTTTGAAACATGGTTACAGATGTTATCTAAAACATAAAGGTTTTGCCGGGCGTAGTGGCTCATGCCTTTAATCCCAGCATTCGGGAGGCAAAGGTAAGAGGATCGCCATGAGTGCAAGGCCACCCTGAGATTACATAGTGAATTCCAGGTCAGCCTGGGCTGGAATGAGACCCTACCTCGAAAAGCTGAAAAATGAAAAAAACAACAGCAACACCCCCAAAAAAAAAAACCCTTAAAGGTTTAGGTTATCCAGAATAACAGTATTTATTTATTTTTGAGTTCCCATCAATGTTCTTTGATATTATCAGGTTAAGGTCCTGTGAGAATCCTTTCTTGACGTATTTTCAGCAAAACCTTCAACTTGACTGCTTGGGTAAAAAAAAAAAAAAAAGCAACATTGTGATCTTCAGAAAGAAGTAGTTTTCTCCAGAATTATCTCCAGGAATCTTCTGCCTTCTTTAGTCCTTTCAAGGGAGGATTTAAAACAAAAAGTCTCATTTGCCCGGCAGCATATCATTCCCCAGGGAGCATGTGTTTACATCTTGCTGAATTACCCAACTCCAAGGTGGCTCTTGAAGAGCTAAAGTTATATTAATATCGAGCTGTAGGCAACCACATGTTGATAATGAGCCCATTTTGTGTTTTGGCTTGTGGAAAGGAATGTGAAAATGCCTTGTTCTGTGTTATTTTTTCCTTCTGACAGTCCCGACACACTGCCGCAGGCAGTCTAAAAATAATTGTGTGAGGTTAACTGACAATTGCTGGTGTATTTACATTGGGAATCTGATATTAGCATGCTGCTTAAAACACCACTGGAGGAGATATCACATGCACACAAATAACATTGCTTTATTAGAGATGGAAAAGTGGTAGGGAAGACAAAATGCTTCTTTCAAATGATTGATAGAAACATTTCTGGCCATCTTAGTCATTTGACACCAAGAACACCTCTCCCCCCCCACCCACCCGCCAACTTGTTCTTTGTGGATTGAAAGGAGAAAAATCTGATAAAGGTATAATAAAAGCTTCTCCTACACTCCAGTGTTTCTATGCAAACAGTCGATTGGAAGCACACCTATGCATGTACACCTCAGCCAAGAGAAAATGTAGATATACACATAGGTATACATACCCTCCACATGTACACCCCATAAGCCGTGTGCACTCACCTCTGTGTGTGTGCTCCAAACCCATCTGAACACACCCTTGTATGTGTCCCGTACCTGTGCACCCTGACCTCTTTGTGTGCCCCATGCCCATATTTATTCTCCCTCCTTTGTATGTGCACTCACCCTACATCACACCCACACACAGTCCTATGTGTGTGCCACACATCCATGGGCACACACCTACCCTTTTGTGTAACTCACATTGATGTACTCTTGTGCACACATTGTGTATATACCTCATATGCACATTTACCCTTTTGTGTGTACGCTATACCCATGTGTACATACCTCTATGAATGCACACACACTCCAATGTAATGCACACACACACACACACACACAATAACATATTCTCTTGCAAGGGCTGGAGGAATGTCTACTAGGTCCATTGCACACATACTCCCTCCCTCTCATAGATGATGACATCAAACCTTGATGGGGAGGAAAGGAGGAAAATATCATAACATATTCTCTTGCACATACTACTATGTGTACACCATAAGTTCAGATGGTCTTAATGTTTGGTTTGAAGCTCATGGCAGTGTTGGAGGTGGAACCTTGCTGGAGGCAGTGTGTTGTTGGGTAGGCTCAGCAGTGCTATAGTCAGCTCCCCTTTGTAAGACCTCAGCTCCACTCTCCTGCTGCTGTTTGCCACCTGCTGTGGCAAGGAGTTGATGTCCAGCCTCTGCTCATGCCATGCTTCCTTCTTGCTTCTGGGTATCATTCTATCATTCTTTGTATCATTCTACTTATCAATCTGTGGTAGTTTGAATAATGTCCCCAATAGACACAGGTATTTAAAAAAAAAGTCTGCTCTTGGGGTAACCACCTGCTCCATAATTGGACTGAAGGCTCTCTCTATAGGAAGGAATATATGCTGGTACTGAAAAACTAAGCAAAAGTCTATGGCAGGGGAGGTCATGAGCCTTAGAGGTATAAAGCCTGCTCTTGTCTGGCTAACTGTATATATTATTCCCACCAAGCTGCCCTGAAAGCACTACATTTAATGTTCATATTCACATATTAATGCTACTCTCACTTCCGGTTAGAGAAACTTCTCTTTTTCAGGTGGCGATGACCACTGGGATGACCCAAAAGGCAACATAGTGTCTAGAAGAAGGGCTGGAGGAATGTCTAGCACTGAAACACCTCTGTCACTCCCTCCAAGGCTCAAGGTCCATTGCAAAAGAGGGGGCGGAAAGAATGTAAGAGCCAAAGGAAGGGTATGACTCCTTACAATGCAACTGTCCAGACAGAAATTGGCCTTGATATCCATGACCTTGCAGTGCCTAGCAATACCTTCACAAGACCCTCATAATAGAAGAAAAAGATGATGACATCAAATTAAAAGAGAGACTAATGGAGAGAGGGAGGGGATATGGCAGAGACTGGAGTTCTATAGGGTGATGGGGGGAAAGGAGGAAAATATCATGGGTTTTTTGTATGTAAGTATAGAAGTTGTCAATAAAGAAATAAAAAGAAATAAAAATAAAAAGAAAAAGCTTGTCTCCAGCCACCTGGCTAGAGGAGGTGTCACTGGGGGCAGATATGAATTCCCACCTGAGGTCAGCAGAGTGCTCGTGCTCTGCCAGATTCCCTGCTGTCTGGCTCCTGGTTTTGCTCTTGTTTGTGCTGGAATGAGTGGTGTTTTCCTCTCTCTGATTGGACCTGGAAAGGGAGCCAGCTTCTTCTGTCATTATGGAACCTCCCGTGGATCTGTAAGCTATAAGGAAATCCCTTTTTCCTATAAATCGTGTCTGTCTGGAAGTTCATCCCAGCAGAATTGAGCTGACTACAACACAATCATTGTAGGTATCTTTCTATCATTGTAGGTCTCATTCTGTCAATCATTTCTGGTTTCATGCCATCACTTGAGGTATCATTTTTTTTCTAGCTATCATTCTTTTATTCGAAACCTTTCCTAATTGAGGTGCTAGATTTTATGCCTTCTCTGCCCACTTTTTGTCCCTGCCATTCTGCTATTGCTTGCACTTACAGGCTTTCTTGCTTCTACTTGGAGTTAACCAATGGAAGCTTCCAAAAGGATATTGGAGTGACTTTGTGGTACACATTCCCCACCTACCCAATTTGTCTTCCAAGCCTCTGGGTCTGTTTGTTTAATAAAGTCCCTCACTGTACCCCAAATCCCTCTTCTTGACCCTTCAATGCTCAGGAGTGTCTAGCTGTCTTATCTCTGTGCCCACTGTGCAGGAGGATGGGAGACTGCCCTGCGGTTGTCAGCCTGAGGTGCTTCTCCTCGCTGTGTTGTTTTCTTCAACCCTCATCAAATCCTTGTAAATAGTTATCAAACCTTCTTTGGTTACCTGCGTGAGTATTATTTAGGTTTCCTGAGTTGAAAAAGATGCAATGTTCAAGCAGTGTGATAGCTTTGTGTTATAAAAGTTAATGAAACCTAGTGTTTCTCTCAAGGAGCCAATCCCAGTTATAGACATCAAATTGAGAGCGTACTAAGGAAAGATTTTGGAAGAAATAGTGCTATCAGCATCTCCAAGCATAAGCATACTGCCACCATCCTCCAATCACAACAATGAGCACACATCAACTTGCTGTTCAAAATTACACCATTTTATTACAAATCTTCTTTTCCCCAATCTATTTACTTGTTGTTTGATGGAATAGGGTCCTCCTAGTGTCATAACTAGTGTTTCTGATTCAATAACTTCTTTTCTCATGTGTGAGCTGTTTTTAGAATCTCTTTGTTGTAAAACCTAGGTTATTTAAACCTACAGAATTTCTCTTAGTGTGCATTTTCTTGATTATATTTCCTTTATCTTTTCTATTTTCTATAACTTAATTATTAGGACTGAATCTTTTTAAAAAATTTTACTTATTTGAGAGAGAGAGAAAGAAAGAAGGAGAGAGAAAGAGGCAGATAAAGAGAGAGAGAATGGGTGCACCAGGGCCTCTAGCCACTGAAAATGAACTCCAGATGCATACGCTACCTTGTGCATCTGGCTTTACTTGGGTCCTGGGGAATCACACCTGTATCCTTTGGCTTTGCAATCTAGTGCCTTAATTGACTCAGGTTCATTTTTGGTTTCGGAGGAGTGGGATGACCTCATAGGCTGTTAGTATGTACTTCTGCCAGAAGGAATAGAATGTGGCTGGGTCTCACTCTCTGATGTTGGGAGCCACTGTTGATCATTGCCCAGTGATTTTCAGTGTTAATCAGTGTTATTTGACGGGCATGTTAGACCCAACCTGCTAGGCCCAGCCTCAAAGCTTTTGGTTCCTTAGGCCTGAGGTAAGGCTGAGGCTTTTGAGTCTTAACAAGTGCCCAAGTGCTGCACGCTGCTTTGGAGGGTCTGTACTGTGAGAAATGCTCGTTACCGTCCTCATTTTATTAAGTTCACTTTGAACAGGCTTGGAATCAGACTTACCTAGTGATTTCTAGAGCCAGGGATCCTTCACGAATCCCTGGTCCTAATTAGTAGCATCCAGTTAGTGCTACATTTTGAAAGCTTGTGGCATTAATTTTATCTGGTCGTGTTATTGTTTCTAGATGTTTTGGAAGATAGGCTTGGAAGACAATTTTAATAGAAAAAAATTAATTACAGGTGATAGTATTAATTCCAATTCTAATTCAAGACTAATTATGTCCTTTCTTTCTGCTTTTGGATACTGATGCACAGCACAAGCTTAGCATGCATGGGGCACTGGGTTCAGCCCCAACTCCACAATTTTATTTTTTTTTACTTTAGATAATTTTATACATGTATATCAAATATTCTGATCATATTCACTCCCATTATCCTTCATGCCCCCCCCTTAAACCTCTTCTTCCCAACTTTCTACTTTTTGTTTTGTGTGTGTGTGTGTGACCAATTGAGTTTCACTAGGGTTGCTTGCATGAGAACTGATGGGGTGTTATTTACTGTAGGATATACAATTTACCAGTGGTTACACCACTGAGGAAATGATTCCCCATTTACAAGCAACCATTAGCTACCATTAGCTCCTCTGGCAGGGATGGGGTTTCAGCAGCCCCTCCCTCATCTGCGATGGAATGTTGACAGGGTCAGTCTGCAGGAGACCACAGGTGCAGTGAGTTCGTGTGTGTGAAGACCATGCCTTGTCAAGATGAGACTGTTCCATAGCACTCGTCCTACCCATCCCCCATCTCTTACAGTTTTTTTCTTTCTCTGTACCTGTGATGTTCCCTGAGTCTTAGACACTGTGATAAAGATACCCCATTTGTGGCTTAAGAGTATGGCTCTGCACTAACCTTTGCCCACTGCACAAAGAAAAATTTCTAATTGAGGCTGAGAGCAACACGAATCTGTGGGTAAAAGCGTGGTTATTTAGAAGGTGTTTTTGGTTTTGGTTCTCTGCTTTAGTGACACCAGCATATATCTCATACACTTATCCCATTCTATGCATACAACAATCTTGGAATAACAATACTAACATATTCACTAACTGCATGAGGTCCCGAAACATCATAATCTGTGTGGTTCTTTGTTCCTACTTTTAATTCTTAGAGTGTATCCCACTGGGGATTTACAATCGAAATACAGCACTGTAAAGTCACCTGAACTAGTGCCTTTTTCTTAACTATGTCCTCATTGTGTGTGCAGTCAGATCAGTCTTAAACTTTTATTTTTGACTCTTAAGAGAATATATTTTGTTAAGATAAACTTGTTTTATGGTTATGTTATATGTCTATGTTCTTCTAAGATCATTTTTTTTGGACAGGGTCTCCCTATGTAACCCATGCTGGCCTTGTGTTCACACTTTCCCTACCTTCGGCTCCTGAATGCTGAGATTAGAGGCGTGTGCTGTCATCCCTGGCCTAAAATAAATTTTTGAAACAAAGTATATTCAAATAAATTGAGTTTTTTCTCTTGCAAGAAAATACAAACATTTTAAATATTTTCTGGCATTAATAAGGTTTTAGTTTCTATTGTACCAATTCAATGTGGGTTTAGATTTGTGTTTATTTTCCCCCAATCTCCCCTTCCCCTCCCCCCAAACCCTTCCATCCCTGTTGTCTGGCCTCAAGTTGCCTGTCAGGTATACTAGCACCTGAAACTGTCCCAGGTTAGGAACCAAAGAAGAATGAGAATGTGATTGTGTGTATTTGCTGAGTCTGATCTGTTCCAAGTCCATCCATTTTCCTACAAATTTTATTGTATCATTTTTTTCTTACTGATAGTAGAATTCCATTGTGTAAATGTACCCCAAATTTGTTATTCATTCATCCAATAATGGGCATCTGGGTTGATTCTAGTTCTTAGCTGTTATGAACAAATATCTCTGCAGTGAAGCATGGAGCCTTTTGGGTAAATGCCCAGTACGGGAATAACTGGATCTGTTGGTAGTTCTTTTTCATCTTTTCCAGGACTCTCCATATTGATTTCCATAATGGTTATACAAGTTTGCATTCCCACCTAGGTGAATGAGGGTTCCTCTTTCCCCACATCCTCACCAATACTTGTTGTCATTTGACTTTTTAATGATTGCTAACCTGACTGAAGTAAGGTAGAATCTCAAAGTTGTTTTAATTTTAATTTCCCTTATGGTCAAGGATGTTCATAATTTCCTTAAGTGTGTATTAGCCATTTGTAGTTCTTCCTCTGAGAACTCCTTATTCAGTTCTCTGCCCCATTTTTTGAGTGAGTTGTTTTAATTTTTATTGTTTAGTTATTTGTAGATTCTAGATATTAGGCCTCTGTCAGTGTTATAGCTGGTGAAGATTTTCTCCCATTCTGTGCGTAATCTATTATTTCTGATTATCGTATGTTTGTGCAAAAGCTTTTTAGCTTCATGAGATCCCACTGGTTGAGTGTTTAATTTCCTGGGCTACTGGGATATTGTTCAAGAAGCCTTTCCCCACTTCTATATCATGGAGAGTACCTCCTATTTTTTTCTTCCAGTACTTGAAGAGTTTCAGGTCTTGTATTGAGGTCTTTAATCTATCTGGAGTTGATATTTGTGCATGGTGAGATGACTGGGTCTAGTTTCATTTTTCTACATGTGGTTATCCAATTTGTCTAGCACCATTTGTCCAAGATGCTGTCTTTTCTCCAGTATACATTTTTGGCACCATTGTTAAAGATCAAGTAGCTCTAGTTACTTGACTTAAGGGCCAGGTCTTCAATTCTGTTTCACTGGTCATCTGTATGTCGATATGTCTGTTTTTATGCTAGTAGCATGCTTTTTTGTTGCTATGGCTTTGTAGCATTGCTTTAGATCGGGTATGATGATACCTCCAGAGGGTTTTTGTTTTCCCCTGAGGATATGTTTGATATCCAAGGCCTGCTGCCATTCCCTATGAACTTGAGATCATTTTTTCTTTTCTTTTGTATGAGGCAAGCCCAACTGACTGGCCATTTTTTTAATGTGAGAGAGGAAGAGTGAGAATGCTTTGTCCTAAAAATTTATTACTGAATTATGTGATCATATTTTATTATATATTTTATATAAGTATAAATTTTTATAAAATTATTACATAATTTTTCATTTCCAATATAATATGTCTATGTGTATTATCTCTCTATCATCTATAATCTATCTTTTATCAATCAATCTATCAATTATCTATAAATCTATTTATCATTTATTTACCAATGTCATGTGTTTATATCTATCTAATATTCATCTCAAAACATTTAAATACTGCTTCATATTTGCCATTATAGATTGACTTCACAGTTGTGTGGTATGGTCTTTCAATATTTAGTTTCAATTTTTATTAAAATGGAAAAATCCTTGCATTATTTCATGTTTATTCTGTTTATTGCTTTGACCTTCTCTTTCAGAGACTACTATTATCTATTTTTTAAATTTTTAAATTTTTATTTTTATAAGAAAGAGAGAGAGAATTGGCTCGCCAGGATCTCCAGCCATTGCAATTGAACCCTAGACATGTGTACCATCTTGTGTGCATGTGCGAACTTGCATGCTTATATCACTGTGTGCCTGGCTTATGTGGGATCTGGAGAGTTGAACCTGGATCCTTAGGCTTTTCAGGCAAGTGCCTTTACTGCTAAGCCATCTCTCCAGCCCTACTATCATATTTATACTGGATCTTCTTTTCCTGACTTCATTATTCATCACACAATCTTGAATAGTTTTAAAAAAATATTTTATGTATTTATGTATTTATGAGAGAGAGAGTGGAAGAGGAAGAGGCAGAGAGAAAGAGAGAAGTAGCATGCCAGGGCCTCTGGCCACTGCAAATGAACTCCAGACACATGTGCCCCCTTGTGCATCTGGCTTACATGGGTCCTGGGGAATCAAGCAGGGGTCCTTAGGCTTTGCAGGCAAACGCCTTAACCACTAAGCCATTCCCCCAGCCCTTGAATAGTTTTCAAGGATTGTTCTTATTTTGATTATCTATACATTCTTTCTAAGTTTTTTTTCTTTTCAAAGTTTACAAATCATGCAACATATTTTGCTATTTGCTTACATTTCTTAATTTTGGAACAGGATTTTTCTTTTATTTTGAATTGTTTTCTGAATTATTTTTTAAATACTCTTTTTCTCTCATTTAACTTCTGAGATTCTAATTCTTGATTACGTTGTCCTTTATAGGTTCTGTAGTTTTCAATTCTTTAGCTGACTTTGGAGTCTTAGGTTCCTTAATTTAGTGGGCATCTTGTTTATTGTCTTGTTATTAAATTGGGGATTTGGTTTATTCTTTAGTTTTGATAAAGTGTCAGAGTTACTTGGTACTCCACAGTGACAATTTGCTACTGCTGTTTAGAAGTGAAACAACTCTTTCTGGACTTTTAGAGACAGAGCAGAATAGAATAGCAACTTCTTTTATTCTTTTTATTTGAGAGAGACAGAGACAGAGAAAGAGGAAGAGGCAGAGAGAGAATGGGTGCACCAAGGCCTCTCAGCTGCTGTGAACAAACTCCAGGCATGTGTGCCCCCTTGTGCACATTGCAGCATTGCATACTTGCATCACTTTTGCGCCTGGCTAAACATGGGACCTGGAGATTTGAACAAGCATTCTTAAGCTTCTCAGGCAGGGACCTTAACTGCTAAGCCAACTCTCCAGCCCTAGAATAGCAACTTCTTTTGTCACTGTGATAGTTTGAATATATGTCCCCCAATATATTCAATGTTTTATTACTTTATAGTTTGCATCTGCAATCACCTTGCTAGAGGCAAGGTCACTGGGGGTCCCCAGTCTTAAGGTGTGGTGATGGTTTGAGATTCCATTGTAAAGATATGCAAATGTGCCTAGCAGGAGTTCCTGAAGTGTGCTGTGTGACCTTTTGGCTGTAGTTTTGCTCTGTGTGCTGTGATGGCTGGTTGGCTTGCTCTCTCTCTTGCCTGGTCCTGTGAAGAGCAGGCTGCTTCTCCTGCCTTTATGGAACTTCCCCTGGATCTGTAAGCTTCAATAAATAATATCCCTTCCTCCATAACTGTGCCTGGTCTGGAAGTTCATCTCAGCGAACCTGAAGCTGTCTGCAACAGTAAAGTGGTACCGAGGAGTGTGGGGTGAGATGAACCTGACCATGTGGATATTCGTCTTTTGGAACTTTTGTTTTGGAGGAATGGGCATGGACTTGGTGCTTGCAATTGAAGATGCCTTCTGGAGTGGTAAGCCAAGTTTTATGGACTATTCTTATGAGAGTTTGAGAATGCTAAGTGCAGACAGTATTGAATTTTGAGGCTTGGCTTATGAGTTTTCTAAGGGGAAGGAAAGACTGCAGAGGACTTTGTTGGAAGTGGGCTACTGGCATAAGGGATGGCTACGTTCCACTATCCAGGCCAAGAAAGTTTGATCAAGCTTAAATTTGTAATGGACGGATGTGCTTGGCTAAAGATATTGGACTGAGAGATTTAAGATTTTAAGTTGGAAAACCTGAAGCAAGTTAAAAGCAGAGGCACTGAGACTGGTTTAGCTGCTATTGTCAAACACATTAGCAATCTTAAGGATGGTGGAAGGAAGGTGGCCCGACTGCTTTTACATTAAAACAATGGAGAGGATGCCTGAGGAAAGACTGTTAGAAATGCAAACTTTTGGAAAGAGTGTTTACTGGAGAAGGAACCTGCTTTTCAAAGCTATGGTTTATTTTATCCCTGGATTAAGAATATGACTGTGTCCTGCACACCTGGTATTAGTTTTGGAAACATGAAAAATACATGGAGTGGTCGTGAGTCGCACACGGTTCCAGGAGCCGCTGCTGAGATGCGGCATGAGGCAGGGCATGAAGACCCTCAGGAATAGGCTGGAAGAGCCTTTGGAAGATGGACCGTGGTTTGCATGGAGACCTGAAGATGTTTTGGATATACCAGGACTGTGCAAAAGGGCTACCATGGAGTGCAGTGTTGGCATGGGATGAAAGTTTTCCCTGGCGACTCTGCCCAGCTGGAGGGGCGGAATTGGAAAACCTGGAGACTGTCAGTCTATGGTTATATTGAACTTGAACTGCAGAAGTTTGATGACTACTGATGGTGGTTGAGTTTGCATTGTTCTAGTCTCTCCTTGCTATTTCTTATATAGTTAAAATGTTTACTCTGTGCCTTTACATGTTGAAAGTATTTAATTTGTTTGATTTTACAGGACTCACTATCTTAAGTTGGTCAAGACTGTGAGAACCTTTGAAATTGGACTGAGTACAATTTACAATGTGTGATAGTTATAAATCTATTGGGGGCCAGGAGCTAAATATATTGGGGGCCAGGGGTGGAATGTGATAGTTTGAATATATGTCCCCCAATATATTCAATGTTTTATTACTTTATAGTTTGCATCTGCAATCACCTTGCTAGAGGCAAGGTCACTGGGGGCCCCCAGTCTTAAGGTGTGGTGATGGTTTGAGATTCCATTGTAAAGATATGCAAATGTGCCTAGCAGGAGTTCCTGAAGTGTGCTGTGTGACCTTTTGGCTGTAGTTTTGCTCTGTGTGCTGTGGTGGCTGGTTGGCTTGCTCTCTCTCTTGCCTGGTCCTGTGAAGAGCAGGCTGCTTCTCCTGCCTTTATGGAACTTCCCCTGGATCTGTAAGCTTCAATAAATAATATCCCTTCCTCCATAACTGTGCCTGGTCTGGAAGTTCATCTCAGCGAACCTGAAGCTGTCTGCAACAGTCACTAAAGAAAATAAAAGTGGTCATTTATATTTCTAAATGTTCCTTCTCTATCAGTCTTTCAGTTTTATTTTGACTTGGTCTACTTCCCTGGTGATTTTAGCCCATGAATTTCTCCATAGTTCTAGGCTTTTCATTTTATAACATCTGCATCAGTTTTGTGAATGTGTAAGTCTCAGATAATAAAGCTCTGAAGAACCATCTGATCACACATTGGACTTCTTGCACTACTCTTTAAATGGGAAGTTTTGAGATCCTGAGGGTGAGTCAGGGTTTCCAGATCTTGGATCTCACTAGTCCCTGTGAACTTTTCCTCCAGGTTCTCTATTATAGTTCTTATACTATGTAGGTTATATAGTTCATATAGTTTTTAATGATAATATTTTGTACTCTGGGGTATATTAGTTACTTTTTGTATTGCAATTACAAAATATCTGAAAAAAAACAACTGAGGAAGGAAATGTTTCTTTTTGGCTCATAGTTGGAGGCTACAGTCCATCATGGCCAGAAAGGCATGGCTGCAGAAGTATGAGATACCTAGTCACATTACATCCACAGTATGGAAGCAGAGAGAGGTAAATGCTGGGGCATAGTTCAATATCTCCTTTTCATTTAGGGTGTGACCCCAGCCCATGCAATATCACTGCCCACATTCATGGTGGTTCTTCCATCCTCACTTAAATTTCTCTGGAAACATGCTCACAGATACACCTAGAAAGCTTGTAACCTAGGTTATTCTAGGACCTGGTCAAGATTAACCATGACAGAGCCGGGCGTGGTGGCGCTCGCCTTTAATCCCAGCACTCGGGAGGCAGAGGTAGGAGGATCACCGTGAGTTCAAGGCCACCCTGAGAGTACATAGTTAATTCCAGATCAGCCTGGGCCAGAGTGAGACCCTACCTTGCAAAAACCAAAAAAAAAAAAAAAAAAAAAAAAAAAAAAAAAAAAAAGATTAACCATGACATCAGATATATTTGGGACTATGGTTCTATAGATATAGTGAATGGTGTCGTGTCTTTCCTTATCATCATAGAAGAATTCAGGGAATTGATAATCTTCTAGAATAACTCTGGAACTGGTGATTGGCAATCTGGTTGGATGCACTGGAAGCAAGTCTTGGAAGGGGTTGCAGAAAAGAAAGGGGAGGGCATTCAATTAAAACTAGCATAAGGGAGGGCATGAAGGTGTGAAACACCTTGACATAATAGTAGGGCTGTATTATGTTCAGCATGCTCTAGTAAGTGGTTGGTGTGAGGTAATGGAAGGAATGACTATCTGAAACAGATGGAGTTTGATCACAATGAACTATGTGTGCTAAACTGGCAAGTCTGAACATTAATGCTACAGGAAGCCATGAAGGATGGAAAGCAAGAAAGTGACATTAGGTTAGCAGTTAGTATGCTCTGATGGCAGGTGTGGAGAACCATCCTGGAGTAACCCAGAGGACAGACAGGCCACTATGAGAAAATGAGAAGTAGTGAGGAACTAAACCAAGGCAGTGGGAACTCTTGGCAATGTTTGCATGTAAAGGGGTGAATTTTGGATGAACCAGGAAGCCTAGGATGAGCCTTAGGTCTCTCTGGAAAATACCTGGATTTCTACAATAGTAGTCATCGTACTTCCTGTGACTCTCATTTTGCCAGGATGGTTCTGATGTTTCTCAGAGTCATTACCTGACTGTGCCCTATGCAATTAGTGATATGTAGGATTTGGTTCCATACTTACTATAAGACTTTTATTAAAATAGTCTGTAATCTACAAAGTTGTTGAAAGATACAGAGGTGAACTTCCTTCAGGATTATGTTCTATCCATCTACATATAAGCACTACTACAAATATCTCATTATTCCAGCTTTTGTCTTGGGCATGAGAGGAAAACAACACAGAAGTAAAATGAACAGAAGCTTAAGATGGGTTCTAGGCCAGGCTGTGACTTCACAGACACTTAGGCATGGAAAGAAGCCCCCACTGAAAACTTGACTCCTGTCCCTTCCACTTATCTCAGAAAAAAAAAAAAATGCCGTAGGCACGCTACTCAAACTGTGGTCAGTAGCAACTACATGAACTTGGAAACTTGTTAGAAATGCAGTCGTCTCCGCCTCCAACTTGGATATCTGAATCACTATCTGCATTTTATAAGGTACCCTAGTGTGATTCATATGAACACTGAAGTTTCAGAATCACTGTTGTAGACTATGTACGGAAAATTTTTTTGTGTGTGACTTTGTCTTAATTTTCCTAAGAGGGCAAGAGTCTGTACTATAGCAAAGGTTTAATAAATTAATTTAAAATATTCCTGAGGAAACTGAAAGGGATATAATAGAATAGTTAAGGGTCACTGCTCTCTATGGAGTCAGTTTACTTGGGCTCAACAGCTGGCTTGGCTGCTAATTAATTGGGCGAGCATGGGAAAGATGTATGATCTCTCTGTCGAGTGCTATGTTTATCCGTGAAGGTGAATTAAGAAGTCTAACCTCAAACTACTGTTGTGCAGGCCAAGTGAAATGGAATCTGTAAAGGGGCTAGCTCAGATTCTCACACACCAGATGTGTATTATATATATTAACGAATAATCAAATTTAGCTTAAAATATCACACTTTGGTAGTTTTTAATGAGTTGTTAGAAGCAACATCAACACATTCTTTTCAAATTATTAACATTACCATTTTATATGAAACTATACATCTAAAGATATTTCTCATAGAAAGATAGACCTTTGACACAGTGATTACATGTATTTCTTTTATGTGATTTGCTAGAAAAGTGAAATATGGACATTAGAGAGACATGTTTGACTTGATAGTTTCTTTGTATGTTCTGATACATCTTTTATTTTTTTCAAATGTGTATGTTTATAGTGTATGCATGTGTGGTCATATGTAAGGTGCATATGCATATAGAGGCCAGAGGTCAATATCAGGTGTCTTCCTAAATCATTCTTCACTGTATTTTTTGAGACACATTCTCTCACCAAACCTTGGGTTCCAACAATTTGCTCAGACTTACTCCTCTCTCCATACCACAACTGCTTGACTCTTTTATTTAATGTTTTATTTATTTATTTATTTATTTATTTATTTATTTATTTATTTATTTATTTATGACAGAAAGAAAGATAGAGAGATTGGGCATGCCAGGGCCTCTAGCCATTGCAGTTGAACTTCAGACACATGCACCACCATGTGCATCTGACTTACATGGGTTCTGGGGAATCCAACTGGGTCCTTAGGCTTCACAGGCCAGAGCCTTAACCGCTAAGCCATCTCTCCAGCTCGTGCCTGGATCTTTTATGTGGGTGCTAAAGATCCAATCTCAAGTCCTCATTCTTTTTATTTTTTTATTTTTTTTATTGACAACTTCTACACTTACATACAAAAAATGCATGATATTTCCCTCCCCTCCCCCCATTCCCTTTTAGAACTCCAATCTCCATCATAGTGCTGAGAAGAAGGGATGGAGGAGTGCCCAGCACTGAGACACCTCTGTCACACCCTCCAAGGCTCAGAGACCATTGCAGAAGAGGGGGCGGATAGAATGGAAGAGCCAAAGGAAGAGTATGACTTCTTACAATGCAACTGCCCAGACAGAAATTGGCCTCGATATCCATGACCTTGCAGTGCCTAGCAATACCTTCGCAAGACCCTCAAAATAGAAGAAAAAGATGATGACATCATTCTTGCAGACAAGCACATTGCCCACTGAGCCATCTCCTCAGCCAACCTGAGACAAGCTTTCTAGATGAACTTTGTGGAAATAATTTTTGTTCTCTGAAAAAACTTTTAAACTTCAGAAAGGTAGAGTCTTCTTGTGTCTATCCATTCTGTTTTATATTGTTTTGTATTTATGTCCTGATAAATCCCAAAGAAACATTCCTGCAGATGCTGAATGACCTTTTCATTGTTGATATGTCTTGAGGAATTCTGAGGCAAACATGCCCCAAAACAGCAACAGTTCTGCCAAACATGGTATCTAAACATAAACAAAGCAAAGCAAGGCTTGTACAAACCCCTATAGGTTTTAAAAGTTTTAGGAACCTATCTGATGTATTCTGTCACCACCCCCACACTTGAAGAGCTGTGTTATTATTCCCTAGCAGGCATTTTGAGCTAGAGAGGCCCATACCATGGAGGGTAGAATGAGGTTGGAGAAATAAACTCCAGATTGTATTTATTTCTTATTACAGAGCTCAGCATTTTTATGTTCCCTCATCAACAAAAAGACTCCCCTGTACACACCTTTGGTGCTTGCTATTTATGTTCACCTGCTACTCAATTAACACCCCATCACAGGGCACACTTGCAGGGGGGTTTATTGTCGGACCACTCACTGCAGCCCTTAACCCTCTACCTCACCTCCATTACACAGGGAGTTAAAACAGTCCCTGACTGTGGTTAGAAAACATGTCTTTTCATTTGGTGTTTGTGTGAGGTTTTCCTTGAGCACATACCCTGGGTGCTCATAAAGTTACAACTCTATCTACATGCGTCTGACATTTATTACCTTCCACAGAACTGTAAAACTCACCTTTCTCTTTTAACTGCGACTGCTGACATGTTACATAAAATAAACTTTAAATATTACCTATAAATTAATTAGCATTTCCCTGTATTAGTGAAAGCTGGTGAAGGCTTCCCAACACTGATTTGGTATAGTTAGAAGGCTTAATTGCCTCTTCTAAAGACAATGGCATTATTAGTTTTTTTCATCTAGTTATATTTATGATTTTATTAGCCAAGTAATATATATTCACCCATAGAAAGTTATGGAAATACACCATATTTTAAGACTAAAATTAGAAACTCTCATTTTGAAATCACTTCACTGATTTCAAAATTCCCAGTATTTTTTTTCTTAAAATCACATTGAGATACCATTACATCCTAATTAGAAAGGTTGCCATCAAGAAAACTAATGACAATAAATGCTGACAAGTTGTGGGGAAAGAAACCTTGCTCACTCCTGGTGGGAGTGCAAAGTCGTGAAGTCATTGTGGAAATCAGTATGGAGGTTTCTCAAAAACTTAGAAATAGAACTGCCAGGTTACCCACCAATACAACTCCACACTGCTTCCGAGATACTTGCACATCTATCTTTATTGCTGCTCTATTCACAATATCTCCCACAAGGAATCAGCCTAGATACTCATCAACAAATGAAGGGATAATGAAAATGTGGCACATACATGCAATGGAATTTTACTAAACAGTAAGTGAAAATGAAATGCTGAATTTGTACAAAATGGATGGATCTGGAATTATATTATGTGAGGTAACTGAAAATCAGAAAGCCCAGAAATATTTGTTCTCTTTAATATGAGGATATTAGTTTATAATATTTATATGTTTTATATGAATAGGGGGGCAAATGTGGTTCAAATCTAGAATGACAACCAACAGCAAGTAATAAGAGACAACGCGGGAGTGGGGAGAGGGCAAAAGAATACATGTGACATGAGCTTCTAGTCAATATGGCATCAGCCTAACGATGCCTCACCTCAACAGGGAAGGAAAGGCAAGACATTTAGGGTTAAGAGGTTTTTATTTTTACAGTCTGCAGATTCTAATAGAACTCCAGTGGGAGGGTGCCGAGGATTGGTTGCCCACCAGTTCCCCAGTCCCCCCAAGCAGCAGTCTGAGCCACACTCCCAGCCACAGGTTCCTCCTGCACTAACTGCAGGCTTAGTGACCACATGCTAATAAGCTAGCATTCACCACCCTACCCCCACCTAGGCTTTCTCACCCCCACAGAGCTCCACACGCAAACCCGTCCCACTCACTGCCCCCACTGTGCTCCCCACTCCCCCCTTCCCCTGCGCCAACCCATAGCATTTGCCCCACCCCAAATAAGCTAGAGTGTGCCCCTCTCCACCATGACCAAGGATTTCCTGCCCCGGGTGGAGCTCCAAGAGTGAAAGCCATCCCACTGGCCACCAGTCCCCTGTGTGGACCCAGGCCAACTCACTAGCATTCACCCCTCCCCACCCTGACCTAGGCTTTCCCACCCCCTTGGAGCACCACACATGAAACTTGGAAACTGAAGAACACACATTTAAACAATAAATGGGTAGCAGATGAAATAAAAAATGAAATTGCAAAATTTCTAGAAATGAATGACAATGAGAATACATCATACCACAACTTATAGGACACAATGAAGGTGGTCCTCAGGGAAAAATTTATAGCACTATATGCCTTCATAACAAAGCCTGAACGACCTGAAATCAATAGCCTAACCATCCACCTAAAAGCATTGGAAAAACAGGAAGAATCCAACCCAAGAAGCTCCAGATGGAAAGAAGTAATTAAGATCAGAGCAGAAATTAATGAATTGAAAACTAAGAAAACAATTAAGAAAATTGATGAAACCAAGAGCTGGTTCTTTGAAAAAAAATAAGCAGGACTGATAAAACCCTGGCCAATTTGATCAAGCGAAAAAAAAAAGAGATGCTTCAAATTAACAAAGCTATATTACAAAGCCATAGTAATAAAAACAACATGGTACTGGCATAAAAATTGGATTGTAGACCAATGGAACAGATCGAGGACCCAGACTTTGGCTCAAGTAACTACAGCTACTTGATATTTGACAAAGGCCCGAACAATGTAGACTGGCAAAAAGACAGCATCTTCAACAAATGGTGCTGGACAAACTGGATAACCATATACAGGAAAATGAAACTTGATCTACACATCTCACCATGCACAAAAATCAAATACAAATACATCAAAGACTTCCAATATAAGACTAGAAACTCTGCTACTACTGGAAGGAAAAATAGGAGGGTCTTTGCATGATATAGGAGTGATAAAAGACTTCCTGAACAAAACCCCAGTAGCTCAGGAACTTAAACAGTCACTCAACCATTGGGATCTATTGAAGCTGAAAAGTTTTTTCACAGACAAACATACAATAAGGAGAGCCAATAGATTACCCACAGAATGGGAGAAAAATTTGCTAGTTATACAATGGACAGAAACCTAATTTCTAGAATTTACAAAGAACGCAAAAACCCAAACAATAAAAAGTCAAACAACCCACTCACAGAATGGGGCAGAGAGCTGTACAGGGAGTTTTCAGAGGAAGAAATACAAATGGCAAACACCCTAGTCATCAGGAAATGCAAATTAAAACAACTATGTGATTCCAGTTTATCCCAGTAAGGATGGCAAACATTTAAAATCTAATGAAAACAAATACTGGTGAGGTTGTGGAGAAATAGGAACCCTCATTCACTGTTGGTGGGAATGTAAGATAGTACAACCACTATGGAAAGCAATATGGAGACTCCTAGAAAGGTTGACTATAGAGTTACCAACAGACCCAGTTATTCCCTTCCTGGGCATTTACTCTAAAAGTTCCATGCCTCAGTTCAGAGAGATTTGTTCAACCATGTTTATAGCTACTGAATTCATAATAGCTAAGAACTGGAATCAATTCCATGATTAGACGAATGGATAACAAGATGTGGTATATTTACATGATGGAATTCTACACAGTAGTAAGGAAAAATGACACAATGAAATTTGAAGAAAAATGGTTGAACCTGGAACAGATCTTTCTCAGTGAACTCATCAAATCACAGCAAGATCATTTTTGCATGGTCTCACTCATCTGTGGCTCCTAACCTGAATCTGCCTGAAATGCAGACATACCTAATAAGCATTTCCAGGACTGGACAATAGGAAGGGTGTGGCAGGAGGGAAAGGTAAGGGTGGAGGGGGACACAAAACTGGACCCAAATGGAAATGGCACCATAACATCCTATATCCTGAAAGACAGACTAAAAGGTTAAACCTTCATCAAGGCCTTAGAGGGAACACCTGATTCACAGGGCCCTGGAGAGGGTCTGGTGCAAACTAACCTTAAGTTTCTCTTGTTTATCTCTCTCTCTCTCTCTCTCTCTATCTCTTCTCTCATTCTCTTCTATATTGCCTATCTTTTTTTTTTTTTTCCTTCTTTTCCCTTGGCAGTGGCCTGTAACTCCCAGCGCCAGTATCTGGTTAACATCCACAAGGAGCTGTTGATCAGAGAGACCTACAACATTTCCCAAAAGAAGACAGATTTCTGTCAGAGTATTTGATGACCCACCAAAGGTTAATAATAAGACCCTACTGCCAAAGAAACCATATGCTGTTGGTAAGGAACACGGAGCAACCTGGCTGGAATATGGAAGAGAGTCAGTCCCCAGACAGTTAGCTTGTCTATTGCCAGAAGGTGCTACATGAGTGACTAGGAGAAAGTGACCCACAACTGGCCAAGCAACATGTTATCTAAGCTTCTTGGCAGCAAACAACCTGACATGATGCTCACACAAGGGCAATAGTGGCATACAGCCATGGTGGGTAACCAACTGCTCTTGATTTGGCTAACAGATCTGCTCAGTGGAATGTAACCCATAGCTGGAACTGGGAAACAAGTCAGAACCATATCCAAATAACACACCAGCTCTCCAATATCAAGCTCCCATCAATTGTTGGCTACAAGAGGGCCTACATCTATGAAATTCTCTCTAAAATTATAATGGTTATCCCATTTATCTGGTGCTAACCTCTCTCTCCATTGGAGAATTTGCTTCTCTTTTTCAGATGGATGCAGATCCTGAGGAGAGAATCAGCCCATCATACCTCACCAGGGCCCCAGCTGAAACCATAGAGTAATGGGGGAAATGGGCAAGAGTGCTGCTTTCTTGGTGAACCTGGTACCAGCACAAGGGTGAAGGAGATAGACACAGAGAAGACTCAGCTCCTACCAAACCAGATATGCAGAGACACAGAGGATCCCTTTACCTCATCACTGAAATAGACCTAAAATGATCCCAACAGGACTCAGGGAAATTAATGAAGAGGGGGTGGAAAGATTGTTAGAGCCATAAGTTGGGACACATTGCCTATTCCCCATAACTGATGGCTACCCCCACAATGCACAACCCACATTCCCCAACAAGGAGAGTCCCTTTGGAGGAGGGAGGACAGGGAGGAAGCTAAAGATGGTACCAGCTTGATTGTATATGTACTATCTATATAACTAATAAAAACAAACAAACAACAAAAGAAGAATACATGTGACATTTAAACAGAAAAGGGACCAACACATGTGACATGTAAACAGAAAAGGGACCCTAGGGCGGAGAGATGAGGGGAGAAATCAACTAAAAACTTTGTGTTTAAACATGCTATAATGGATAATGGTACCTAAAACTCTGTATGCTAACTCAAGTATAAAGAAATAATAAACAGAAAAATATATAAATATTTTTTCTGGGTGGTGCTGAGAATTTAATCCATATGTGTTATGCACACACTCTAACACTATGCCATACTCCTAGCTCCTATTATCTCCTTTACATAAATATATATTTATATAAATGTTTATGCATTTTGTGCTTTTATATGTAAGTACTGATTTTATGGTCATACCATTTTGTATGCTTGTATTTTCATTCAAAATTTAGTATTAGGTTTATGTATTTACATGCTTTGAATACCATCTTCATTATGTCATGTCATGTAAGTATCAATTTTATATTTTATTTTATATGTATACTACATATTTATATATCATAGATAAATATAACTATTAAAATGAACAGTCTGTTTAATTTTGATGTTAATATAATTTATATCCATTCATCTCAAGAAGATTCCATATTTTTCCTAACCTCAAATTTTTGGCCATTATCAATAACACTGAGATTAAAACCTGCTTGTTTGCCCCATTATGCTCTTTTAAAAATTATTTATTTATTTGCAAGGAGAGAGAAAAAGGGAGAGACAATGGGTGTACCAGGATGTCCAGCCACTGCAAACGAACTCTAGATTCATGCATCACTTTGTTTTACATGGGTACTGGGGGATTGAACCTGGATTGTTAGGCATTTCAGGCAAGCACCTTAACCACTTGGCCATCTCTCCAGCCCCCATTATGTTCTTTATAGAGCATATTGATAAAGCTCTTGCTTTAGGGTTGGGATCAAACTCAGCACTTGATAAATGTTTACATTCAAAAAATAGATGACGGGTTGGATAAATGGCTTAGGGGTTAAGGTGCCTGCCTGCTAAGCCTAAGAACGCTGGTTCCAATCTCCAGCGGTTCCAATCTCCAGGTGCCATGTTTAGCCAGATGCAAAGTGAAGCAAGGGCGCAATGCCACACTTGACCACAAGGGGGGCAATGCATCTGTATTTCGTTCTCAGCAGCTGAGACACTGCTGGTGCGCCCATCTCTATTTGTCTTCCTCTCCCTCTCTCTCTCTGTCTCTCTCTGTGTCTCTCTCTAAAAAAATTTTTTTTAAATAAAAATAAAATAAAAATAGATGAATATTATTTCACATTCTGACTTCATCACTTATTTAAAGGCAGCTTTTCTTACTGTAGGTGTTGGCCATTTCCTCTTAGGTTCATTTCAGAATTATTACTACTATTCTGCTATTGTTTTATTCTGTAAGTTGGGTTTTTCCTATTATATTCTCTAATAGCATATCTTGTTGAAGGGGACTATGCACGCATTCTTGCATGCTGACATTTGCCTCAAGGACAGTGACTCTACTTGTTGTAACACCATCTTTCATAGATAATCTTTTGAGCCAGGCTTGGTGGAACACGCCTGTCTTTCCAGTACCCGAGTGAGAGGCTGAATAACTGTAAGTTCAAGGAGAGCCTAGACTACATAGTAAGACTGTCAAAAAAATGATTGCAAACTTTTCTATGTGTAAATTCCTTATACTTCTTATTTTATTGGCTCCAAATGCAATAATAATGGTGAAAGCAGAATGCTTTGTATCACTATTTGACATTAATTAGATTTAATTTAAAATTAGGTACAGTATTTGAAATGAATTTCTGCACAAAATCCTACTGTTTTATAGAATTTTCCTTTTATACTTTGTTAAGAGTTTTTATCAGGAATGTATGTTCAATTTGATTTATTTTTTACTACAATCTATTAATAGGATCGTTTTTTTCTTCCTTAAACAGTGACCTATTGAATCACATCAAAATCTTTCCCATCTAGCCAAACTTATACTCACAAGATTTGAGGCTACATTGCGCACTTTTCACCATAATGCAAATTCAACTCACTGATACAGTATTTAGGATTTTTATACTATGTCAGGTGAAACTGGCAGGTTGGTTATTCTTTTATTATGATATAATTTCTGGTATCCTGTTTTTTTTGTACACATTGATATAAAATAAGATACAACTACAGTGACATATAAATGTTCTTTTATGTTTCCATTTTTTTTTGAACAGAACCTGACACTTCTCAGCTAAGTTCCTTTTTATTTTATTTTTATTATTATTTTATTTATTTGCAAACAGATAGACAGGGAAAGATTGGGTGTGCCAGGGACTCTGTATAGTGCACAAGAACTCCAGACACATTCACCATTTGTGCATCTGGCTCTGTGTGAGTACTGGGGAATCAAACTGGGGCCATTAGGCTTTGCATACAAGTACCTTAACTGCTGAGCCATCTCGTCAGCCCTAAGTGTTCTTTTCTCATACTCAAAGTTGAATCTTCTGAAATTGGCTGAGCAATTTGATGGCATCAGGAATAATGTTTCTTGAAGACTCTGGAACCTCCTCTCATGATTACTAGATCATGATTACTAGATCCTGCATACCCAGATGTGTAACAATGTCAAAAACAAACGACTGGAATGGGAATCTGAGTAGCTGTCTGCCCAGTGGACCAGGAGCTAGAACTTCTTAGATACACTCTCAATAGATTTTCATGTAGGTTGTACATGGGCCATATGGCTACCCTCCAGCTCCAGTGGGAAGACATGTGTGGTGGTTTGATTCAGGTGTCCCCCATAAACTTACGTGTTCTGAATGCTAGGTTCCCAGCTGATGCAGATTTGGGAATTAATGCCTACTGGAGGCTGTGTATTGTTGGGGATGGGCGTATGGGTATGATAGCCAATTTTCCCCTTGCCAGTGTTTGACACACTCTCCTGTTGCTATTGTCCACCTTATGTTGGCTGGGGGTGATGTCTACCCTCTGCACATGCAATCGTTTTCCCCTGCCATCATGGAGCTTCCCCTTGAGTCTGTAAACCAAAATAACCCCCCTTTTTGTCCCCCACAAGCTGTTCTTGGTCAGGTGATTTCTGCCAGCACTGCCAACCTGACTGTAACAACATGGATCTGAAATATGCTTTCTGAAGAGCATACTTATATTAAAACCTCTTTAGGGTTAGGAATATAAAATATTTCACTAAATCACCTTTGAAATTTTGATTAATACTTTTCCTATGCTTTGTGGGCCCTCCTTCCCCTAACCTTCTTCATCGTTTTCTTCTTGGCCTGTGGATTTACAGAGAAATACTTATTGATATGCATTAATTGAAAGTTGTGGTAAAGTTGTCTAAAAGTATTATAAGTTATTTTATTCTATTCTTATCATTTATTTTGTGTACGTGTGTGTGTGAGAGAGTAGGTGTGCACATGCTACCGTGCACATGTGGAGGTCAGAGGACAATCTTGGGGTGCTTCCTCCTTGCATTTTCTTTGGAGACAAGGTCTCTCATTTCTGCTTCTTCAGAGCTTCCAGATTCTCTTGGCTCAGCCTTCCATTGCCATAGGCTTGTTGGGGATACAAGATGCCAGCACCACTTCCCATTCAGCTTTTAAGTGTATTGTACAGTAGCATTTTATTCACATTCATACTGCTGTCAATTTGTATTTAATATGAAAAAATTCTAGTTGGGCAATTTTTTTAATCTTTATTTATTTGAGAGCAACAGACACAGAGAGAAAGAGGCAGCTAGAGAATGGGCACGCCAGGGCCTCCAGCCACTGCAAACGAACACCAGATGCATGCATCACCTTGTGCATCTGGCTTATGTGGGTCCTGGGGAATCGAGCCTCGAACTGGGGTCCTTAAGCTTCACAGGCAAGTGCTTAACCTCTAAGCCATCCCTCCAGATAGTTGGGCAACTTTTTAAACAATTCTTGTGATGTTAATTTCTAATTTTAAGATTTTATCACAGTAAACAGAGATTGTGGAGGGAAGGAATGATTTCTACATTCTGGAATTCAGTTATTTCTTGCGAAACTAAATCATTATTTGTTGTTTTGTTTATATCCTACATATCTGTTTTAAAGTGTCCATTGTGAGTGTAGGTCAGGAGTTCTTTTAAGTTTCCATGTCCTTTTTCCTTCTTTATAACATTCTGTTATTTTTTTAATCCTTCTCCCAAAATCTCAGCACCATTTTGGGAGTAGAGTGGCATTGTCATGACTTAAAATCCTCAGAAGCCCACTCATTCATTTTAAGAATAAATATCTCAATAAAAATCTCTTTATGATGTTGACTAATTCTTACAATGTAATTTAATGCATTGCTGTGCTAGTCTAGTCTCTATGTATCCTTGCTCTCCATGTTTCCATGGCTCTAATTTTAGACTTTTTCAAGGACTTCCAGAGTTCAGGAAGAAGAACAAGAGGCAAGCAAACTTTCCCTTTTAGAAGCTTGCTGACTTTTTGATCGATTTCATCTTTTGCTCACAGACGGAGCATATATCCCGCAATCCGGTGTATTTGCCATGTGTCCTCTTAGTATTGGTTGGTTATCTCCTGTGCACATTTTAACACTATGTTCTTAAATTGTTCTGGAAGGGTTTATACTTTGTCAACACAAAATAGCTCTAATTTCAAGCCTTTCATGCAATATACTAGTGTCTTCTAGTTTATTATTATTTTATTTTATTATTTGAGGCAAGCCCAACAGACTCATCTTTTTTATATGAGAGAGAGAAAGTGAGCAAGAGCGAGAGAGAGAGAGAGAGAGAGAGAGAGAGAATTTCCATGCCAGGGCTTCCAACCACTATAATAGAACTGCAGACGCATGTGCCACCTGTGTGCATGTGTGACCTGGCTTACATGTGATCTGAAGAGTCAAGCATGAGTCCTTAGGTTTCTCAGGCAAGCACTTTAACTGATAAGCTATCTCTTCAGCATCTCTGCTTGTTTATTTTGAGTATTTATAATATCTATATTGGATAATTATGTGCTTGCGTGTACCGAATTTCTTCTGTTTTCTGTTTCTCTCCCTTGCTTGATTTCTGTTTTCCTGTTTTACTTTGATTTAGATTGGTTGAGTTTGCAATGCTATTTTTCCCTTCCTGATGATTTGTGGAAGCCATTCATTTTTCTAGTCTAATAATTTGCCTTACATTTAAAACTACAGTGTTATATTTATATTTTTCTATTTAGGCCTAACATTAGGTGAAAATATACAGGAAACATAAGGCATTTTATATGCTTGCCCTGGTCTCCTTTTCCATCCTCTATAATTACCTCTCTTACTAAGATCACCCAAGGTTAGGCCACATTTTTTTAATATAAAATCAAAAAATGTAGCCTTAATTGTTTCTTTTCCTCACATCTTCATTTTCTGATTGCTTACATGCTTTCAAATTGTTATTTATCTTTTGAGCTTTATTGTAGTATAGCTGGCAAGTAAAGATTACACATACTGCTAATGTAGACAATATGAAAATTGATACACATACATTGTAAAATGATGACCACAATCATGTTAATTAACACAGTATGGCTTGGCATGATTATAATTGTGTACATATAGTAAGAACATTTAAGATTTACATTCTTAGAAATTTGGAAGTGTGAAATAGTGTATTATTAGTTATATTTATCATGCCGTTAACTAGAGACCAAGAATTGTGTATTTTATAACTAAAAGTTTGCACATTGTGGCTAATCCTTATTTCTCCAATATCACATCAATGGTGGCACCCACTATTCAAATCATTCCTTCCATGTCTTGCTTGCTTGATTTAGCATAATGTCTTCCATGTTCATGTGTCTTGTTATAAATCGTAAGAGTTCCTTATTGTGTGTCCATTGCACGTTTTTATATAGCTATACCCCTTTTCTTTATCCATTCATCCATAAACAGACATTGATGTTGCTTCATATCTTGACTATTATGAATGGTGGTGCTGCAATGAACATGAGAGGGTCAGATACCTCTTTGATATACTGATTTCAAGTTCTTTGCATACTAAGAAGTGGGACTATAGAGTTACATAGTACTTCTGGGTCTGGTAGTTTGAGGAAGCCCAATAAATACTCTTTTCCATAATGGCTGCTTCAGGCTCTGCTATTGGACCAAGTCAGCAGGTCTGCCTCAGTGACATGGACAAGCATGGCTGCTCACAGGGACCTAGCAGGCCTCAGACGATGAAGTCTTCAAGAAGTAAGTCTTGGGCTGGAGAGATGGCTTAATTTGCCTGTAAAACCCAAGGACCCAGGTTCAATTCCGCAGTACCTTTGTAAGCCAGATGCACAACTTGGCACATGCGTCTGTAGTTTGTTTGCAGTGGCTAGAGGCCCTGGTGTGTCCATTTTTTCTCTCTCTTTCTCCCTCTCAAATAAATAAATATTTTTTAAAAAATAAGTCTTTGCGAAGGTTGAAAAGCTGGGGAACAACTTAAAATCTAGTTGCTATAACCTGGCATGTTCATTTTGTGTGTGTGTGAGGGACACATATGGTATATACCTTGAATATTTAGTTTAGCAAAACGCATCTACTATAGCAGCATCCATAGGGGAAAGCTAGAAGCTAAGCCATTGGATGGCTTTCTGTGTTATCATCCTCTGAGCATCAGTCATCAAACTGATCATCGCTCTGCTGCTCTGATTTCTTCTCTGGAAACTGAATTTTCTCTCAGTACTATTGTAGGATTTTAGAACAAAAACACTCACTAAGCCATTTTTTTTTCTTTAACATTCCTTTGGCTGGGTAACTGATGGAACTTTTCAGTCTGAGCAATTTCACTTCTTTTAATTATGGTTTGTGGTTTCTTATTTGGAAATACATCCACTTTAATTTCCTTCTTTATCTTCTCCCTTTCTCTTCTAATTCTGTGATTCTTTTTTTTTTCTTTTTATTTTTTTGGTTTTGCAAGGTAGAGTCTCACTCTGGTCCAGGCTGCCCTGGAATTAACTATGTAATCTCAGGGTAGCCTCCAACTCTCCGCGATCCTCCTACCTCTGCCTCCCAAGTGCTGGGATTAAAGGCATGCGCCACCACGCCCGGCTCTAATTCTGTGATTCTTATGAGAAGGTACTAGGGAGTTCTGTATCTACCCTTTAAGTCCCTGACCTTTTGCCGCCTTTCCCACAAATGGTGAGTATTGTTTGTGTCCCACCTAGTTCCAAACATCACTTTTGCTAAGTTTTTCCAACCACACCCCCAACTGTGGCCTGAATTAGCACTATGGCTCACACATGTGACCTTCCCAGAAGGTCTTTCCTCGGGCACTTGGAGCTGTGTTGTAAGGAGGAATGTGAAAGCACAGCTTTTCCTCAGCTCTTTTAAATGGAGTGAGAAGAGAATTTGGACTCCTATTGCTTTATACTTTCTTCCTTCTGCACAATGAGGTTTCCTGAGAGCACTACCATAATAGATTACTTCGATGTGAATCCTTCCTTGTCTTAGGTTCTGTTTCTATACAATCACATCGTCTATTTCCAGAAAATTCTTTAGTTTTATCTCTGAAGTCAATTGGTCCCATTTGCAGTTGTGTCTATTTGGTAATATAGCTCATCTATGATCTTTTTAAATTAAAGTTGTAAGGAATATTTTTTTCCTGAAACACTTATGCATGATGTGGAACTGTGCCATAGTCTCCCAAAGGCAGGGAGCTAAGTGGGCGCAGCACTATGTAGAGCCACGATGGTTGTGGAAGGAGAATGAGTGATGCCTGAGCATCAGTCATACATACTTCACTTTCTTCTTTTGAACACATTTTTTTTTTCCCTAACAGAATCTTATTTTAAAGCGATCCGTTGGTGGTCTGTTATTTTTCATAGAAATCTTCCTTAATTTTTTCTGAGATTTCGAAAGTTATACCCTGTTTGCACTATTTCCACAACTAACTTCCCGCGTCTTTTAAATGTGTTACTTATCTTAGTTAGCTTTTTGTTCTGTTTTGACAGATTTCTTCTTTCCCTGCTGGCACTCATTTTCCTCGAATACTTAGGAATATTGAATATTTGCCATGTGTTCAATTGTCTGATTATGTTTGAATTTGAGAACACCTGCTCACCTGTTTTACTCACAGCCTACCTTAGAGGGGAAGACATGGATGCTAGAGCCATCGGCAGCGATCCAGTTTACTGGCCATTCAAAGGTGTACTCCCATTCTCCTGGGGTGCTTCTTAACCTGGGTCACTGCTGTAAGCTGAGAGCCAGGCTGGGGTGGGAGCCTGGCATGGGGTGATGATTGCCCTGCTTAGCTCCTCCTCCAGGGAGGTGGCCGGAGCCTCACATCCATGGAACAGAACGCTGCTTTAAACTCTCCTTCCTGTCAGCCTTTTTTTCCATACAGGTGTCTAACTGTATTAACTATTAGGGCTTTAATTTTCTTCAGCTTTAACTTTTGGAAATAAAGTGAACACTGTCTCTTTTCTGCCCGACATGTACCTTCCCTTCCCTGCATGGCTGTAAATTAGGTATTTGATTTAAAATAAGAAATTGTGAGCATTATGTCAGTGCATTTGTGACAGGAAAGAAGTCATGCGAGCATAGATGACATTGTGATCCCCTTTCCACTGAATGTGGTACGTTTCTACTCGCGCAATTCATTTTTTGACATATATTTGTTATTTTTTGTATCACCTCCTGTTTTACTTTTGTCGTGTCTCATTATTTCCTTGTGACGTTCTTTTCCATGCCATGCCCTTGTGCACGTTATTAACTATGCCTACATGCTTTATTTCCAGTTTGTTCTCATTCCTGTGCTAGATTGCTCTCACACCAGAGCTTAATTCTGAGATAGCTTAAACTATTCCTCAGAGGTAGAACAGGCAGGCAGCTTGATCCAGCAGCTCAGGTCACAGTTCACAGTACTGGGTGTGATGGCATTCTGGCTTCCTGGACAGGAACAGACACCTCAATGCCCAAGTCCAATTTTCTAAGCAGTCATCAACTACATCCTTTAGTTTCATATCTTTTGGCTTTAAAATTATTTTGGTAGGGCTTAAATCTCACAGGAGCATCGTGTTAAAGCCAGTATTTTTACGTCAGCTATTTTTATATATGAATTAAAATAGAAAATTTGATCCATTCATTTACTTAAAATAATCTGACACTTCTGCATCTTCTTTGAGGGCTAGGGTGTGGAGCGGGCAGATGAAAATCTATTTGTCTGTCAACATTGGATCCACGAGAGAAAGCCCAGCAATTATCAGTGTTTCAGATTACCACAGTCAAAAGCTATGAGGGAGTAAGCTTTCTTATATTTTCTTTTTTTCATGTTTTATGGACTTTTCCTATATTTTTACAAGTTTAAAGGATTTATTCCAATTAGGAGGTTCACTGCATACTACCCTATGAACACTTTCAACTGTAAGGGTTTCTTAGGATTTTTCCAGTTTTTGTCCATCTTGTTATTTAGGATAAATTTTTGTACATCTGATGAAATTTCCTCTTAGAATTTGTTTTGAGAGTTGATACTAGGCACATTTTGCTTTATTTTCTTAGATATTCAGAAAAGATTTGAATATCTGCTTTATGGTGACTTGGGGAAGTATGGTTTACCTTTTTTTTTCTTTTTCTTTTTTTCTTTCTTTTTTTTTTTTTTTTTTTTTTTTTTTTTTGGTTTTTCAAGGTAGGGTCTCACTCTAGCCCAGGCTGACCTGGAATTTACTATGTATTCTCAGGGTGCCTCTGAACTCACAGAGATCTCCTACTTCTGCCTCCCAAGTGCTAGGATTAAAGGCATGTACCACCACACCACACCCAGCTTCTAATTTTTGATTTTTTTTCTTTACAAGAAGCCTATATCTTAGGAACGGTTTTACTAATAGTCTACTACTCTACATCTGAAATGTATTTGACTCACTAAATTTGTAGTTGCCAGAAGAAAATCACTTAAAAATCTCTCTTTCCTAGACTGGAGTAAGATAGACACTGGTTGTTCAACCCACCATGTTCCACAAGAGAATATTGTCAGAAGTTGTTCTCTAAGGTTCCATCCCTGACCTTTTCTTCTTTTTTAAAATTTTTATTTACTTATTCAAGAGAGGGAAAAAGTCAGAGAGAGAAAGAAAGAGCGAGAGAGAGAGAGAGGGAGAAGGAGAGAATGAGCACGCCAGGGCTTCCAAGCCACTGCAAACGAACTCCAGAAGTATGTGCCCCCTTGTGCATCTGGCTTATGTGGGTACTGGGGAATTGAACCTAGGTCCTTTGGCTTTGCAGAAGCTCCTATACTACTAAGCCATCTCTCCAGAACCCCCTGACCTTATTTTCTTCCACACAAAGAGTTAATCAGATAGCTTCTGTGACAGCTGTACATAATGCGCTGCTTCAAGTGACAACTCTGCCTCTGTTTTTCCTGGGTGATGACCTGGGGAATCACTTCTCTCCACACCTGCCTGTTCCACTTTCTGCATCACCTGCACCTGGCTTGTCTGCAGCCATCTTTTCATCATGCTTCGTCTATGCCATCGTTAATAAATAAACACATGGAATAGCCAAGAGAGACAAGTAACGGCATTTTAAATCAGAGAGCAGTTATCAGTCTACCCCCTCACTTTCCTTTGCTTGAAGTTATGCTTGGCCTATGGTCCAAATACTTGACAAAATAAATCTCATAATAGGAATTTACTCCTTTTTATTTTCTCAATGTTTCAAAAGGTTTAGATATAACTGCTGCAATAAGATTCATATATTTCATGTCTTGGGTAGTATGGGCATAATTTCATTATTACAAACAATAAGAATTATAATATGTAAATTGACTTGAAATGCTTTTAAAGGCCTATATAGGGTTGGAGAGATGGCTTAGTGTTTACAGTGTTTGCCTAAGAAGAGTAAGGATCCAGGTTCGATTCCCCAGTACCCACATAAGCCAGATACACAAGGTGGTGTATGTGTCTGGAGTTCGTTTGCAGTGGTTAGAGGCCCTGGTGGACCCATTCTCTCTCTATCTGCCTCTTTCTCTCTCTCAAATAAATAAATAAATATTAAAAATTTAAAAAAAGTATTTCTAATAAATATGCACTGAAATTATTGGAAATTTGCTCTTCTGGTTTTATTATAATGTGTTAATTACTATTTTTGCCATAGTAGTGGAAAAGTTATGCTTGGATATATCTGTTACTAAAGACATTGCTTTCTGGTCAGCCAGGGGTGAATATATCAAAATCTGAACGTTGCTGTTGACAGCCAGGGTCAGACTGCCAGCTCTTTTTCAGCTGTACTCTGCATACTGTGCTGAAGGATGGTAACTGTTGTTTATCATTGTTCTCAGTGATGTGGGACAGTGAATAATTAAAACTTGAATTTCTATGAACATGTGAATTCTCAGTGAATTTCTAATCTATAGCTCTCCTTGGAATGTAAAGTCATAGTTCCTCAACCTTTTTCAATGTTCTCTGAAGCAACTCAAGAACCAACCAGCATATACACAGCCTTCATGAATAAGTACTGTGTAATGAGGCAGAGCTGAAGAATGGAGTTTCAGTCCTCTAAACTTGTTCCCTTCTTGCCAGTGCATACCTAGGAAAAGAAGCCACCATATTGTATCTATCAAATAATCTAGAGTATATGTGATGATAGAATTTTATCTGAAGAGTCCGGTGAGCTTCTGCTATTGGTGATGTGATATCTATTTCAAATAATATCTGTACTTCTTCAAATTATTGAAATAAAATATGTTTATTATAATAAATCTACAAAAAAGGAATCACTACAAACAAAAGAAAAGAAAGCTGTTTAGAGAAAAAGCTATTAACAATAGAGAAATATTTTTCAACTCTTTCTTTAAAATTAATTTTCATTTCACTGTTATATTAACTTAAATTTATATTGCATTTTATAGAAGTCTATGAACAATTTTTTTTTAAAAGCATCTCCTTACCCCATCAGGTTTCTGTGATGGTTGTTAAAGTAGGCAATGAACATGTTAACTGCTTGATAAAAAATAGTTTTTAATTACACAGTCAATGCCTGAATACTTCCTTTCTGTATAAAATTAAATTTTAAAAATTAAACTAACAATTAGCAAACACTATGTTCAATTCCAGGACATACCAAGTTAGCATTTTGTCTGTCCAAATCTTTTGCATATGCATGCAGTACACACACACACACACACACACACACACACACACACACACACATGAGTGGAAGTGATCAGTTACTGCTTTACATTTTCTTGAGTAATGCTTGCAAGAGTAACATAGTATAACCATCATTATGAGGAAATCAACAATGATAAAGTATCACCACTCTAACTTCATTAACTGTCTCAATAAAGTCCCCTAAAACTAGCATTCCTGGGTTAGTATTCAATCAAGTATCACAAATTGCATTTATAGCCAGTCGTGGCAAGGCACGCCTTTAGTCACAGCACTTGGGAGGGGAGGCAGAAGTAGGAGGATCTGTGAGTTCAAGGCCATCCTGGGCTAAAATGAGACCATATATTGAAAAAAACAAACACCAGATTACATTTAATCATTGACATTATATTTTATTTCAATATAGAGCAATCACTATTTTTTTTTTGCCTATGATGATTTTGATATTATTTAATAGTATGGATCAGGTTGTTTCCATTTTTTTTCTGTTTTTTTTTCCTATGTGATTAGAATGAAGTTATATTTTTTGCTTAGTGATGATTTGACTCTAGGACATTATTTAAGAAGCACACAATGCCAATAATTATGATATTAACTTTTATACCTGGTTAAGGATTTATCTGCTAGACTTTTCTATTATAAATTTAATTAAGTATATTTTAATTTTATATACTTATTTATTTATAAAACAGAGAAAGAAAAAGAGAGAATGGGTATACCAGGACCTCCAGCTACTGCAAACAAATTCTAGACATATGCACTACCACATGGCTTATGGGGGCTCTGAGAAGTTGAACCTATGTCCTTAGGCTTTGCATGCAAGCCCCTTAACTGCTAAGCCATCTTTCTAGCCTTAGTTAACTATATTTTACAGTTATTATTTATTTAGTAAATAGTACATATTTATTAAAGCAGCATCTTGCAAATATTCTGTTTCTTCTCAAAATGTTATCTGCAATTTAAGCACCCAGCCTAATATTTGCCTGAAATAATTATTAGTATGGCTGTTAAAGGAATTCTTTTTTTTTTAAAGATTTAATATTGACATTTTGGTGAAATATAAAGCTTTGTGGTTTTTTTCCTTTTGTATTCACTTTTATACTAGTAGACGGTCATGGATCCTTATTCAATGTGCTATAATTCATTCATATCTTTATTTACTAAATACTAATTGATGCCTACTTTATCCAAAACTTGGCCTTTTAAGATTGCTTGGGTGTAGATGTGTTCCTGCCATTCTTTAATCAGCTGTGTATCTTTGGACAGCCATTTTTACAGGGATCCCTAATTCTTTTTAATGGGAAGGGTGGAAGTGTGCAGCAAACAGGATATAGGTGACTGTTATGGTTTGAATGCAAATGTCCCCCATAACCTCAAGTGTTTTTGCTGTTGTTTTTGGATTTTGTTTTTTTGAGGTAGGGTTTCACTCTAGTCCAGGCTGGCTGACCTGGAATTCAGTATGTAGTCTCAGGCTGGCCTCGAACTCACAGTGATCCTCCTATTATCTCTGCCTCCCAAGTGATGGTATTAAAGGCATGCACCACCACGTCTAGTAAAGAAGAATCCTTTTTTTTTTTTTCAAGAGAGTGTCTTGGTCTAGCTCAGGCTTACCTGGAATTCACTATGTAGTCTCAGGGTGGCCTCGAACTCATGGGGATCCTCTACTTCTGTCTCCTAAGTGCTGGGATTAAAGGCGTGCACCACCATACCCAACCACATCAAGTGTTTTTGGTTAAGCTTCCCATTTAGTCCCCAAATTGTGGAGTCTTTGGGAGGTGGAACCTTATGGTGTGTCACTGGGGGCAGATCTGGAGTCCAGCGCTAAGTAAGGTGTGCTCAGAACCAGTACTTGCTTGCTGTGTTGTTTCTCTGCTGTGGATATGTGATGAAGTGAGCCAACTTCCTCTACCATGATGAAGCTTCTCCTACAAACTGTAGGTCTGAAATACATTCTTCCCTTCTATAACCTGTGTATTAGTCAGGGTTCTCTAGAGGAACAGAATGGATAGAATGAATTGTATTAAAAGGGAATTTATTGAATTAGCTTACACAGTCCAGCAATAGCAGGTTGCAGGTCCGAGAGTCAAGAAACCCAGTACCTGCTCAGTCTACGAGGCTGGAGGCCTCAGCAGTCCCAATCTGGCACTGAAGGCCTGGAGGCTTCCTGGAGAGACGCTGCTCTTCAGTCCACGCTGGTCTTCAGTCCACACTGGAGAGCAGCAACACCAAGCTGCAAGTACCAAGTGGAAAACACCAAGCAGCAAGCACCCAGTGGCAAGCAGCTAGCAGCACCGGCAGCCAGGTGGGAGAGCCTTTCTTCCCAGAGCTCCTTTTTATCAACCAGTCCCCTCCTCCAAGAGGGGCCGCCCACTCTGGGCCGCCCACTCTGGGGGAAGGGCTTACCCCTGGAGGAAGGATTCTTCCTTTAGTTAATCCTTCCTAGAGGCAGCCTCAGAGACACACTTATGAGGAATGTCTGTGGATTCCTAAACAAATCAAGTTGACACAAACTTAACCATCACAACCTGCTTCTGATTCCACATGTTGTCGCAGCAACAAGAAGGTAACTGTTACAGTGGCCAATCGATTCCCTCTTCTGAGTATGTCATTGCATCCACTTATATGTCTGTATTTATTTCTGCATCAAAATTCAGCACCAAAACACCACCACAGGATTATTCTAGTCTCTTCCTCTTGCATACTTGCAAACCCTTTCTTTGGCAAAGACAAATAGCACTCCTTCTATGCTCACCCCATTGGCTGATTTGCTCAATTCTGTGTGTATATCCAGTATTTGGATTTGTTGGCTGCCCCTTGGCACCAGCCCTGTTGAAGGGGACAGCACTGCTGGCTTCATAACCATACTTCATTGTGTCTCAGTCATGGGAAACGAGTACTCCCCTCTAGCTTCATGGTCCCATGACGTGACTTTGGTGATATTCTGGCTCTTCTCATTCTCTAGCTAATTCCCAGAAAGATGACAGCTATCTCAGTTAGACATTTTTATATATTTTTCTCTTTGTTTTCAGCACAGTCTTCTTGCATATAGGATACATAGATGGTGTCCTCTGACCCCTACACAAAGCTGCTCACCCTTGTGTCAAAGAGCTATGGTTGCAAACATGTGATAGTGTTTGGGTGGGATTATATGTGGGATTCAGGATTAAACTATTAGGAATAGTTTTATGGCATAAGATTTAAGACAAGCTTTCAAAACAACCTTAGAAACAGAACATTTTATGACTTATTATGTTGTCTGGGGGAGAATGAGCAATATCTCAAACATCTAGTATTGGTCAGATGCCTTCTGTTAATCTCAGGTTCAAGTTCCTGCAGGTCACAATCTTCTCTTTTTCCTTCTCAGTTTTCAGTCTCTTATTTATTTTCTCATCTGTTAACTCCGTGTTTCTTTATAAATTCCAATATTTCTATTGTTGCTTTGAGATGTGTGTGATGTGTGTGTGTGTGTGTGTGTGTTTATGTTTCTTGGTCTGACACCTGTATTAGTTATTTTCTCATTGCTGTAAACACACACCTGACTGGAACAACTAAAGTAATGGAATAGTTTATTTTTAGCTCACAAGTTTTGAGAAGCAGTGCATTATGGCAGGGAAGGTATGGCAAGCCAGATTCTCATAATACAGCGAAATGGCAGAGACCCAACAGGAAGTGAGGCCAGGCTATAAAACCTTCAGACCCTCCCTCAGTAATCCAACAAGGCTCCATCTTATAAAGGTTCCACAATCTTCCCAATCAGTGCCACCACCTGAAAACCAAATATGTTCAATTACAAATGCATGAGCTTGGGGCTGGAGGGATGGCTTAGTAGTTAAGGCATTTGCCTGCAGAGCCAAAGGACCTAGGTTCGCTTCTCCAGGACCCACATTAGATGCACAAGGGGGCGCACATATCTGGAGTTCATTTGCAGTGGCTGGAGGTCCTGGTGCCCATTCTCTCTCTCTCTCTCTCTCTCTCTCTCTCTCCATCTCCCTCTTTCTCTGTCAAAAAAAATGCTTAAAAAGATGTGTGAGCCTAAAGGGTGCACTTTACATTCAAACCAGAATATAGGCATTGTAGCAGACAGCTTCAGGTTCACAGATGAACTTCCAGACCAGGCACAGTTATGGAGGAAGGGATATTATTTATTGAAGCTCACAGATCCAGGGGAAGTTCCATAATGGCAGGAGAAGTTGGCCTGCTCTCCATAGGGCCAAGCAGAGAGAGAAAAGCCAACCAGCCACACAGCACACAGAGCAAAAACTATAGCCAAAAGGTCACACAGCACACTTCAGGAACTTCTGCTAGGAACATTTGTATATCTTTACAATGGACTCTCAAACCCACACCTTAAGACCTGCCCCCAGTGACATTGCCTCTAGCAAGGTGATTGAAGATGTAAACTATAACTAATAAAACACTGAATATATTGAGGGACATATATTCAAACTACCACAGGCATACCTAACAGAGGGAACTAACAATCAAAGAAACTCTGAGGTTAATATTCTAGTCAATTCTAGGAATGTGTCAGTAACATTGCTCAGTCTCTCTATGATGGCTGTTGCAGTGAGCTCCATGATGCTGGGACAAACATCCAATCAAACATAGTTTTATGGGAGGAAGGGATTTATTTCAAGCTTACAGATATGGAGGAAGTTCCATCAGTGGTGGAAGACTCTGACTGTCATCAATAAATCCAAGCAAAGAGAGAAACCTCCAGCAGCCAACAAACACCAAAAAGCAGGAAATACGAACTGGAAGCCAGCAGGATCCAAAGAACTCAAACTGCTCTCTTAAACTTTTTTTTTTTTTTTTTTTTTTTTTTTTTTGAGAAAGAGAGAGACAAAGACAGAGAGAGAGGGGAGAGGAAGACAGATAGAGATGGGAGCACCAGCAGCCTCTCAACTGCTGCAAAAGAAATACAGGTGTGTGAGCCCCCTTGTGGTCAAGTGCAGCATTGCGCCCTTGTGTCACTTAGCATCTGGCTAAATGTGGGACCTGGAGATTGGAACTGCTGGAGATTGGAACCAGCGTTCTTAGGCTTAGGAGGCAGGTGCCTTAACTGCTAAGCCATATCTCCAGCCCTGCTTTCTTAAACTTTTGAGCTAGAATTCAGATTCCCCCAGTGACATCGGAGAGCTGGAGTCCAGGGTCAGCCCCCAGTGATCCCTCCTCCAGTCAGGCAGCTGTAAATCTGAGTTATAAGTTTAATTTGAATACCTGAGTCAATGGGGGACATAGATTCAAATTACCACAGCTTATGAAATAAAAAAGTTATAGCTTGATTCTATTTATTTCATCTTTTCAACTGCTCCTACAAAAGGTAAATCTGGAGACTCATATTTTATTGAAAAAGATATATGCGCTATCCCAATGTTAACAAACACATATCCTCTCTTAGTAAGAATAATGATATAAAGGGTAAAATGTGGCCTGGGTAGATGGTGAACAGATAAAGTACTTTTCTGTGCAGTCAATCTCACACCCATGAAAATGCACACTTACCAACACTACATCACACACACACACACACACACACACACACTCAAAAGGACAAAAACAAACAAAACACAGAAAACCTCTTTAGAAGCATAAATATATGTTGATGTTCTGAAAACCAAGTCAATATGAAGGAGTAGAATGCACATCCTCATTTAATCAGAGAAATTGCAAAGCTATGGGTGGAGTGTCAGAATCTGAGCCCTGGTTCATACTCCCAGTGACTGCTTCTGTAAGAGTTAAGTACTGCAGTGCTTCTAATCTTGATAGGATGCAGCAAGTCAACACCTTCTGGGGATCTCTATGCCGGTGAGTCTCAAGTCTGAACCTTAAAGTCTTTAAGTTGCTGGTGGTCCTCACTCAGTTCAACTGAAATATATATATATTGTATATATGGATTTCTGCTGGGATTATAGTCAGTTACATTTGACAGGTTTTCCAGCATTGATGGACAGTATTGGGCCTTCATATATTGCAGTAATGTCATTAGTAGCTAATGACTCAGGAATTCTCCTATGATAATCCCAATAAGAGATTCCAAGTGCTGAGATAGTTGTTGTTGTTTTTTAAATTTATTTTATTTTATAGAGATAGAGATATATAGAGAGAGGGAGAGGGAGAGAGAGAGAAGACAGAGGGAAAATGGATGCACCAGGGCCCTTAGCCACTGCAAATGAACTCCAGGCATGTGTGCCCCTTGTGCATCTGGCTTACGTGGTACTGAGGAATCGAACCTGGTCTATAGGCTTTTCAGGTAAGCACCTTAACCACTAAGCCAGCTCTACAGTTCCTGAGATAGATTTTTCCTCTACCTAAAACATTATTTATTTTTACTAGCATATAAAGAAGGTTTAATCATGTTGTATTTCCAACATTTTTTTTTGTTCCCTTTCCCTCCTGTTATCCCCATCTTTCCATACCATAGCTTCCTTTCCAGTTTCATACTGCATGCTTCCATTTGTTCCCACCGACCTATTGTTCTCATCATCTCTTATTACTCTCTCAGGCTCTCATCTCTCTTTGTACTTTATATGCACTCCTCACATCCCCTTATTTACTTGTATGTCAACATGAAATTTAGGGTCTGCATATTAGAATAAAAATATGCAAGTTTTGTCTATATGGGACTGGATTATATTATTAATTTCACTGGTTATAATCTTTTCCAGTTCCTACCATTTTCCTGCAACTTTCATTTTTCTATATTGCTGAATAAAATTTTCCTTGTCAGGCTGGAGAGATGGCTCAGCAGTTAAGATGATTGCCTGCAAAGCCTAACGACCCGGGTTCCATTATCCAGTGTCCATGTAAAGCCACATGCACAAAGTGGTGCATGCATCTGGAGAGTGTTTGCAGTGGCTGAAGGCCCTGGTGTACTCATTCTTCATCCCCCCCACTCCCTCCTCTTCTCTCCTTTAAAATAAATAATGTTTAAAAATTTTTATTTTGCATATGAACCACATTTTCATTATCTATTCATCGGTTAGTAGACATCTAGGGTGATTCTGTTTCCCAGCTATTTGAATAGAGCAGCACTAAATATGGATATGCAGTATCTCTGTGATAGAATCATTAATCCTTTGGATATATGCCCAGGAATAGTATAACTAGGTCATATGACAACTCTATTTTCAGCTTGTTGAGAAACATCCACACTGACTTCCACAGTGGGTAGACCCGTTTACATTCCCACCAATAAATAAGGGTTCCTTCCCCTCTCCCCACAACCTCACCAGCATTTATTGTCATTAGTTCTCTTGACAATCGCCATTCTGACTGGGGTGAGATAAGGTATCACTGTGGTTTTAGCTTGCATTTCTCTCATGGCTAAGAAGGTTGGACATTTTAAAAAAATGTCTTTTAGCTATTTTTTTTTTTTTGTAAACTTTCCACTTGATTGGACCATTTATTAATTGGCAGGGATAGTTGCTTGTTTTTTTTTCAATTCTTTACATATTCTAGATTTTAGCCTCCCATCTGAGCAGTTGCTGAGAAAGATTTTCTCTCATTCTGTTGGTTTTCTGTTCACTCTGTGGATAGTTTCCTTTACTGTGCAGATGTTTCAAAATTTTTATGTGGTGCTGTTTGTTGATGTTTGGCCGTCTTTTGAAAATGCTTATCTATGGGTGCTATTGTCCATGTATTTCTCATGTTTGACTCAAGTGTTTTCAACATTTTGGAGTTTATGTTAAGGGGCTAGATTCACTTTTGAATTGATCTTTATATAGGGTGACATCTAATTTCATTTTTTCTGCAGATGGATATCTTGTTTTTCCAGCACCATCTGTTGAATAAGCTATCTTCTGTCCATTGTATGTTTTTGTCTAAAATCAGGTGACCCTAGATTATGTGGGTTTATTTTGGGGTCCTCTCCTATTCCATCGGTCTGTGTATCTGTTTCTGTGCCATTGCCATGATGTCATTGTCACTATTGTTCTTTAGTAAAGTTCTAATGAGAGGGACTAGGCCGTTAGGGTGACTGGGTCCCTGAAAGTAAAAAGGCAGGAAAATCTACCCTTGCTACAGATCAAAGCATGATCTGGATTCTTGTCTCTTGCCTAGTTCCCTAGATTTGTTTTTCTACAAGCAACCTGGGCCCCTCTTGGAAAGGAGGTCTTTACACTGGTGGGTCAAGCTTAGACCCAGAACATTGGCTGGCCTCTTCTTGAGACAGTCCCTAGATCTAACCAATCAGCTGTCCCTCTGGTTCACCTGGGTCAGAAGACCAGTCCCACCACCATAAGGTTATAAATACCTTTGTAAGGGGAGGGCATGCTTTCTGAGCTGCCTGACCACTTGGGAACTTCCAGCTGCTGGTGAGTTTTCCCTCAGCTGGGCTTGGGCTTAGGCCCAGCCAGGCTAAGCAGAATGGAAAACTCCCTACCTCTGAAGCGCCACATGGGCTCTTTATTTCCTCCAGCTACCCAAAGGGCAGGAGCTCTTTAAACTTTTTTTTTTCCCTGTTTTCTTTCCATGGCTTTCTCAGGCCCTCCATGTGGGATCTGTCATGGGGGTAACTTTCTCTGGCTCTATACTTCCCTCAATAAATATAATAATTTAATAATTATCCTTCCATCTATTTTAGTCAATTCTTTGATTAAAATGAGACACTGGCTGAGGGTTTAGGGTTCATGATTTTCCTGAACCCTGAGCACCCCATAACAGTCAGTCAGCAGTGTTCTTTCATCTAAGGTCTACTTGGGTATGTCTGATCTCTTGTGTTTCCATATGAATTGTTGGAGTGTTTTTCTAGATCTAAGAATGTCATTGATGGGTACTGCATTAAATATGCAGATTACTTTTGGTAATATGTCCATGTTCAACTGAATGGAAGATGTAGCAGATAACTTCAGGTTGCTGTGAGGACCCTCCAGATTAGACAAAGTTTATGAGAGCAAAAAGGAATTATTGAAGTTAGAGGGAAAATTCCATAATAGCAGAAGAAGTTGGTCTGATTTTACAGGACCAAGCAGAAAGAGAAAAAAAAAAAAAAAACAAAAACAAAAAAAAAAACATCACCCACACACCAGCTCAAACAAACACACTCTAGGAACTCCTGCAGAGCTGAGGCATTTTGCATATCTGTAAATGGAATTCCAAATCCTCTACCACACCTAAGGCTGGGCTTTAGGGCCCGCCCACAGTGACACCTTCAGCCAGGCATCTGGAGATCTAAATTACAAGCTTAATAAACTTCTGAATGTATTGGGGGGCACCCATTCAAACTACCACAGCAGGTCTCTCAATCATGTGGTAACTTCATACTTCTCTTTTTAATGTTTTAAAAGTATTATTTGTTAGCAAATTCAATGTTGAAATACATCAAAGCTACAGATTTTTGTCTGTTGATTATTTGTCCTGCAACTTTGCTGAAAGTCTTTATTAAATCTAAAAGTTTTCTGGTAGAACCTACAGGGTTATTTCTATATATAATCATGTCTTCCGTAAAGAGGATAGTTTCATTTGTTCCTTTCCAATTTTTACAACTTTTGTGTCCTCCTCTTGTCTTATTTCCATAGCAAATACTTTGAGAACTATAATAGGTAAGAGTGGAGATAGTAGGCATCCTTTTCTCATTCCAGATATTGGAGAAAATATTTTCATTTTTTCATTTAGTATAATGTCGGCTATAGGTTTGTCATAGATAACTTTCATTATTTCAAGGTATGTAACATCTATTTCTAATTTTTCCAGAACTTTCATCATGAAGGCTGGTTGAACTGTGTCAAATGCCTTTTCTGTATCTATCGTGATTATCATATGATTTCCACCTTTATATTTATGTATGTGGTGAATTATCTTTGTTTATTTGTATGAGATGAATCCACCTTGAATTCCTGGATTTAAAAACAAAAGTTGACCACAATGTATAATCTTGAATTCTGTTGACAAGAACTTTGTTGAGAAGTATATCAAGGTAATACTGGCTTCATAGCCAGTATTTTTTTGTTGTTGTATTGGTTAAATCTTGCTGTGTGGTGTATGATATGGTCCATTTTGGAGAAGTTTCTGTGTAATGCCAAGAAGAATGTAAATTCCCTATCTCCTGGGTGGGATATTCTGTAGCTATCTGTTAAATCCAGCTGGTCTATGGTATAATTTAGCTCTGCAATTTCTTAGCTGGTTTACTTTGTAGGACTTTCTCAATATGTAAGAGAGGTATTGATATTTTCCAGTATTATTCTATAAGAACTATGTGACCCTATATGCCATTTAGTGTTTGTTTTATACAAGTGGGACACCAAATATTTGGTGATTCGATGTTTAGAATTGTTATGTCTTCTTCTTTTTTAATTTTTTTTTTCGAGGTAGGGTTTCACTCAAGTCTAAGCTGACCTAGAATTCACTATGGGTGAATGGGAATTCACTCAGGCTGGCCTTGAACTCACAGCCATCCTACTACCTCTGCCTCCCGAGTGCTGGGATTAAAGGCATGCACCACCACGCCAGGCAAGAATTGTTATGTCTTCTTAATGAATTGTTCCCTTTATTAATAAGTCATGTCCCTCCTTGTCTCTTTTGATTAGCTTTGGTTTGAAGTCGGCCTTGTTATATATAAGAATAGCCAGGCCCTCCTGCTTAGAGTTTTTGTTTTCTTGGTAGGTTAATTTCCATCTTTGATTCTCAGATGTCTTTGCTAGTTATGTGAGTTTCTTGAAGACAACAGTTGGCTGGACCTAGTATTTTTAATCCAATGCTTAATCCTGTGTATTTTTGGGGTGAAGTTAAAGCCATTTACATTTAGTTATTAGCAAGAGTGTATTTCCTATGATTTGATAGTGATGGTCTGATTGGCTATTTTACTGGTATTCTTTTTCACCTCTCCTGCCAGGTTTGGGGCTTTGCTGCTTGTTTCCAGGTATTTGTTCCTTTCTTAGTGGGCATTCTTATGTGTTCTCTGTATGCATCTAATTTCTCTTTTCTCCATATAGTATTTCTTTGAGAATTGCTTAGGGCTGCTTCAGTTGTTATTAATTGCCTTACTATGTGTTTGTCTGGGAGTATCCTTCGGTATATATAGTACTCTTGGTTGGAAGCTGTTTACTTTCAAAGCTTGAAAATATATTATTCCATGGTTTTTTTATATTTTTATGGCTATTGATGAAAGATGTAAAGTTATTCTGAGCCTCTTGCCCTCTGTATGTGGGTTGTCATTTGCCCTTGAAGCTTTACTTTGGATTTTTGACATCTTGACTATGATGTGTCATGGAGAGATTCTTATCTTGTCATATGTGTTTGGGGTTCAAAATACTTCTTGTGTTTGTATGTCAACTTCTCTCTAGGTTTAGGAGATTATTATCTATGGATTAACTAAACAGTACTTTATTTTCTGTAGATATTATCTTAGTTCTTGTTTCTATCCCATGAATTTTAAGGTTTGGTTTCTTGAACATATCCCAGATTTCTTGGAAGTAAGGCTTGTGTTTCTAGATGTTTTTCTTTAATATTTTATTTATATATTTATTGGAGAGAGAGAGAGAGAGAGAGAATGGGTATGCCAGGTCCTGTAGCCAGGGTAAATAAACTCATGTGCCACCTTCTGCATCTAGTTTACATGGGTATTAGTGAATTGAACCTGGGTCCTTCAGCTTCACAGGCAAGAGTCTTAACCACTAAGCCATCCCTCCGTATGTGTCTGTGTGCACTATGGTCTTGGCTTTGTCCTCTGTCCCTGAATTTCCATCTTCTACATGGTCTTTTCTGTTGGTGACACTCTCTTTTATGCTTTTTTGATGATTGTTTCTTTTCATTTCCAGAATTCTTGCCTGGATCTTTTTCGATGCTTATATTTCCTTGTCAAATATTTTCTCCATGTTTTGACCTGTCTCCTCCAATTTACTAACAGTACCATTCACTTTGGAGACTGACTGTTCAAGGTCTTGAATGAATTTTGCTAGTTCATTCATTGGTTTGAGTCTACTATACAGTCATTGATCTTTTTTAGGCATTGGGTTCTGAATTCCTTCTCTGACACTTCCCTATGTCAGGGGTCTTGACTTCCATTATAGGGAGTTTGGGAGATGATGAGTAAGTCACAAGGGGCTGTTCCCTCATATTTTTTGTGTTCCTTTCTGTATTTTTTCACATCATATTCCATGTTTAATTCCCCCCCTTGCAATATTTATTGGTGGTTTGTTTCATTTCCTAAGGGGCTTCTGCTACAGGCATTTTCAGGAGTAATTGGGTTCCTTGTAGCTATTAAGGCTGAGCAGCAGTGGTGCGTCCCACATATTTATGAGCAAATCTGGTTGTGCGTAGCTGTAGATGACCTTGTGGCATTATACCTGTGGTCCTGGGTTGGACCAGGCAGAAGATTGAGGCTGGTTCATTTTCATCACTGGAACTCAAGGAGTGCCTTTGACCTTAGAGCATCTCCCTGTCCAGGGATACAGATCGGTTACTTGGGCACTGATGTTTCTCCCATGTGGACTAATGGGCAGACCTGGCATTGACTCCCTCTGGCTAGCCTCTTCTTCATGGACTGGGTAGAAGACTTTGAGACCCTGCTCCCTTTGTGAGCTGGCTTCCTGCTCCCACACGGACTTGATGGATGGGAGTTATACCTATACTCTCTGCCCTGGCTTGTCTCCCCTCTGCAGACTGAGTGACCCCTTCTTTTTACAAAGATATTTTTATTTTAATGCCATATATACATATCATATGTTTTGACTATGTCCACCCCTTCTATTAATTCCCTTTAGCCTTCCTCCTTTCCATTAACCTCCATTTTCCTGTTATACACCACACACACACACACACACACACACACACACACACACACATTCATGTATTTATAAAAAATTCTTAGACCTGGGCCTGGAGAGATGGCTTAGTCATTAAGTGCTTGCCTGTGAAGCCTAAGGACCCCAGTTCAAGGCTTGATTTCCCCAGGACCCACATAAGCCAGATGCACAAGGTGATGCATGCCTCTGGAGTTCGTTTGCAGTGGCTGGAGGCCCTGGGGTGCCCATTCGCTGTTGTTTGCCTCTTTCTCTCTCTGTCTGTTGCTTTCAAATTAGTAAAAAATAAACAAAAGAAAATTTAAAAAAATGTTTAGACCCACACATCAAAGAAAATGTGGAATATGAGTCTTTTTATACCAGACTTCTCTGCTTAATATGATGATCTCTATCATTTTCTAGCAAATTACATTATTGCTTTATGGCTAAATAAAACTACAATTGATATATATATATATATATATATATATATATATATATATATATATATATATAATCACATTTTCTTTATCCATTCATCTGCTGGTGGACACCTATGCTGATTTCGTAAGTTGACTGTTGTGAATAGTGCTGCACCATCTATTTTTTATGCATACACAGTCATTTCAATGACAATTTGGGAACTGGACTAGGAGCCATTAGCCATGTTTAAGCTACAATCTTTTTCTGCAAGTCTGCTGACTTAAGTGAGTTACATTGACTTGTGACATTTTTTCCCCCTTTTTGTAAAGTAGAAACTGAAGACAAATGCAGTTCATAGATGTAAAATGTGTTGGAGGAGATCATTGCATGAATTAGAAACGATGATTGGGCTTTGAATCATCACAAGCATTGCAGCGAGTACACTATGAATTGCGGGTGACAATGCGCGGTGCCTCTCTGGGATGAAGTATCCATTCCCTATGTTAAAATTAGCCAGTGGATAGAATAACTGAGTTTAACGATGTGCTCTCAGGTTACCAGAACAGAAAACAGGGACATATTCTTAAAACAGACTCTGGGCAATCGTAATAGGGGAAAATCAAGTGTGCTGTTGCTTTTATTGTACATCTGTTCTTTCATCTCTGTGTTCTTTAAAAATAAACTGCTCCTTCAATAAAGCCACCTTATGATGAGTTTACTATGTTTCCATAATATTATGATGCAAATATTTCTTCATAGCCAGACTTGAGGAAGCAAAGGTAAAACTTCACACTGCAGTTCTGGACTGCATTCCCTGTTCTCCTGTACTCCCCAAGTACGGGGGGGGGGGGTTACTTGGAATCTCTATGACTCAAGACAGTATTTGAGGACTTACCATGTTCTTATTTTGTCACTTTGTTTAAAAAAATCAAGTAACCCTTCTTCTTTTTTTTTAAAAAAAATCCATTTATTTTTAGTAGCAGAGATAGGAGAGTATATATCATTATTGCCTTCTAGGAATTATTTGTTGGAGTTTGAATCACATACCACCATGATTTAACCATTTGGAGCCTTTTGTTTTGTTTTGTTTTGTTTTTGTTTTTGTCTTTTTTGTGAGGTAGGGTCTCACTCTGGTCCAGGCTGACCTGGAATTAACTATGTAGTCTCAGGGTGGCCTCGAACTCATGGCGATCCTCCTACCTCTGCCTCCTGAGTGCTGGGATTAAAGGGGTGCGCCACCACGCCTGGCTCAGGAGCCTTGTTTTTAAAAATAAATTGGAGAGTACATATCTTTAATAAGTTGACAATGACATACATATACATACATTTATATGTGCAGGGGATGTGAAGATGGCTAAGTGGTTAAAGGCATTTGCTTGTAGGCCCTGCCAGCCTGGGTTCAATTTCTCAGCACTGTGCAAAGCCAGATGTAAAAAGTGGTGCAAACATTTGGCATTCATCTGCAGTAGCAAAAGATCATGGAGTGTGCACATACACACATTTATATTCAGGTATTTTTAAATTGTTACTTTTAAGTAAGTTTAATAATCTAGTATTGTTGGACAGAAGTATTCTGTGGAGGTGAATAATGTCTAGAAGCCATAACTTGTTATTAGAAAAATTTCAATGCAGGGGTGGATATTTTCCAGAGTTGTTGGCTAGGTAAGTCACTTATGTCCACAAAACATTACGGACTATTGCCAAGGCTCTGCATTACCCACCAGAACTAGATGATAAGATGCTATTGCTGGAAATTCCATATGCTTGGGCTGCAGGTCTTTGAGATATCAAGCTGGAGCTGAGCTGGAAACTGTCTCCCTGTTAAGTAGCTGCCAGGATGCTAGAAAGAGCTATGCAGCCTTTCAGGGGAGAAAAGTTACCAACAGTCTTAACCAGGAGTGCACTTTGCAAGCTTTATAGCTGACAAGGAAGGCTAAATGTACCAACATGTTGCGCCCCACATTGGGCACCCATTGTTGTGCCCCACATTGGGCACCCATTGTTGCGCCCCACGTTGGGCACCCTTTGCCGGTGCTTTTTTCCTCCACCACCGGCAGGTAGAGCGGAAGAGAGAGAGCCGGGCCAGCTGCTTCTCTCTCGGGGCTGAGCGGGAAGGCGGGTGTCAGCGACTCAAAAAACCTCCCCAAGCCACCGGGGAAAAGAAAATCACATTGAGCCGGAAGTCCGTCTGGCGGAAATCTCTCCCTTTATTGTCATGGGAAGGTATTTATATATTTTGAGAGAGGGTGGGAAAAAGGATGAGATAAAGGTGTAAGGGCCAATAGTATTTCACCACGTCAGCGGTAGCTGGGTGGAAGCAGTTTCAGCTTAGGTGCTGAGTCACTCCAAGGACAGGTCGCGAAACTCTACTCAGGCCCCAGAAGCTCGACTAGGCCTCACCGGGAGCCACGTACAGGTAAACTCTGGCTGGGCTCAGAACCACTAGGCCTCACACCGGGGCAGGGCCCAACACCAACTGGTGCAATGCTGGCATGTCTGTTATGGGGGAACCCAACTGCTCTCTGATTGGACTGGAGGCCCGCTCCAAAGGAGGGAAGAAGTCCTGCCTAGTACTGAAAAGCTAATCAAAAACCTTATGGCTGGGGACATAATAAGCCCTAGGGGGAACTACTACTATTTTCTTACTAAATGGAGATATAATCCCCACCGAACTGCCCTCTAAATATGCTCATATTAGGCCCAAATATTGATGCTACTCTCAGTTGTGGTTAGAGAAACTTCACTTTCCAGATCACGGTAACCACTGGAGTGACTAGAAAGTCACCATAGTGCTGAAAAGAACTGATCGTAGAATATTCAGCACTAAGTGGGGCATCTCTATCGTAACCTCTAAGGCTCAGGGACCATTGCAGAAGAGGTGGCAGAAAGAATGTAAGAGCCAAAGGAAGGGGAGGAGTGTTTATCATATGGTCTTCCAGACATAAAGTAGCCTTGATATTCATGACCTCATAGTGGCTGATTATACCTACATAAGACCTTCATAATATGAGGGCAAAAATATGATATGAAAGTAGAAGAGGTACTAGTTGGAAAGATGGAGGAATTCATTAAAGGGGGCATTTGGGAGGAAGAAAAGGGTAGGTGGTAGGAGGGGATTATGACCACGGCATGTTGTCTATATTTATGGAAGGGTCACTAAAACGTTAATAAAATCCACTGCTGTGAGCCATTCCTTACTTATAGTCCCTCATTTCCTTCAGGTGTGGGAACAGAAGCTGACTTGGACTGCATGCAGTTGCATGGACCTTTAGTGTTCTCTGTAGAGACCTCTGCATAGCCAAAAGTCAGAAGCAGACAAGGCAACTATAGGCCAAAGCTAATCATAATTCCTATTTTCCCTTAGTGGATTTTTTATATCACTTTGTACTAAGCATGAAGGAAGTCGATTAAAATATCAACTTAGTAAGCATGCAGACAAGACTGAAAATGTAAACCAGGACTATTGGAGGGTAGGGTTAACAAATAATGTCATTATAGAGCATGTGATTAACATGGCATTCTCAGTTAAATTGGAATGTGCAATTCTTAATAAATAGATAATGGGCATCGAGAATCCCTAAATTTAATTTACATATCGAACAAGCATTTTCTGCTATATCTGATATCAATGTGAGATTTAAGAATAATTTTCCCATAAAATGAAATACTTGATGTTCTATATAATCACATATATATATATATATATACACAAGGCTGATATCTTCAGTGATTAAAAAGAATGAAAAGTGGAATTCCTTTGATCTTTTCTAAGTCTTGATTGGGCAAATTTTCGGGTACTTTATTTTGGTGATGCATTTAAAATGTCACTGAGATTTTAATTACATCAATACAAAGACCTTTAATTAAACTCACAAGAAAAATAATTATTTGCATTAGCTGTAATGGCTAGTACTATTAAATACTTGACATGTCAATCAATAGAACAAGATGCCTGGTTATCTAAAGGTGATCATAAATTACTTAGTATTGACAGTTGTGCTCAATCCTACTTTGAAAAGCATAAGTCATAGAATATAAGTACTGGCTTTGAATGAAAGTTTAAAATGCTATCTATGTACACAATGGATGCATACTGAAATGTGTAGGATGCTTTGATTACCCTTCATGAGATAAGAGCTAATGAGTGGTATCTATCAAAGCCAGTTGGGGAAACCAGACTGTGTGCAACTTGGTTATTCACTCGGAAGCTCCATCGGTTCTCCATCAATTGAACTTGACCCTGTAGGCCTCACTCTAATAATTGTTCTGCTTTTAGACCTTATGTTCCTGTTTCCAGAAAGCCTCATTGACTCCATAGAATGAGTTATGTCCCTGACCATGGACTCACATCGTAACTTGTTCTTGTCCTATGAAAATCCCAATTATATGTTGTTGATATCAACTTGTGTAATTCTCTTCTGCTATTGGTTCAACCCCAACACTACATAATATAATGAATCCTTACAAAACAGGAAATATGGGCCTGGGGAGATGGCTCTGAACTTAAGAGCACCTATCCTTTACGCATGAGGGCCTCTTGGGGTCAGAAAACTCTAAGTTCCACACTCCCAGAAACTGTGCAAAAAGCTGGGCATGGGGCTGGAGAGATTGCTTAGTGGTTAAGGTGCTTGCCTTCAAAGCCTAAGGACCCAAGTTCAATTGAGAACGCATGTAAGCCAGACACACAAGGTTACACATATGCATAAGTTCACACATGTGCATAAGGTGGCACATACATCTGGAGTTTGATTGCAGTAACTAGAGGCCCTAGCATGCCAATTCTTTCTCTCTCTCTTTCTCTCTCTTATAAAAAAATAAAATAAAATTATTTATTTTTTTAAAAAACTGCGCATGGCCATGCACATCTATAAACTTAGTTCACAGGAGAGAGGAAGGCAGAAATGAGATAAACTATCTCAGAGTTTGCTTATGGATAGCAGGTCTGGGTTAAGGGAAGTAGGAAATATAAAGATGAGAAATAAGGGAAGGATACCCAACATTCTCCTCTGGCCTCTGCATACAGGTACATGGGAAACACACATCCGTACATGTGCATGAATTCACCACACCTTACACATACCACACATATTCTCTACACACACACACACACACAGCAGGAACCTTGTCTAAGATGTCCTAATTACTATATTCTTCATGTTTTACTTTGTCAATGGACTGGCCATATTGAATGTTGAACATTATTCCATGCCAAAGGTGGAACCCATCACTGTAGCACCTGTGGTAAGTACATGGTAAATGTATTGGTGCCTGGTTTGATTTTCAGTACTGCAAATAAATAAACAAATAAATAAACAAACAAACAAACAAACAAACATTATTGGACTAACAAGTAAATGGATAAATGCTTTTGAAAATTCCTAGATATGACATTCTCAATGGAATGAAAACCTTACAGTCAAAATTAGAATTTTATCTTAAAACCTACTCATGTGGATTCAAATTAGTTAAATCTATCTTCTAGGTTTTTTTTTTTTTTCTTAAGGTAAAACAGAATTGAATTTAGAATTTGTGTGTGTGTGCAGAGTGTGCATTGGTGTGATGAATGCATGTTTATGTTTGCAAATACATGTGCAAGACAAAAGGAGAATGCTGGGTGTCTGTTTCTTATTTCAATGCACTAGATTTCTTTGTGATATGGTCTTTCTCCCTCAACTGAGGGGTGCTGTCAATTAATGATCCCCAGTGATTCTCCTAGCTCTGTCTGCTGTGGACTGGGATTATAGAGTGTGTGACTATGCCAGCTTTTTACGTGGTGTTGGAGAGTCAAACGTTGTGTTCTCTAGCCCAAGAGGCCCTCGTGCTTCTATGATAAGTGCTCTTAACTACTGAGCCATCTCTCCAGCCCCCACATATATCTTAACTTAATGATATTAAAAAATTGCTGGTGGAGCTAGTTTCAAATTTAAGTTCTTATCTGCAGATAGGAAAATCAATCTTAAATCACCAAATACAATTATGTGATACTTTCAGGTAGATTTATATTAAATGAATTATACTCAGTGTGTATTTTCCTCTAACCATTGAAAAATACTTGATTCTAATGTGATTACAAGAGAACACATTTTCCAAACCTTGTAAATGAAAGCGAAGGTCTATAATTTAGTTCTATATAAGGACATTTTCATGTTGAATAGGCATATATTCTCTTTGAATTTTGATGTATTAAATGTCAAGCATACTGAACTGAGTTTTTAACTTCGCTGTAGTAAGGGTACTTCTTCTGCTGCCTGGGAGACAGTATGATCGAGTGGAAAGAGTCTTTCCCTTCATTACATGACTTGGAGCTTATATTCTACCCTACTCTATACTGAAATATTAGCAAGTTTCTTGTTTTTTTTCCTGCACCTGTGTATGATGTATGTGAATGGCATGTGTGTATGTGTGCATGTTAATGTGTGTGTGAATTGGGAGGACACTCATGCTACAGCTGATGGAGGTCAGAGGACAACCTCAGGTGTTGGTCCTCACCTTCTACCTTGTTTAACACAGGGTGTTTCTCATTGTTCATTGTTACATTTGCCAGGATAGCATGCTGTGAGCTTCCAGAGATTCTCTTGTCTCTGCCACCCATTTTACTGTAGGAGCACTGGGATTACAGGTGCTGGTGGTAGTATGGTGTCCAACTTTATGTGGGTTCTGGGGATCTGCACTTAGGTACACATGCTTGCATAGCAAGTTCTTTATATACCAAGTTATCTCCTCAGCCTGCAAGTTTCTAATTTCTCTGTCTTTCAGGTTCCTTAGGTATATAATGGGTTATAATATCTCAGTCATGGAAGTATTTGGGATTCAGTGAGATATTATATGCAGAGAGCTGGAGATCAGTCATGGTATTTTCTTCATGAATTCTCCTTTTCTTCACTGAAGCAAGAGAGGAATACTAGGTCACTAACACAGAGTGTGTATGACAATCCCTGAGAAAGATAGACATTTTCATTTGATAAATTAATAATATATTGATAACAATTGTAAAACAATGATGACTTATGTAGCACTTTAGAGACTACTAGAGAGTATAAGACATATTTTCATAGTTGTCACGTTTATTCCTCACAATGACCAAACGGAGTAAATATCACATCTCCTGATAAAATATGTTAAGTCAAACTGCCTTAGATCACTTCCTGGCTCTCTTGCTACTAACCACTGAGCTGTAGCACTTGCCTTTTCTATTTGATTTCTGATTTCTCATTCATGAAATGAAGATTACAGTGACTACTCACAGGAGTGTTGCAACACTTATGCACAGCATGGCACAGGCATTGAACATAATTTTCTGTGTTTACTTAATGAAAGCCTCAAGTCAGAGAGTTTAAGTGACTTTACAGAGTCCTAGTGGACAATGCAAGTGCCCATGATGGTTTATCGCATGCTCTTCTGATTTTAAACCATATTTAAACCACATTTCCTGTACAGATTTCTTAAGATCCAGAAAGCTCCAGATAAATCCTATGTAGTATCACTACATGTGATATTTTGTTACTTATATTTTTGTTTCGTGTGCTGATAAAGCATAAAGAACACAGAACAACCAGGTGTGTCAAGTGCTGGCCTATTGGTTTGAGTCAAATGAAAGACTAGAGAATGATTTTATCATTTGTCTCTTAGAGAAATAATTCTCTGGTAAGATGTAATTCTTTTCTGTAACAGTGAAGGCAATTCAGGATGCTTAAATGATTTTAATTTTTCTTGATGTAACATGAAAAATATTTGAAAACATTACAGTTTGGCCCACTACAAGAATGTTTCAACACTCTGATATTGTTTTTCTTTTCCTGCTGGTTATTTTAGGGGAAAATGTTGTGAAGAGCAGATGAAGATAAATAAATAACTTCATTTGAATTGAACTCCACTTACCTCTTTGAGTAAAGACTTCCCAGAAATTCATCCCTATGCATTAAAAACTTCTATTGAAGAAAAAGCACAAACTTGGTCATAGTTGATATTACTTTAAATCTAAAGTGGAGGAGGGTGAGTGTAGACAGAGTTGAGTGACACACATGTATAAAGGTGCTATGGATGACATCTATGCTAACTTAGAAATTAATTTTAAAACATCTCCATCTAAAATGGATTAACCTTAACTCTTCACACTTACACAACATTTTGTTCTCAATTTAAATTCTCTTTGGCCCATGTTTCCTCTCTCACAGGGGCTCATGCACCACGTGGGTATACCCATTTTTCCTTCCTCAGCTTGTGAACTCTCCTACTCTCCCTTATCCCTAACTTGTCAAAGTTTTGAGATAAGTGATTGTTAATGGAATACCCTAAATGGGGTATTTATATCACCTCCTCCATGGCTCAGAGAACATAGCAATGAAGGGAGCAGAAAGAATGGAATAGCCTGGGGATGGAAGGGAGGAGTGTTATGGAATACTATCTTCTGCCTTTGGAGTCATGAACTGGCTGTGGTTTTCTAAATTATACTTGTCACAGCAGCATTCCACTATAGATAGGAGAGGGGCCTATGCCTCCATGAGGAACTGCTGGTGGTTAATTGTTGCTTGGGGAGGAAATGTCATTTACTTCAGTGGTTTAGCCACTGGTATGCTGTCCAAACTCCTGCCAATAATCCCACACAAATACTCATTCACACAACCCTAACTAAATTCAGTGGGTTTTAAAACATAAAAATAAAGAAAGCCAGCATGAATGTAGGAGGGGAATTAGTTGGGAAGAAGGGCTCAGCAGGAGGGGGTATGATGAAGGAGATCAATGAGGGTGGATGTGATCAAAATGCATTATTCACATGTATATATTTGTCAATAAATAAAGCTTAAAAGAAGAACTTTGGTTCTGTTGTTAATGCATTTTGAGTAATTCCTGGTGAGGAGGATAATTTGGTGAAAAAAAGCAGAATTCTGTGAGGAGAGACAAAAGAGATTGCAGAATGACTGACATGGAGAAAATCTGAGAAATATCTACTCACCAATGCAAAAGTTCTCTGGGTACCAAGGACGGTCCTGATTTTGGACATGGGAAACAGGGCTCCAAGTGCCAAAGTCAGTGCATCCCAAGGAAAAAGAAAAAAGAGCCCACCAGAGGCACTGCAATGTGGATACAAAGAGGAAAAATATTGGAAAAAATAATCCAGTTTGAAATTGAGGCAGAATTTTGACTGATTCTGAGATGAAAGGCCATGTTTGTGGTGATTTGAGACTGTGTAGTTGGAAACTCAGCTGAGACAGGACTATAAGGGAGGAAGAGCAGGTGAGGAGAGAGCAAGTTTGCTATGAATATGTTACATGTATGATAGTTGAGTGATGGTTGTTTGGCATTTTGATGCACAAGGCACTAGATACAGCTCAGCAACAGTCTTAGTGAGACACTGATCTTAATATGGACAGAAAGGAATGTATGCTTTACTAATGAAATAAAGACCTGGTTACAAGTAATTCAATGAGAAATTTTAGAAGCTATGCTCCATCCCCTACCAAAAAAATAAAAAGAAAAAAGAAAAGAAATAAATCAAGATATATCTAAAGAAAAGAGATTATTGTTAAATCTGGAAATTATTACTCCGTCCAGCTTTTTAGTTAGAGTGCATTTGATATGCTATGTGTAAACTAATTATCAGTGAAGAAAATTTGGCGAAACTATGATTTTTTTATACATGTTGATAACCGTGGATTACAGTAGCAAACTTCAATTGCTCATTCACATTCATCCCATGGTTTCACTTCTATGTGGGTATGCCTAGAAAGCAATACTCTTCATTGAGCAGAAACTCCACTCATTTCTGTGAATTTAAACTGTTCCTGTACATTTGTTATTGACTGAATTTTAACTTATGAGCTGAAAAAAACAATAGTAAATAAGATGTGTTTTAGTAAATAAAAGTTGGGTAGTACCACCTAAATTTGGTGGTAAAATTTTATATTTCTAATTAAGTACTTAATATCTTATTTTATGAATTTAAAAAATTCCAAACTGTTCCTAAAGATATAAAATTATCATTTATATATGTCATAAACTTGTATACTAATTTTTACTTTCAACAACCCAATAATTTATTTTCATTAACTCAAGTACATTTAGCAATGCGGGAAACCATCTATCTTGACTGCCACATTAGGAAAAAAGAAATTTATATTTTATATCATTAATCCACTTTAATTGATATATAATTCCTGTGCGCATTTCATTATTAGTAAAGTCAGGCTTTCTGTGTAACTCATTTAAAATATTTGTGCAGCTTAGAGTCGAAGGCTTCTTAAATTTGTTTTTGTATTTCAAGCTTTCTATATAAATGTATGTGCTACTAATTTTGAAGGAAGAACAAAGGCCCTGTGAGTTATATTGTAGGCACTAGTGACATTGTTAAAATGATGACAGATTGCTTTAATAGTGGATATGTACTTAATTGGAGGAAGTCTAACAAAATGTGCCATTTCATATTACTTAAAAGAGTCCGTCAAGAGCCATCACCCACTTACAGTTGTGTCTTAACTCAAATCATAAAGCATATGTGGCATTAAAACTGATAGAAATTGTAAGAAGCATGTATTCCTGCACTGAACATTCATTGAGACAGCCCATTAAATAGTGTTTGTTAACCTTTAATTCAGATGTCTGCAATAAGATAACATAATGTAAAACACAAGTCAATGGAGGGTCGTAAAACTGTTTCTGCTACTATTTTTATTAGCCTGCTATTTGAGGCTGAATAGAGTTGCACCCTGAAGCAAGTTTGGTATATAAGTATGGTAATAATATATTAGAATACAAATTTAACCTATTAAGTATGTGACAAGTATTATGTTTGTTACTAGGGTCCATGAAAATACAGACATCATTGTTGACAAATGTCACTGTACCCTACTCTATATCATACACTTGCCCTTGTAATTCAAAGAGCCCATGGGGGACCTTGGCTGCACCCTCCAACTCATGTTGCCATGAAACACAGAGCGCTTCAGCTACTCGGAGGATTTTAAATTTAATGTTTATGTTACCTACAGTTTTTACAGGGCTTGTAAACATATTCATACTTTGCATGGGTAAAAGGGAAGAATATTTTTAAGATGTATGGGGGGTTATACATATTGTTTTCATTTACTTACATGTCCCATTTTTCTATAATGAACATGTATTTTTGTGTAGCAAAATATTTCACATTATTGGTTCTTTGTTTAATAGGAAAAATGTGATGATGAGACCAGTGCTAATCTGCTCATTTACAAAACTATCTGCTTACAATTAAAAAAATTACATGCAATAGTTGTTTTAGGTATTTTCTCATTTCTGTTTACCTAATATGTGATAAGAAGCAACTTGGGAAAGGAAGGGTTTATTTTGGCTTGCAGTTTGAGGTTGCAGTCCATCATGGTGAGCGAGGAAGGCATGGCGGCAGAAGCTTGAAGCAGCTGGTCACATTCAGTCCACAGTGGAGAAACAGAGAGTGATTAAGGCTGCTGCTCAGATCTTTCTCCTTCCTCCTCCTCCTCCTTCTTCTTCAGTTCTGGACTCTAGCCCATGAAGTAGTGGTGTTTACTGTCAGCATGGATCATCTTACCTTAGTTAACCTTATGGAGAAACACTGCAATAGGCATTCTGAATGTACATTGCCACTGTGATTATAAAACCTGCCAAGTTGACAACTGAGATCAACTGTGTAAATACTAAAGGAGGGGCTTCCACTGCAGTTTAACATTCATTCCCTCACCAGATATGTCATACATGTTATTTACTCAACATTGAGGGAAATTATTTTTTTCTTGTATCTCCAAGTACCAAAGTTCAGACTGACCCATAAATAGTCAGTCACCTTCCAACCACTTACCCTGCCTCAAGCAGTGCAAAGGGATGGCCCGGGCTCCCACAGTGAGGAAAGCCAGGAAATGGAGTTCAAATCCTTTCTATTAGACTCCTCTCTTCTGTAGAAGGTGAAAAGTATTCAGCATTTATTTCTGGAGAAGTTGGCTTTAATTAAGAACAATTACAAGACTGTAAAAAAATGACCTTCTCACCAAATGACCTACTTAGAGGAGGCTGTCAATCAATCTCCTATGCAGATAAGAATGTACTTGAGGGCCTGGAGAGATGGCTTAGCGGTTAAGTGCTTGCCTGTGAAGTTTAAGGACCCTGGTTCGAGGCTCAATTCCCCAGGATCCACATAAAGCCAGATGCACAAGGTGGCACATGCATCTGGAGTTTGTTTGTAGTGGCTGAAGGTCCTGACTTGCCCATTCTCTGTCTATCTGCCTCTTTCTCTGTCTGTTGCTCTCAAATAAATAAATAAATAATAAACAAAAATTTTTAAAAATATTTTATTTTTTATTTATTTATTTGAAAGAGAGAGATACAGAAATAGCCAGGCAGAGAGAGAGAGAGAGAGAGAAAGAGGGAGAATGGGTGCGCCAGGGCCTCCAGCCACTGCAAACGAACTCCAGATGCATGCACCCCCTTGTACATCTGGCTTACGTGGGTCCTGGAGAATAAAGCCTTGAACCGGGGTCCTTAGGCTTCATAGGCAAGCGTTTAACCGCTAAGCCATCTCTCCAGCCCTAAACAAAAATTTTTTTAAAAAATTTAAAAAAAGAATGTACTTGACATAGCCTCTCAATTCAATTTGGTAAGTGGCAAGCAATCCTTCGGTGCCTTCCTTTTAAGTTCTTCCGAATTGTCTATCCATAGATGTGTGTGTTAGTCCAGGGTTTTAGAGAAAAAGAAGGGGATTTATTACACTGGCTACATGACAGGAGCTGGACTATGGCTATCAACATGCTGGAGAAACTGAAAACCCAGAATAACAATCCACGAAGCAGGAAGCCTCAACAGTCCCAAGCTGGTGGTGAAAGCCTGGAGGATTCCTGGAGGCTGTTAGTCGTCACATTCCACGTTAGCACCTGAAGAAGCTGGGTTCTCATGTCAGCCGCAGTTGGCGGCAGCAGGACAGACACACTGACCAGCAGGAAGTGATGGTGGGCAGGTCCCTCAGAACTCTTTATACCTGGGTCTCCTTCTCTGGGAGAGCGTCTTCCCCCTTAATCTTTTCTGAGAATGCTCTCATAGACCATCTCCTGTCAAACAAACAAGTTAACAATGTAGATTAGCCATCCCAGTGCAAGAGCACGGGTTCACACGCACACACACGCACACGCACACACACACACAAATACACTCAACCATAATTGTATTCACATACAAATACACAGGTTCACATTTGAGGTGGAGAGTGCTCAAGTCCTGGGCAGTGGCTGATGTCTTCTTAATTCAAAGAGGACAGTGTAGCTCACTGCCTGTTCCTCCCTTGCCAGTTCCCAGAAGCCACTTTTTTTTTTTTGAGAGAGACACAGAGAGAGACCGAGAGAGAGGGAGAGGAAGACCAATAGAGATGGGCGCGCCAGCAGCCTCTCAGCTGCTGTGAACGAAATCCAGATGCGTGCACCCCCTTGTGGTCAAGTGCGGCATTGCGCCCTTGTGTCACTTTGCATCTGGCTAAACGTGAGACCTAGAGATTGGAACTGCTGGAGATTGGAACTGGCGTTCTTAGGCTTAGGAGGCAGGCCCCTTAACTGCTAAGCCATCTCTCCAGCCCCCAGAAGCCACTTTTGGCTGTGTAATACTTAAGAAATATGCTACAGCTTGCTTTACTGTTTGATGAATTCTATGTCACTGAGCTATTGACTCCCTAATGTTTATGATGACCTCATACATAGAAAATTCCGTGTCTATTCACTTTACTTAAACATGTACTGATTTCAAGTAAGAGTTCATTATGGTAGTTCTTGAGCTCACTTTCCTCTTCCCCAAAGTTGTGACTCTTTTCTCATATATTTTAAAAACAAAGAGTAAAACTGTGAACACTTTTATATTAGCATATAGATTAAGTACACATAATAGTGGGTCTCATTATCATATTTTCATACATGCATCTTGCTGTTCACCTTTTTTGTGGTTTGAACATCAGCTCCTGTGTTGGAACACTGGGTTCCCCAGTTGGTGGCACTGTTTGGGAAGGTTGTGGCTCTCTGGGAGGAGTCCTCTTGTTGGGGGACATGAGTCACTGGAGCTGGCACTGAGGTTTTATCGCCTGGTCCCACTTCCTGTTTGCTTTCTGCTTCCTGACTGAATGCAGTGTGGTAAGCCAGCCTGCAATCAATGCCTTCTTCACCCTAAAGGACTATTTCTTCTCACAACTGTAAATCAGGGCAGGTGTGGTGACGCATGCCTTTAATTCCAGCATTTGGGAAGCTGAGGTAGGAGGATCGCTGTGAGTTTGAGGCCAGCCTGAGACTACATAGTGAACTCCAGCCTAGCCTGAGCAGAATGAAAATAAAAAAAAAAAAAGGAAAGAAAGAAAGACAGAAAAAAATGTCAATCAGAGCAAACACATTTGTTTCTTAAGCCACTTCCTGCCAGGAATTTAGTCATAGCAATGAGTAAAATAATGAATATGCTCCGCCAATTCCTCCTCCTCCTTCCATGTCTTGTTTTCGGTGAACCACTGAGTTTAATGAGGGTTGCTTAGAGGAGGCAAGGTCAAAGGTTATTTAGTGAAGCATGGGCAACTTAACAGTGGCTTCATTATTGAAGACCATATCTCCCCCTCCCCCTGCAGATGTTAACTGTCAATAGACCATCAGGGAGGGGTGGAGCCTCATGAGATCCGCTCACTAGCAACCTTTACCTACCTGTAAACACTCAGAGAGGGATGAGGCCTCTTTCTTCCCTCCAACATCCATGACAGAATGCTCCCCTGCAACACTAATCTATAGGCCTAAAAAGAAATATCTTTAAAGCGATCTGACATCTACATCATGTGTTTTTAGCAAAACAATAGCATTAGATTCTCTACTATGGCCCTGTGACTTCCTTAGTCCTAGACTTCATTTTATTTTTCTTTTAATTCTTTTGTACTCTTCCTCAGTCTGTTTTCTTTCTTTTTTCTTTCTTTTTTTTTTTTTTTTTTTTTTTTTTTTTTTTTGAGAGAGAGAGAGACAGAGAGGGAGAGAAAGGGACCAGGGCCTCAGCCACTGCAATCAAACTCCAGATACTTTTGCCACCTAGTGGGCATGTGTGATCTTGAGCTTGCCTCACTTTTGTGAGTCTGGCTAACGTAGGATATGGAGAATCAAATATGATTTTCTTAGGCGTTGCAGGCAAGGGCCTTAAGTGCTAAGCCAACTCCCCAGCCCAGTCATGGGCTTCTGAACAGGTTAACAGTATCAGATTTCAAATTTAATGAGAAAGTGAATGGCTCTCCCCATAGCAGTCATGCCAGTGCTGTACTAGTGCTCATATATTCCCTAGGAAGTTAATAGCAAGTGGATTCTAGGCCCAAAGATAAGTTGAACTTTCCTCCCCCTGCATCCTGCATATTACCTTCCAGAACTATGAAAGCTAGCCAGTGTGGAAGAAGCTTCCAGCTCATTTACAGCTTGATTTCTCCATGGCCTACAACCAAAATTTGAGGTGTGTTCAGCAATAGGGTCTTACCATCTAGTTCTGGAGGGCATACACCGGCAGTGACAGTAGCCTGTATTGATTTAGGGCTCTCTTGGGCCTAAGTGTCCAACAATTTATTGAAAGGTGGTCTATCCCTGGCACTGAGATTTCTGTTTCATAACCTATGGCTTCAGGGAGCAGCTGTTTTCATACATTCATAGTTTGGGTTTTGGTTTGCTCTTCCCCTCACATGCACCTTTCTCTGATCTCCTTGCTCCCATTCAAAGTTGTGGCTTTTGACATGTAGAGTTTTGAGTTTAAAATTTTTAGAACATATTTGAAACATTTAACTCTCTGGGGATTTATTTTAGAATAAGTCATAGACTATTAAAATGGTTAATAAACTTAAGGCTTGAACCCTCCTAGGGTTCCTTATCATTTATAATTACTCCTATAAGATCATGTACAGTATTTATGCTGGTAAACAGTCATTTCTTCCAATTAAATTGGATGTCTCCTGACACTTGGACCACTTTCTTAGCATAATGGTTGGGTTGCTGTGTCTTTAATTAAGTATCACTCTAATTTGGGCTGGTTTAGTTATTGATGAACGTGAGTGGTTTCTAAATGTGAAATAAGGTTTCTTCTCTCTCTTTAATGAAATGTATTTTTGTGCTTCCAAACTGTGTTCTAATACCTTTACATGTTTGAAAATTTTGAGAGCAGGTTCAATGATTTGCCCGCTGAAACCATTTTCTTCTTTTCTCCAGTCACATCCTTTTTTTTTTTAATCCCTTACTGTAGCCTGATAGACTATAGGGGAAAACAATCCAGGCAATTCTTGTCTATTTTCTACTGCAATGAAGCAAATTACCACAAGCACTGCAACTTTGAAACATGCATTTCTCGTCTCTGTTTCTGTGGGTCAAGAGCATTGCAGGGCTGTGGGGATAGCAAGATTGTGTCTCCCCACAGCTCAGGATCCACCTTCAAGCTGGAATGGTTTGGGAAGAATTCTGTTCTTTGCAATTGTAGGAGCAAGACTTCCTTTCTCCTGCTGGCTGCAGGTGGGAGCCACACTCAGGTCCTTCTGCGCACCTTTGCCAAAGCACAAGCTGCTGTCTATGGCCAGCAAGAGCATCTCTCTGGGCTAAGGGATCTCAGCCCTCTCTCACAGGGCTTGGAGCTGACATCATGCCCACCCAAGATTAGGTACATTTTGATGATTTTACACCCCCCTGATGAGGACCTCTCATAGTTTCTGAAAGATCATTCATTTTGCCAAGAAAAAGAACTGAATCATGGGCCCAATACAACCAGAGGAGGATACAGAGCCAATGGAAAATTCTGCTTATATCAAATTTCTATCTCAGGTACCTTAAAAGACTATTCGGGAAGAAGGTTAAAATTAATAACACTGTCAGGCACTTTTATGATCATACAGAAATTCCATTCTGGGTCCGTTTTGCTTATTTTACTTTTCATAATATACAGGAAGACAATTTCAGAAATCCTTTCTAAAGTGACATACACATGAAAGCTGACATCTGTTATGACCAGTGCATGCCAGAGTTTCTTGTGTTAGAACACTAGGGCATATAATTAAAACTAATGGGGGGCTGGAGAGATGGCTTAGCGGTTAAGGCGCCTGCCTCCTAAGCCAAAGAACGCCAGTTCCAATCTCCAGGTCCCAAGTTTAGCCAGATGCAGTGACGCAAGGGTGCAGTGCTGCACTTGACCACAGGGGGCGCACGCATCTGGATTTCATTCACAGCATGCCCATCTGTATCTGTCTTCCTCTCCCTCTCTCTCTCTCAAAAAACAAACAAACAAACAAACAAAAAACTAATGGAACTAGGTATGGTGGCACATGCCTGAAACCTTAGCATTTGAACGTAGATTCAGGAGGATGGCAAGTTTGAGTCAGCCTGTGCCCTGACACCTATCTCAAAATAAAGGAAATGGGAGAAAAAAAAATAAATTAATGTAATGGCTGGAACATATTGAACATCAATTAGATGTTAATACATTGACACTTTTAATCTCTAAAATCTCTATGAACTTGCCAGGCATGGCTCATGCCAGTAATCTCAATAATTGGAAGGCAGAGGCAGGAGGATTGCCATAGAGTTGAGGTCTACCTAGGCTTTTTACATAGTAAGTCCCTGGCCAGTCTGGGCTACAAGTAAGATCTTGTCTTAAAGAAAGCTAGGAAACAGGCAGGGTTGCTGCCCTATTGTCTGACAAAAGACTCAAAACCAAGACTAATTAGAAGCTATAAAGTCACTTTGTATTAAGTGAACAATTCACCAAAAGGACATCACAATCCTCTCTCTCTTTCTCATATATATGCTAAACATAAGCATTATCAATTTCATTAAATAATACTACTAGATGTAAAGTCATAGACTAACCCTTGCACAATAATAGTGACTTCAATACACCACTCTCACCAATTGACAAGTCATCTTGGCAAAAGTTAAACAGATAAATGTCTGAACTAAAGTATATCATAGATCAAATGGGCCCAATAGATATCTATAGAATGTTCCATCCAAACACTGTAGAATATGTATTCTTCTGAGTACTCCATGGAACTTTCTCTAATTGAGCTCATCTGTTACAATCCAAAGCAGATGTTAACAAATATAGAAAAATTGAAATAGAAAAATTGAAATAGTTCCTTGTATTTATCTGATCACAATGGAATAAAATTACTAAAAAGCATTAACAGACTATGGGACACGCACAAAGTAATGGAGATGAAACAGCATAATGATAATGAAAACACAACATATCATAACCAATGGGATACAATGAAAGAAGTCTAAAAGAGAAGTTTATAGCTCTAAGTGCCTACAATAAGAAACTAGAACTGGGCATGGTAGTACATTCCATTAATTCCAGCACTTGAGAGACAGAGATAGGAGGATCTCTCTGAGTTCTAGACTAGCCTCAGACTACATAATGAATTCCAGGTCAGCCTGGGTAGAGCAAGATGCTATCTCGGTTAAGAAAAAAAAAAAAAAAAAAAAAAAAAAGATCTCCAATGAACAACGTAATATCACTGCCTAGGGACTTGGGGGAAAACAAAAGAACAAGTTTAAGACACAATCTATCTGAAAATCTATATGTACACAATCTATATGGAAAGAAATAGGTAAGAGCAGATCAAAAATTAAAATTAATAAAATAGAAACAAAATGTTATAAAGGCTAATGAAACACAGAATCGGTTCTTTGAAAGGAATACCATTATTGAAAACTTCTTAGCCAAACTGACCAAAAGAGAAGATCTAAATTTATCAAATTAGAGGTGAAAAGGGTGCCATTATGACAGATACTAATATAAGTTATGGCAAAGACTCATAACCTAGTCAAAATGTTGAGAACAATTAACTGTTGAGTTCCCAGACCTAAATAAGACATCTATATCACCCCATCCAAGGTTCAGGGAACATCACAGAAGAGGGATGGAGAGAAGACTATAAAATCTAATAGAAGAAGAGAGAGTATTGTGAAATGCTGTCTTCCAGACATGCCATGATCATTGCACTCATGAACTCACTCATTCAAAGTAACTGTAATTACCTTTACAAGACCTGCACAAGGTTTTGTTGGTAAACATTCTGACATGGGTATGTCTCATGAGGCCATACCCACTAATTAAACTTATTAGGAAGAGAGAGAAAGAGAGAGGGGCAAAAGGAGAGAGGAAAAGTGAGAGAGTGAAGGGGGACTAGTTGATAAGAGGAAAGCGATTAGCAGGAGTGAGATAGGGACAAAAGAGGGTAGTGAGGTATATTTGATCAAAATTATATATATACACATATATATATATATGGTGTGTGTTTCAAAAATTTAAAAACATAGCAAACAAAAACCTCTACAAAGTAGGTATTTCCATAACCACTTTATGGATAAAGAAATTAAAGATCAAAATGTTCATATGATTTTGTGACTTTCACAAAGATAGGAATATTAGACTACATGTTATTTAGGTCTTTCTAATTTTAAAGTCTGTGGGATTGCTATCTCAGTGTACAGAAAAGTCACAAGGATTCAGTAAAATTCACAAAGCCTCAATTGATTGGGGTATGAAGAGGATCTAAATCTATAGCCAAAGTCTGACATTATCTCACTGCACTATGACATTGTATTGACATGGAAATAGATTTCATTACTTCCAGGGATGTGGTAGTATAGAGGTGGGAAATGTCCCAAAATACCTGTATGCTTTATGGCATCTTAATGTGGTTTTCTTGATTGCTCCATGGGAACCCAAAAAGCTTTAAACACTTCTAGAATCGTCCCTGGAGTCCATCACTTTGTGCATGCACAGTGAAGCTGGAGAATGTATTCTTGTAAGGAGAGTTAAGTGTGCTAGTGGTGGGAGTTACCACATCACACCCATCCTCCTCTCTTGTTCTAATATTCATCACATTAGAGAAAAACTTCCTTGTAAAAAGTCAGTCCTTGTAGAGTTCACTCTTCCCAGAAGATTTTACCATACATCTGGCTAAGAATTATAGCGTACTGTCCATCCACTATTGAACAGAGGATTTATGGGTGGTATGAAGAATCATGGTTAAGATTGTCCAAGGCCAAGCCCATGATGCTAGTTCACTCATACCTAAACACGAACAAAGACTTTGGTCAATAGTTATTAAGAGACTCTATTTGAAATTGTATAAACTTCTATAATATGATTTTAAAAATATTTTATTTATTTATTTACAAGTGAAGAGAGGAAAGTGAGAGTGAGAAAGAGAGAGAGAGAGAGTAATATGGGTGTGCCAGGGTCTCTTCTATTGCAAATAAACTCCAGACACATGCACCAATTTGTGTGCCTGGCTTTATGTGGGTAACTGGAGAATTTAACCCAAGCCAGTAGGCTTCATAGAAAAGCATCTTTAACCACTGAGCAATCTCCCCAGCCAAAATGTATAACTTTGAAAAGTCTGAAAATGTAAAATAACTGTTCAGTGTTCATGTGCAAGAACTTCATTATGCCCTATTGAAAATATATGGCAGCAATTATCATTCATTCTTTACCTTATAAATTGTTTCTTTAATTATGTATTTCCTAAGTTATCTTTCTTCCAGTAAAAATTATTGTCAACATAATTATACATGGGAGCTGTTTAGATTATCAAAGGCAAAGAAGTAGCAATTTGCTTAAAAGCTAACTTATCAAGACTCAGTGTAGCTCCACATAGGACATATTACTCACTGTTCACTCTGTGTCCTCGAGAGAAAATGTTGCCTCGAGCTTGTAGATTCAAACCATGGAAATTCAGCTACAGATACGATTCCTAAAATTGAAGGAAATAAATATAACATGATATTGGGAATAGAGTATATAGCAATCCTAAGTATAAAGTATTTGGGGTACTTTTAATGACATGATGCTACAAAATGATGCCACTCTTCTGCCAATTCTATTGCATGGTCCAAAGAAATACTTATTATGGATATGTCAGACATTCTTCTTCTTCCTCTTCTTCTTTTTTTTTTTTTTTTTTTGGTTTTTTTGTTTTTGGAGGTAGGGTTTCACTCTAGTCCAGGCTTACCTGGAATTCACTATGTATTCTTAAGCTGGCCTTGAACTCATGGTGATCCTCCTAAGTCTGTCTCCCAAGTGCTAGGATTATAGGCATGGGCCACTTCGCCCAGCCTTTTTTTTCTTGATAGTGTCTCACTGTAGCCCAGAATTCTGCTCTGACTTATTTCCCAGTTCCAGCAAAGAGTTCCATTCCACTGAGTGGATCTATTAGCCAATTCAAGAGCAGTTGGTTACCCACCATGGCTGTGTGCCACTACTGCACTTGTTTGAGCATTATGTCAGGTTGTTTCTTGCTGGGTAGCTTAAACTGTGAGTTGTTTGGACAGATGTTGGCCATTTTCCCCCAGTTGCTTATGTAGCACCCTCTGGCACTAGACTAGCTGTCTGGGGACTGACACTCTTCCAGATTCTGACCAGGTCTCTCCATGTTTGGTCTCACATGTGTATGCTGTTTTCGACAGTAGGGTCTTACCATTAACCTTTGGTGGGTCATCAAGAACTCTGACAGAAATCTGACTTTTGGGGGGAACCTTGTAGGTGTCTCAGATCAACAGCTCATTGTGAAGGTTAACCCCGTGCTGGTACAGGGAATTATAAGTCAGTGCAGAGGAAGGTGAGGGAAGAAAAAGATAGATAATATTAAAGAGAAAGTGAGTATAGAGAGGAGAGAGAGAGAGAGAGAAAGAGAGAGAGAGAGAGAGAGAAGCACGAAAAGATTAAGGTTGGTCTTCATGATGTTCTCTCCAGTTTCCTGTGGTTCAGGTGTTCCCTCTGCAGGTCTTTGCTGCCTTGCCAGGTGAGGTGTGCTTATATGGATGCCATCTTGACCAGAACCTCCAGCCTCTCTTTTTCATCTCTGCTCTGGAATTCAATGTAGTGTCAGGCTGGCCTCGAACTCGTAGTGATCCTCCTACCTATGCCTTCTGAGTGCTGGGACTTTATTTATACTTGCTTCACTTATCTCTCACTTTTTTTCATGTTGAAAAAGATAAAAGAAACTTTCATAAATTTATAAGGTACTCTAAGGCAAGGACAATATATTATTAATGATGATTTTCAGTACTTTACATGAGAACTGTCATGGAATATATGTTGAATAAATGTTGGGTGCTTTATGTTTTTGCATCCAGACAGGTAGAGCTAGAACTCTACCTCAGTTCTGTCTAATCCCAAAGGATTATTTTTATTTATTTATATTTTAGAGAGAGAGAGAGGAGAGAGAGAGAATTGGCACACCAGGGCCTCAGCCTCCAGACACTTGTGCCATCCAGTGTGCATGTGCAACCTTGCGCTTGCCTCACCTTTGTGCTTCTGGCTATGTGGGATCTGGAGAGTAGAACACAGGTCCTTGGGCTTTGCAGGTAAATGCCTTAACTTATAGGGCCATCTCTCCAGCCCTAATTCCAAAGGATTAGATCCAAACAAATGATGCTGTGTGGATGAGTATAAAGTTGTATATGTGCATGTATAAGCCAGACTGGTAGGTAATCTGACCACGAAAATAACTTGAGATCTTCCACTATGTTTACAAAATATCCTTCCCTCATCATAACCAGTTGGTTCATGTTAGATAGCTGTGACAGCATCTATTTTAAGAGTGAAGTCATATCTGTCAACGATGTTTCAAGAAAACACAGCTTTCCTGGTCATGACTGCTTCTTCAGAGTTTAGTATGATTCCAGACATAAGATAAGAAAGGTTTTTTTTTTGACAGAAATATACTTTGTTCACAAATTTTTTGAATTATTGAGTTGAGAAATGCATTTAATTTCCCTTTTCTTGATGTTCCTTGCTTTTTCTCTGGTATGTCTTACACAGTGAATGGCACTACCTTCTTACAGAATTATCCTCTGCATTCTATCATGTACCCTTTATGCCCATATGTACCTGGTGACAAACCAGTGCAACATTCCTCTCACTCTGTCACTGTCACTGTCACTGCTGAAGTTAAACCCTGACCTTCTTGTGTGACTACTAGGCTTGTTTGTTTTGAAATCTTCTAATCCGCCTCCCTCGTCTTGTTTTCTTCTAAAATAGAATTCTAATTTTGGTATTCATATGTTTTGAATCATTCACTAATTTCACCTAATTCAGACAATCATCTTGAATGAGAATAACAACATAAAACATCCCCAAACAGGGCCATTGGTTATCAAAATATATTTTTGATTCCATCCTTCCAGTATTTCCTACAAGTTTTTATGACTAGATTTCCTTCTCTTTCCCATACATTTATTCTTTCACCAAAATGGCACAATTCTGAGAACATTTAAATATAAAAGCAGAGTATGTGTTAAAAATGGTTTAAATTGCTCTCAATTCATCAGAAAATAATTTCACCTCTTTTGTGTCTGCTTTTTATTTCGCATTGTATCCCATCAGCCTCATTTTCACCACGATTATTCCACTTACCCATTCTATGTTGACCTCCCTGTTAATTTCATCATCCCAAACTCATCTTGCTTAACCTCAGAGCATGTTTGAGAGCTTTTCACCTGTCTGTATCCCTGAACAATTCCCTTCCTTCAGTTTTATGATGGCACACTCTTCATGTTCTGTTTCTCTCTATCTACTATAATTTTTGTATTCCATTGCAGCTTCTTTATCCTCCGTCTGGCCACTAACTGATAGAATTTCTCAGAGTACAGTTGTAAAAGCTCTACTTACTTGACATCTGCACTAGAGAGTAACTAGAGAGAGAAATCAAGCACAAATTTTCAAAAGCTGACCCTGACATCAGACAATTGATCTGCTACATACAGGGAGGCCTTGTGTCCCTCCAGCTGGGCATAAGTAAACACCACACCCTCACACAAGGTCACTTGGAGACCAGGAAGATGAAACACTAGTGCTTTATTCCTTTGTCTAAGAGTAAACAGAACATGACTATTATGCAAAATACCCAATATACTTCTGCCCTAGGCCTCACTTGGATTCCTTAACATACAATTGTCTCCTATTTTTAATAGCACAGTTGTCTAGAGTGAACATCTGATTATGTGGATCTTTCCAGGTCCCCAAAGAAAAGACCAAATCCTGTCATACTCCTTTTTGAGGCAACCACAGGTCCCATGTTGTGTGCTCTGTTCCTCTGTGATGCATAATACCTCAGCCTTGCTCAACTACAAGCGCTCTACTGGTCTTTACAGAGAAAGTATGGATAATACCAAGCACTTCAACTATATTACTTAAATTCTGGTAGCAACACTCTCAACTGTAATTATTATAACGTTTGTCTTTCCCTAGTACACATGAAGTCAGACAAAGACTTAATGATGATAAAAGAAATTTCACCCAAGGTCTGACAGTAGAGGGTTTGAACCCAGGCAGTTGTACAAGAGCTGGTGGCCCGAGTAGGTTGGATGAGTGCGTTCCTACTTCCAACTCACAGCGCTCTAATTCCACACATAGGGGATTCCTTGTTCTGTTACGCCTTGATATAGTTTATTTAGCTCAATATATCCAAAACATTGTAATTTCAACATGTAGTCAGTATAATATTGTTAATGACATGATTCATTTTTTTCCCCCAACTAAGACATTGAGATCTGTTATCTATCCCTCAATTTAGGTTAATCACTTTTGAGAGACTCACAGAACATATACAGCTGGGTAGCAGAGCTTAGAACCCTGAAATATGTACATTTTTAAGAAATATTTAGTTGCCCTTTTAAACTCTAGTAAAAACTTTCACCTACCCACAACAAACTAATTCTATAATGACAATGTTGTCTTACCTTACAAAACAGGTAACACGAATGGCTTTATTTTTCATTGCATTTAAAATATTGACCTCCTTAATAATAGCTTAACAAGGCTGTGACAGATTCAGCTATCATAATATAACCCATGTATATTTGCAATGTATTGACTTGGCTTAAAAGACTATATCTTGCTGTTAAATTTCAATATCATAGTCTCAATGTATCTACGAATTTATCAAGGAAAGATTTTGCTTATCAGAACCTCCACATTTTCCAAGAATAGAGTAATGTAATTCTAAAATACACTGACAGAGATATGCGATGGTAAAAATTGGAGACTTTTTTTATTTTCTTCTTCTGGGTGCAGTAGCTCAACATTACCTAATCTTAAATGTGGTAATAGACAAATTGCATCCATTGCTCCCAGGTGAACTGTGATAATCAAAAGAAATCAGTATACTGACTCCACAAATGTTTAAAAGACCAGTGGGATCTGCTGGAAATGTGTGAGTCTTTGATTCCACTTGGGAAGCTGATGGAAATAATAAAGTTCCCTAAAGAAAACTCAACCCACGAGAGGGCTATAAAATAAAATGTAATTCCATTATGTTCATGAATGTGCATTTATTATAGACAAGTTTCCAATTTATTTGAGGTGATGGGTATATCGCATAGAGACAGACAGATATTACATTCTTGGTAGACAGAAGAAAAAGGTTGCCCCATCTCTGGTGGTTTTTGCTATGTAAAACTATCTTCTGAAAATGTTATTACTCTCTACATCTAAACTTACAAAAATTTCAGAAATAAACAGGAGAGCCAGAGACCTTTCTGTGCTTCCTAATGTCACCTACATTACACATGTGCACCTAGAATGAAATTTCCCAGCAATGTCTGGGTTTTGTTCTTTGTGTTTTTCCTTTTTCTTCTTTCTGTCATTCAGTTATTAGCATTAACTCAAGCTTTCAAGGATAAAGACTCTCATTTAGACAAAATGGGACTCATGAGGGCCATGGGAAAGTTGGACAGATTTTTAATTATGTTGAAATTAACTTGGTCAACACTGGGTGAACTGTCCAAAACTGATTCATTTCTTGATGACTTTTGATGCAGTCCCTTATGAGACACTCTACTATTCCCTATTTTTTCTTTTTTTGTTTTTCAGTCTTCCTTCTTGCCCTAAGTAAGTTCTAAATGGGAAGGGCACGGAGCATGTTAGACCCTGAGAGGAGACCAAGGAACTAGGAAAGGAGCTTCCGCTGGAGGTGCATGTTGGGGGAGTGAGTCTCCGTTACTGTTTTCCCCTCTGTTTTTCCTTTGATGCTACACCACAGTTTCTTGGGACTTGCCAGAAGAAAAGGAAAGAATCCAATGTTTCTAGTCAGGGAAGCTGGAAAGGAGCCTTCTGAAAACTAAACTGTATGTTGGCGGGGCTGGGGGGTTGGAAAGCAGAAAACCCTGCAAGAGAGTTGAAGAAAGGCGTCTTTTCTAGTTAAACTGACGTAAGTCCCAAGGTCCCTGCTAAGCAGACATACCGAATATTACCACAGGAGCACAGCAAGTGAACCAAACTACTTATGCCTTTCATTTGAATTTCAAATTCTGTCTATTTTTTACAATTTAAAAATAAAAATACAATGGAAAGAAAACCTAACATTTCTGTGTTGCAGCCAAGTGGTGTAGATTTTAAGGTAGAGCCATTTCTAGACATGTCACAGAGACCAAAAGTCCCAAAATTCTATGAATTTACTAATGCAACATCAAAATAGATAACTCACAATTCATAGAATTAGGAAAAGACAAGTCCACAATCAAGGTGCTGAGTCTCACCTTCCTTCCTCACCAAGGACCCCTGGATAGTCCCTTGTGCTGGTGCACAAGTCTCTTGCAGTCTCTTCTACACTACTGCAGGGAGCGTTACTCTATCTCTTTCTAATAAACCTTGCCATCATGCCCTTCATTGCATGCCTGCCTTCTGTCCTAGTTTGCCATTCCATAGTGACTGAGAGACAAAAGAAGAAAGAAAGAAAGAAAGAAAGAAAGAAAGAAAGAAAGAAAGAAAGAAAGAAAGAAGGAAGGAAGGAAGGAAGGAAGGAAGAAGGAAGAAAGAAAGAAAGAAAGAAAGAAAGAAAGAAAGAAAGAAAGAAAGAAAGAAAGAAAGAAAGAAAGAGAGAAAAAACCATCAAGAACCATAGGGCCAGGAGCCTGGGCAGAGCGAGAGCTGAGAGTGGTTCTGCAAAAACCCAACACTATTGTGGTGTATGCTGGTGACACAGTATGATCATGTCTGGTATCGCCTTGGGGTATTACAGATACTAAATAAAAAATAAAAACATAATAGATAAGAAAGAAAAACATCATTCTAGTGGAGGAAATCATGCAAGCAGTTATAAAAATGTGTTGGCAATTTTAGGTTGGGTGATGAGAAGAAGTCTGTATGTTCTGATATCACCAGAAAGAGCCAGTCTGGAAAGAAGAGGGTGGAGAGTAATCCAGTCTCAGGAATAAATTTATACAAAGTTCCTAAGTCTGGAAACAACCCAATACACATTGAGGTAGTGTTGAGATTGGGCTAAAAAATAGAATAAAGAAAAATGAAGTGAACAAGGACTCTATTGTGTAGGGTTTTACAACCTACTATACGAAGTCTAGAGTTTTGACTTAATGTCATTAGAAAATTTTAAGCATAGAATAAATAGCATGATGTAATTTAGGTTCCACAGTGGCAAATATTTGCTGTTTTGAAAAATAAATTGTAGGGCCAAGCATAGATGCCATGAGAACAGGTAGGCAATAGTGAAGACAGAGTGAATAGACTATTGAAAATATTTTTATTGGTTGACATAAGGTCAGCTGCACAGTTGTTGCACATTAAATGGTGAAATTAGAATTCACTTGTTGGATTTAGGGTGTAAGCAGTTTGGAGTATATGGTTGCCATGGACTGAAGTGGATTTAGGAGGTATGATTCTATTCTCTGGTGGATAGGATTCCAAAGAAGTATCTTTTTTGATGGGGGTTACATATTAAGATTTTGTAAAGACGGAGGTTTGTGGTGCATGCCTATAATCACTGCTTCTTGGGAAGCAGTGGTAAGAGAATCACTTGGAACCTCAGCAGGCATCCAGACTAGGTGACATAGTGAGACCTGTCTCAAAAAAAAAAAAAAATAAATAAAAAAAACAAGCAAAAGAAGACTATATTGTGTCTATGGTTGGGTCACATGACAGTGTCATGAACTCATGATCATAGCTGTAAAACTGGGCATGAAGTTTGAGTGCCAGTTTTAGTCTAGTGATACACATTAGGGAATCATTTTCATGTAGCAATTTAAAGCCATCATGCAATGAATATACTTAGGAAGGTAAACAGGATGAAAAGATGGGAACTTAATACAGAGCTCTACAGATAAGCAAACAGACTGAGCAGAGCAGCAAATGATAGCTGCAGTTAGGAAGAGGAGAACCCAATAGGCCCAGCAGAAGAGCAGAATATGGAGACACCCAAAGCCAATAGACATGCCTGTTGAACAGTGAAAGAGAAGTTCACGTGGAGATTTTTGGCTAGGTATATGTGAATAATATGTTAATCACTACTCTAATTTTTCTGCAAAGTATATCACTAAAAGAGAAAATTCTGAATAATTGGGAATAAATCAGCCTGTTTTTGTAGACAAAGATATATCTAGGATACCACTGGGCTGCTTGTGTATTTTCTTGGGACCCTCTCAAGGATGGATAATAAGATGCCTTTGTCTTTCTGACTGGGTAGTTATGACATTTAAGCAAGATAGCAACTGTGAGAACACTTTAAAGTATAAATCTTTCCACAAATGACAGTGTTTTAATGTCTATTATTTAGGGGACAAATTAGGAGCCAGTAAGCTTTCAATGAGAATATAAAGTTTTAAAAGGCTATTAGTTAACCAAAAAATAAAAACCAAAATAAATAAATAAATAAGCAACTTTATGTAAAATTTGGCAATGGACTTAATAGATGGATGGTATAAAAGTGGCCAATAAGCACAGGGAAGTTGTTTAATGTCAATAATTGCTAATGAGATACTCCAATCAAAACCACATATCTATTAGGATAGCTAATTAGAAAAAAATAGAAACTAACAAATGTTGACAAGCAGATAGAGAAATAAGAACCTTTGTGCATTTTTCTGATGGAAATGTAACACAGTTATTGTGTAAAATAATGTAACAGCTTCTCAAAATTTAAATTTAGCTTTACCATATTATCCAATAATTTCACTTCTGAGAATATAAAGACATGAAAGAAGTCTCTCAAAGAGATATTTGTGCACACACTTATAGAAGTATTATTCACAATAGCTCAGATGTGGAAACAACCCAACTGTCTAAATGGAATATTATTTAAGTAACTGTGATACAATATTATTTTTACTTAAAAGAAATTCTGACATATATGTTGTATAAAACAAGAGGATATAAGCTAGTCAGAAAAAGTTCAATATTGCATAATGCACCTTATATAAAGTACCTAGAGGAGTAAAATCAGAGACAGAAAGGAGAACGTTGATTTGCAGTGCTGGGGAGTTATTGTTGGATTGGCTTAAGGTTTGTTTTTCATGATACTAGTTCTGATGATAAATAATGATAATGTTTGTAGAGGAATATGCATGTGCTTAATATCACTGAGCTGGACATATGGTGATACATGTTATATATATTTTACAATAAGTATTGAGAAAGATAATAATCACAAGGGGAAAAATTGACAGTCTCCTGGTGGTATTAGGACTTTACTCCGCAGAAGTTTATTCAAGAGGAGAGCTGAGCCCAGTAGATGGTAATTCAATAAAACATGTTGAATAGCCCTCCCTCCTGTCCTGCCTGCTAAATGGCTGCCATCTTCAACTGGGTATCATGGCTACAGTCAGACCTCGCCTAAAATATCATCAAAACGGGAGCAGGGAGTTCATCAGCCACCAGTGACATGAAGAAATTAAGATTAAGCATTGCTGGTGGAAAAACTCAGAGATTCAGACAACAGGTATGGAAAAGATTAAAGGGCCAGATCATGAGACCCAGCATTGGCTATAAGAACAAGAAAACCAAACATATGTTGCCTAGTGCCTTCACAAGTTCCTGGTCCATCAAGTCATGCAGCTGACATGCCAAGAATCTCACTGTGTTGACATGGCTGACAGCACTTCCTTCAAGAACTGCAAAGCCATTATGGAAAGAATGGCCAGCTGCCCATCAGTCACCAACTCTGAAGCCTGATTCTGCAACAAAGAAAATGATTCCATGTTTCATGCACATAAATAAAGCCACAAACCTGCCACCTGGCATTGTCCTTCAAAAGGAAAAAAATAAAGTAAAATAAATGTTATTGTGGGGCTGGAGAGATGGCTAAGCTGTTAAGGTGCTTGCCTACAGAGCCTAACAACCAGAGTTCAATTCCCCAGTACCCATGTAAAGTAGCACATGTATCTGGAGTCTGCTTGCAGCAGCTGAAGACCTTGGTGCCCATTCTTCCTCTCTGTAGCTCTTCTATCGCTTTCTCTGCTTGCAAATAAATAAAACTTTTTTTAAAAGCATTAAAAAAATCAGTGTACCTCAGTGTCCCAGAACTGCAAAAGTGTGGAGTGAGCTAGACGTGGTGGTGCATGCCTTTAATCCCAGCACTTTGGAGGTAGAGGTAGTAGAATCACTGTGAGTTTGAGACCATCCTGCACCCTGAGACTACATAGTGAATTCCAAGTCAGCCCGGGATAGAGCGAGACCTTATCATATATATGGCTTCTGCTTCTTCAAGGATAAAATAAAAGGCTGTGCAACACATACATACATCTAAGCTTTATATTTATGAGTGGATTTCATGAAGAAGAATTTGGTACCATTTGTGAAGTAGCTACTCATGGAGTGTAGATAACCAGAAATGCTTAGAATATTGTTTTATTGCCTCCCTTTCTTTGCTATTATTTTCAAGGGTAATTTTTGTTAATTTTCCAAAATTGTTTTAACAGTCATATTTTATGATACAATGTTTTTTTTTTCCCTATCACTAGCCATAATTGAGCACAGACCTGAAAAGTTCAAGGCTTTCAATAGTTTATGTTTTTACTGAGACATAATTTTTGCTCCTACCTACAGAATTCAGTACAATAATCAGATACAGTTATACAATGTGTCATGATCAGGTCCAGAAACATTCATTACTTCTATGTGTTGGGAACATTTCTGTTTGTCTTTTCTGGTTTTGTACTCTATTGTAGACTGCTGTACGGAGTAGTCACCCTGTTATGATGAAGGGAACCAAAGGAGAATGAATTCCTCCCTTGATTGTGATTGGTGTCACTTATTAACCTCTTCTCAGCCTTCTTCCTCTTGCCCTCTTACCCTCCCTAGGCTGTGAATTGCTATTTTCCTCACTTTTCATGAAATACACTTGTAATTTACGCAAAAGGATGAAAGCATAGTATTCCCTTCTGTGTCTGGCTTCTTTCACTTAACATAATGACTTCTAGTTTTGTCCATTTTGCAGCAAATAACAGAACTTTATTCTTTTTTTCAGTCTGAATAGTAATGAATTGTATCCATGTGCATTTTTACCAAATCACCATTTGGTGGAAACCTTCAGTGATCCCATTCTTTCTGTTGTGAATAATGCTGCAGGAAACATGGACGTGCAACATCTCATTGCAGTAATGATTTCACTTCTTTTGGCTATTCAACCAGTCATAGGAGTGATGGTAGCTGTATTTTTTATTTTTGAGAGAGTCTCTCTAGTGTTTTCACATTGTGGGTGCACTAATCTGAACTCCCATAGACAACTATGGGGGTCCTTTTCTCCACATCTTTATCAACATTTACTTCCTTTTATTTTTTTGATAATCATTAATCTAAGTGGGTTGGAGTGACACCTCATTTTGTTTTACATTTCCCAGTTATTAGTGTCAGGGAACATTTTTATACATTTGGGAGTGAATTGTATTTCTTTTTTGAGAAATGTACACTCAGAACTTTAGCCCAACCATTTACTTGGATTATTTATTGTTACTGAGTCTCTTCTATATTCTACCAAGGAACTTTTGTTGTGTTTGCTAGCTGTAATGATTTGCTCTGAGCTCCAGTATCCTTTTTGCTCTATTCCCCTTTTTTCTATCAAAAAAAACAAAAAAAAACAAAAAAACAACTATACACAATACACTTTATATTGTAAAATCTGTTTTTCTTCTCTTTCTCAATTTCTTTCCTTATTTACAAGTTTAAGAAATCTTTATATGGGTTTTATAAATATTCATTTCAACATTTATTTTCTTATGGTTTGGTTTGTCTATGCAGATTTCTAGCTAAAAATATATAGGTGCTTTAATTTTTGGTTTTTCAAGTGAGACAAAGCCCAATTTAAGTCTTTTCATAAAAGTTAGTAGTCACAGGCTGGAGAAATGGCTTAGAAGTTAAGGCGCTTGCCTGCAATACCAAAGGGCACAGATTTGATTCCCCAGGACCCACGTAAACCAGATGCACAAGGTGGTGCCTGCATCTGGAATTTGTTTGCAGTAGCTTGAGGCCCTGGCACATCCATTCTCTCTCTGCCTCTTTTTTTTCTTTCTCAAAAAAAATCAGTCTATCTTTAAGCTTTGAAGCCTGGCTATTACTACTTTTATTGGTAAACTTAAAAATTTGCTGCTATTTAATAATATTATTATTTGATCTTTACTTTTCCTATTACCTAGTATATTGCAAAATATTTTTCCTAGCTTTTATTTAATTAATTTGATTTTGTGGTGCTGAGAATTGAACCCAAGGCCTCTAACATTCCAGCCAAGTGCTCTGTCACTGACCCAAACTCTAGCACTCTTAAATTTTAAAAATATATAGAATGTACATAGTTTTCTTTACCTAAATCACATGTACACATATCATTCAAATTATTCCAGAGGTGACAGAACATTGCACTCAGACAGAAATAATTCAGAACCTTCTCTATCACTTACTGAATAATGAATTCTTCTGCCATTGAATTAGAATAATGAATTCTATTATTTATTCAGTTGATTCCTATGGACTTTCTAATTATACAATAAGATTTTATAAATAGTTATTTTTTCTTAATTATCAAGATTTATAACCCTAATTTCTACATGCACTGGCTTATGCTGTTGACACCATAATAATTAAAGGTAGCAATTAAAGACATTTCTGGTTTTTGATCTTAATTTTTATAAAAATAACTCTAGTAATTCAATTTAATTTGAAACAAATATTATTTATCTATTCAAGATGTAAAATTTTATGCTTGTTTGCAGTGTTTTGGAGGATATGTAATTATTAACCAAATATTGTTGGTTTCGTTTTGCTTTCTTTTTTTTTTTTTTTTTTTTTTTGTTTTGCAAGGTAGGGTCTCACTGGTCCAGGCTGACCTGGAATTAACTATGTAGTCTCAGGGTGGCCTCGAACTCTCGGTGATCCTCCTACCTCTGCCTCCCCAGTGCTGGGATTAAAGGTGTGCGCCACCACGCCCGGCTCTCGTTTTGTTTTCTTAATCAATGTGTAAGCACACTGCATTGTGTAGGTTAATCATAAGACTGGAAATCACAGAGTTCTGCTTTTATTTCTGAAACTCAGTTTCTGGATTATTGACAATGGGGTAAGGCAAGCATGAGTAGATACCAAGGGGTTACACTGTCATGGGAGGTACTTTAGAACTCATTGCATTGGTCAAGATTGCTTTTGGTCGGATGCTTTAACCCAGCAAGGAGAAGGTAACTGCGGTAGACAGTGTATCTGAGATCAATACGTGATATTATCCTCTGGCCTGTGGCACATACACACATGTGCACACACAACCATATAAACACATGCATCTCCACACAGGCAAACATGCTTCCACACATGTACACCACACAAATACACATGCAGAAAAACAGTAACAAAAAAAAAGTCCAATACATGCAACTATAAGTAGGGAATGCTCACATGTGCACTGTTTGAATTTGGTAAAATTAGCTTGGTTTTAGAAGCTCTGGGTCATAGGGATGGATGGGATCAGTCTGAGTGCTGTGGAAGCATAGAAACTGAGTAATACACCACTTTCACCATTCAGACAAAGGCTTCCAAACTGAGTCAATCAAAGGAAAATTAGTCTCTGATTGGCTGGTGCATATGAGCCATTAGGCATACTTAGTTATCACCAAATGAAGTGCCCATAAATAGCAAGGACTGGATAACAATAGGGGAGGATAGTTATTACTAAGGGAACTGGGCATAAAAGACAATATTTAGTGCTCAGTTTACAGGGCTGAATTGCATTGTATCCTCAAGAATCTTAAGACAGAGGTTGACTGTCCCCATAGCATCAGGTTTTTGTGATTGAGCTTTCTGCTTAGTACCTACCTGGTGGAATCTTTGGGAGGTACAGCACTGTTGGGGAAAGTGTGTCACCAGGGATGGACCTTGGGGTGGAGTGCAGCCCTCTGTCTTCAGAGTCAGCTTGCACTTGCTGGTGCCTATCATGTTGTCTGTATATGTATGCTGAAGTGAGCCAGCACTGTTATGAAGCTTCCCCTGGAAACTGTAAGCCTGACATAAACCCTTTCCTCTCATTAGCTGCTTCTGGTCAGGTGTTTTTTTTTTTCCAGAAACAAGAAGGTAACTGCAACACCCTCCATTCTTTGGTCTTTTCACAAAACAGTTGATGCAAGTGATGTAATATTTTCATGTTGCATTTTCTTGCTAACCTTTCTTTGTTAGTATCCCTCTTAATTACCCAAGACCAAATGGCACTTAATTTGGAATGGATTACAATAGAATTTCAAAGGTCTCGCCTCCTTATGTAAAAAAGGTTTTATGTATAATGCTAACCCTGTAATGTCTCACAGATTTGTAAAAGCATCTGAAATAGTAACAAAGACAACAGATAAAGAGGTCGAATGAAGGTACCCTGAAGAGTACTCCCAGGAGCCCTAAGGTTGTTAGGTGAAAATATTAGTGGCAAAGGTGAACTACCTTCCTATAAATTGTAGGCAAGGAAGTTCCCTGAAGGCCCACAAATCATAAGGCTATGGCCATTATGTTGGTTATATATAAGAACTACAGAGTAAGACCCTTATTGCTCAAGACACTATATACTTGGTTGCAGCACATGAAGAAATCAGAAAGAAACTGAGCAGAAAGGTCCTTCTCTACTAGCTGGCATTTATAGTGTTGCAGATGTGATGCAGGCTGCTGGGGAAAAATTGTCATCAACAGTCATGCTGATAAATGTATCCTGCTGTACTAATAAGCAATGAGTCCCCACTGGCACAATAGTGGTATGACCATTATAGATTCAACTGTCTTCTTAGCAATTGCATTTTAGGCCCACTCCACAAGAGACAACCTATAATTGGTACTGCCCAACAAAATCCTATGACTGAGGAAGTCATGGACCCATTGCTATTGGCTTGGATAAACATGTGATGTACCTGTCTTCTAAACATTTGTGGTTATACTCATAGATTAATGCTGTCCTATTGTCTGCCTCAAGCGGTGGGAGCCATCTTTTTTTTTGCAGTGGACAGCAACTTCTGCAGAGAGTCATAGGAAGTCACCCTCTTGAGAATAAGTGACTGTTGCTTCAGCATAATGGTTTAATGTTTGGCCATAAGTGGAAGAACTGAATTAGACATTTATATCATCCCTTCCACAGCTCAGGAAATATTGTTGGAAGAGGAAGTGGAAAGGATATAAGAGCTGGAGGAAGGGGTGTATAGAACTGAATGATATTTCCTATAAATTAAAACATTCCCTCCTAGAGGGACAAGAGAGTCCCATAGGCCTGAGGAAGTAAATGAAACTTAAAAGGCTCAAGACATGAAGGGAATTTACAAGACTCAGGATGCTCCTGAAACTTAGGAGTTTCACAAGGTGCCTCCCCAAGGTTACAATGCAGTAAACAATTGCTGCGGGCAAGATGCTCTTTTGTCAGCTGAGCTACTGAACTCCCTACACACTGTACATAATTCGTTATCCACACTGTGCTGGGCTTTTCAGTGGAGTAGCTGCCTTTGAATCATCCATGTTCCTGTAAGTAACTCCTCAGTAAACTTACTTGTTTGCCATGATCATTACTTAATGTCAATTTGACAGGACCCAGAATTAGCTAGGGGACAAACCTCTGAGTAAGTCTGGGGTGGATCTTCTAGGTTGTGTTAATTGTGGTGGAAGACTTGTCCTAAATGTTAATGGCACCACTGCATGGGATTGGGGTCCCTAACTGCATAAGTGAAAGTGAGTTGAGTCGCAGCATTCACCATTCTTTGTTTTCTGACTGTAGACTGAATGTGAGCAGTTCTTTCATTCTCCTGCCACCATGTTTTCCTGGCATGATAAACAGTACCCTTGAACTGTAAACCAAAATAAGCCCTTCTTCCTTCAAATTACTTGTTGGGTTTTTTATCACAAGGACAGTAACTAGTATACTCATTAAGTTTGATTTGGGTTAGATCATTTCTTTGATCTGTTATTGGTGATTTGTCTGGGTTGAATAGATGCTTGTCCACAATTCCCCAGGAAAATTTGTGTGACAATACTGCTTCTGTAGCCAGGCCTAACCTGGAACCAGATAAGAAAGGGAGCCTAGTAAATAAATGTAGTTATAGTGTACTTGTTATAATGGAAATAATGTCATTCTTCTGACCATGTCAAAAGTATTTGAGATAAATTATGTAATAGGTAGATGATCGATAATTAGCATGTGCTTAGTTAATGGCAAGTGATACTATTATGTCTTATAGGAATCTGTTTCTCCATGTTGAGTCTGTGTACATTGTTACTATGATTTATTTTTGCCAAAGAATCATACTCTACCTTAGAAATTTGCTTTACTTATTGTTAGCGCTTACAAACTGAATTATTTATTAACTTCCAGAACACTGGTCTTTCTTATAATCATTTCTCTCACTCAAATATAATGTTATCTTTATTTCAGTAGGAAAGTAGTTGCTAGGGCAAAATATTACATGACTATCAATTCAGATACTGGCAAGTCTACTTTGTAAATGGCAATCTGCCTTAGTTATCATAAAAGTATAAAGGACACATTTCTTTCCATGGTTCACAAGTATTGAGGTTTTGAGTTTTTAATAGTGGATTATATGATGAAATTTTTACCTGATATTTTCATGTACTAATTGTACAGATTAATGGGTTTTACTATGACATTTCCTTACATGTATGTGTCATGCATTAAGCATTTTTCAGTATGTGGGTCAATGGTATCAATAGTAAGACATCCACTATATGCTGTGATGATGAAGATGATAATAATAACCAACTTAATATATTCTTTATTTCTTCATTCTTCATTCATTTATGAGCAGAGAGAGAGAGCAGAGGGGCAGAGGAAAGAGAGAGAATATGGGCTCTCCATAGCCTCTGGCCACTGAAGATGAACACCAGATGCATATGCTACTGGGCCAGCAGGCTTTGCAATCAAGTACCTTTAACATCTCCTCAGCCCAGTTTTTTTAAAAATTTTTTTAAATTTTTTAAATTTTTAAAAATTTTTAAATTTTTTTGTTTGTTTCAAGGTTGGGTTTCACTCTAGCCCAGTCTGACCTGGAACTCACTCTGTGCCTACAGGTTAGCCTCAAACTCCCAGCAACACTCCTACCTCAGATTCCCAAGTGCTGAGATTAAAGGCATGTACCACCATGCCCAACTTCTTTATATCTTAATATTTAACATCTAAGATCATAATTTTCTTGATTAATCAAAACTCTGAGAGACAATGTTACCTAACAGAAGTCAGTGGTGAAATTCTTTTCTGCTTCCTTGGATACATCAGAAAATATTTTGGCATACACAAACTATGTACAAAGGAAGCTAAAATCTGATCAGGGCCTTTTTAGCACTTAATTTCATGATTTCCATTTTTTAGGGTTGCAAAGGACCTCAAAGTCTCTTTAAAGTCTGGCATTTTGAATAATTAATGATATTGTTGACAGAACTTCTCAAAGTGGTTGTGTTTTCTCGGGAAGAAATGAACAGTTTATTCTTATGCAGCCTGATGATGTTCCCAGACAAATATTGAGGTTTTGTTGGGTCTAAAGCATATAAGAAATGATTAAGGAAAAGAATATGAGATTATGAAGACATAGCTGTTAGGAATGCAGTACTCATCTGGGATGGGATTATTCTCTTGATGACTTCTGAAGCTGATGTTTTGTTAACGTCACATAAAATCTTCTGTTCTATGGAGAGAATGTATAGCTTTTTCATTAGTGTTAAATATTTAGTAGCAAAATTAAGATGGTTTTGATGAAAACTTTGACATTTGAATCTTCATGTTGTAAGATAATCCTCCTTTTATTTCTAAGAACTCTCCCAAATGTCACAGTTTATTTCTATTTTGAATGCTGAACACTTGGGAGGCAGAGGTAGGAGGTTTGCTGTGAGTTCAAGGCCAGCCTGAGAATGCATTACAAGGTGAATTCCAGGTCAGCCTGGGATAGAGTGAGACCTTACTTTGAAAAACAAAACAAAACAAAAAATTCCTCTTCATATGGGAAGATGTGCTGTGGGACGCTGTAGACATGAAGTGGCTGTTGCACTCATGACCTCTCAAGGGCTGTCCTTACCTGCCTAATATAGGGCCCATCAACATGTCCTCAGGGTGATGGAAGAGGGGAAAGAAGATACTGAAATAGAAGAGGGACTAGTTGTGACAAAGGGATTCAGTGACAGAAACGTGGGAGAGCAGGGACAAAAGAAGGTAATGGGAGGGCTTTATGATCAAAATACATTATGTACATGTATGAAAATTGTTAATAAAGTTCCTCTTCTAAATTTGCCAGTCATACTTCTATTACGCTTCCTATGTAAGGGGTAGAGAAATGATAGGGCAAAATATCCACTGGGTTCTTTCTTTTCAGTATTTTCATGCTAAGAACAACACAGCTCCTGACTCGTAAGGGCACTGTGGAAAGGGTAACTGAAGTGGTAGCATGAGGTTTACTTTAACAACTGAAAAAACGTGTCATATGTATTAATGTCAACAACTGGAATTTTACCTCATTAGGCAATTTCTAGATCTAAGGCTCTGATTATTATTCCAGGCAGAAAAAAATATGCTAATTATTCACTCTGAATGTAGAAGGAAAAAAGGTGTAAAATCTCCCGTTAGCCGTGTGACCATGTACTAATTGCATGTCATGTGTCAAAATAATGCAGCTCACTGTGCCTAAAGCAATTAGACACACGGAACTCCATTAATGAAGCACTGTCTGTCACCAAAAGTGTTTTCTGTGCTAGAGTTGAAGATTAAAATATTAACTTCTCAAATATTTATGATAGTTACTGACAGCATTTCAAAATGTTGCTTTTAACAAAAGCTTTCTATTAAGAATTAGTTTTTAATTTCGATTTTATATTCAAAGAATATATTAACATATGGGAGGAAGATGGGATTTTTTTAGGTATCTGAAGATATTTTACAAAAGGTGGATTACTTTTAGAAAACTTTGCCACATCTTTTCCCCTTATCTTTTTCTTTTGCGGGGGGCGGTTTACTAAAACATCTCACCATCATTGAATTGTCTGAAAATCATGTGCAAGTATACTCATTGTATGCATTGTTTCTCTATTTCGTTCAAAAGATTCCATTCTGAACTTATTATAACAAGTCATGTTCTAGTGGTCAAGTATTTTATACTTCATACATCATCTGGTGATGTGGCAAATGTCCAGAAGAGAGGATGACAACAATCTTAAAGGTCATCATTTCTAAATCAGCCTATAACAATGGCACTGCTGCCTGTGGTGTTCTATCCATCTCTGAATGATTGCTATGCCTCAGGTACTGTGTGTAAAGTATAATGTTTTATTTGATTGGAGGTTGAACTCCAGTTTTGCTCCCTTACTCTTTTTAACCATCTGTGTCTGAACTAATTGCTGTGGCAGAAAGTTATCTTTGCTGTGGCTTATGCCTTACATTTTTATAGTTTAGAATTGACAAAACGAGAGCCTTCTCCAGGTATGGTGGCACACACCTTTAATCCCAGCACTCAGGAGGCAGAGGTAGGAGGATCGCAGTGAGTTCCAGGCCACCCTGAGACTACATGGTGAATTCCAGTTCCGCCTCAGTTAGTGAGACCCTACCTCAGAAAACCGAAAAAATAAATATATAAATAAACCAAGAGCTTCATTAAATATCTTAACAAAATTTCTTCTGGTGCATTCCACTACTCCACCTTCTTCTTCTTCTTCTTTTTTTTTTTTTTTAAAGAAAACATGCTGTTCTTTCTTATTCTTGATTCTTTGGTTTAAGTTTATCAAACATCAGTTATTTCATGAAATCTGTTTCAGTTCATTCCCAAAGGGAGTAGTAATTGTACTTTTTTTCAGGATAAAAAGAGATAGCTGGTATTAATCTTAGCAATAGTACTTTAAGTTGGCATATTTAATGAGTTGTTAAGGTTGATTTTGGGTTTAGTAGAAATCATTTTTAATATACCTTAGCAAATTTAGTAGTGAAAATCCTATTTTAAATTGACACTCCAAAAGTTTTAGTCTTGCTCAATAAATGTAATTCTACCCAACATTAAATTATGTTTATTCTGAAGGCAGTAAATACTAGATTGTGCCTTCACATTCAAAGTGCAAAAATCGTTTGAAGGCTCCATGCTAAACTCTTTCTTCTGTGCTTTCACTGCCCTTACTTATGTATAGGACAACCACAATACCTAGAAGCATCCATTAGTCTTACAAACTGGGAAAAACACATTTTGCAGCCATTTTAATAATTTTTCTGACTGGTGAGCAAGCTCTCCACAGTTATTAGCTGACCGCATACATATTCATTAACACCTTGAGTGCAGTGACTCCAGGTTCTTTGGTATATAGTGAATACTGCCAAGTGTCAGTGTGGCGAGGGCTGACATAGAGTTTCTGAAGGAATTCACAAAGCTTAGAATTTATAGCCATTCTGGGCTGATCCATATCTGCCTGTACTGAAATTTGCAACAATTATTTCATACCTTTGGCAAACCATTATTGCATTTTGGGGGAAGGGGGAATCAATTGATTCTCAATTTTGTAAAAATTAAATAAGAAATAAGTTATTTGAAGAACTGAAATAAAAATTTACTCAGCTTGCTTTTCTTTTTCTTTTATTTTTTCTTTTCTTTTTTCAAATGAAACCTTTCGGCCCTCCCTCCTGCGCTCTAAGATACCTATGTAGGAGGCATATGACTCCTCCAGAACATGTTTATCATTATCCATTTTCAGGTTTTGTGATTTTTCATAAGAAATGTCCCACTATAGTCATTTAAATGTGGGTTTCTTTTTCATTTTATTACAGTTCTTTTCTTCCTGTCTCTTTCAGTATTCCTTTGTGGTTAGGTAATTTTCACTACAGTATTATCAGATTCTCATTGATTATTCTTCTTTTGTTCATATTGTTGCTAACTTTAAAATACTTTATTATTTAATATTAGAAAACACTGGCTCCTTTTTGTAGATACAAAGTACCTGCGTAAGTGTATTAATTTCATAGACTCTATTTCATAATATTAGTTCAGTAAGATGATAGGATGTATGTTCCAGGAGCATGGGGATACTTCGCTATCTAGTACGGGTATTTAATAATGGTATTTGGTACCAGTATTTGGCTTTGCTTAATTCCTGAGATATGCAGTCATGTATGGCATTAGTGATGCTTAAAAAGCATTTGATAATTGAGTGGATATTTTATATTATTTTCTATATTTATTACCTTTATCATATGTCTTATACAAACAATTTATATTCTATGTAAAAGTTATTTATGAAGCAAAAGAACATAATTAACATCATAAACTCAACACTCAGTTGGAGCACTTGGGCATTATCAAAACTTTGCATGTACTTATGTGTTTCTACCATGTCTTATCACTCTGACTTATTTTTAAGAGGAACCATTATCAAAATTTCTATTGTTTCATTGTCCTTTTAAGAAATATTGGGATGTGTTTTTCAATACTGGATGCTTGGGTGTATATTGTTCAATTTTTTGAGTAAGCATATGTTTAATTTCTTCTTATATAAATTACTTTTAAGTTAAAAGTTCTAAATTTGTATGAGAAAAAATTTTATTCATATCCTCATTCCCCAAGTCAGAATGATTTTCACATACTTTGTGTGATCTGTATAGATATTAATTTGACTGAACAGATTTGTAGTTGATATATGAACTATTTTTATTCTTTTGAGGCAAGCCCAACAGACTGGCCTTTTTTTCCCCCTCATCACTGAAGCAGAACTAAAATGACCCCAACGTAGCTCAGGGAAATTCGTGGAAGAGGGGGCAGAAAGAATGTTAGAGCCAAAAATTGGGGCATTATGCACAGAGACTTGGCCTATTCCCCATAACTCTTGACTATCCCCACAATGCATGACCCATATTCCCCATTGATGAGGGTCCCTTTGGAAGAGGGAGGACAGAGGGGAGGATAATGGAATCACCATTATGAATGTAAAATTAGAATAATATTGTTCAGTTTGGGAGATGGTTCTTTAATAGTGTTGTGCTATACTTGTCTTCTTGGGCTTGCTTTGTTAACTTTATACTTCCAAACCTCACCCTTGTGGTAAGTTATAATAAACACCTCTATTGCTGTGAAACAGCCCATTGTGTGGCTTGTTATATTGATTATTGTGATGAAAAATTTTTATTTTTCCCATTAAATCTTATGCATAATGTTGACAACCACATCCATATACACTTCTTGACACACACACACACACACACACACACACACATCATGGATCAAACTATCTTAGACATTTACCTAGAAATGATATTTTGGGGTTATAACATAACTTCTAAGAAAAATGTTAAATTATATTCCAAGATAAATTGAAAGTTGAAATTATCAGGTCACCTTTAAAGCAACAGGACCTGAGATACCCGCTGTTCCACATCCCTCTGACAGTGCTATAATCAGACTTCTTCACTTCTGTCAGCTTTGTTGGTTTTCATTTCTGGTTTTGTTATTTATTGTTGGGGACTAAGGAAACCTTGGAGACTAATTCTACCTTTCCTGAGCTGGAGATTTATCAGCTCATGCATTTTTTTTTTTGAAACTCCATTTATTCTGCTGTGAATAGTAATGCTCTTTACTCATTTCTGTTTGAAATATAGTTCAAAGGTTGCTAGATATAAGTTCAACATACAAAACTCAATTGTTTGCAGTTTTATATGATACCAATAGCCTATTATAAGAAGGTACTACTGGGCTGGAGAAATGACTTAGCACTTAATGTGCTTGCCTGCAAAGCTGAAGGACCCAGGTTTGATTCCCCAGGACCCATGTAAGCCAAATGTACAAGGTGGCACATGCATCTGAAATTCATTTGCCGTGGCTGGAGGCCTTGATGTGCCCATTCTCTCTCTTCTATCTCTCAAATAAATAAATAAAGTTTTTTTGCAAAGAATGTACTATTACAAAAGACTTTTTTTTCATAATGAGTAATCATAAGAAATGCAATACTCATGATAAAACACAGAGAAGAATACTTTTAAGTTAATCTTCAACTGTTGTCAAAATCTTCAGTGAACATAAAAAGACACATCAAAATGTCTACACAATTTATCAGTGGTTATTCTGGATTTGGAGAGGGAAAAGTGAGATACAAGGGGTCACACAGGTACATTCAACCATGATAATCATGTTTCATTTTTAAGCATGACATATCACTCCATTAAAATATTTCTGTGTCTTCCTGTGCCTTTCAAATATCTGATACACATCACAAAATACACATTTATTTATTTTTACTTAATTTCCCACTAATTAGAATATGTACTATTTGGCCTGATTTTCATTCAATTTTTATTAATTCATTACAGTTCTATATGAATTAAGACACAAAAGTGATTGACAGTTGTCTAATTGTTAATCATAAAAGCTTTCTTGAACACTTAACTGTCCAATGGCCATGTATTGACTCTATCTTGGCTACTCTATTAACTGTTAAAAGTGCAGAAATAAAAAAGATACCATCCTTGCTGTTCGGAAACTCCAAGTTTGGGGATGGGGCACAGCTCAGTAAAAAGTATTTGCTCTGCAAGCATGAGATGCTGAGTCCAATCTCCAGTACCCACACAAAATGCCAGGTGTGATGGAATGTGCCAGTAATCCCATTGTTGGGAACTTAAAGGCAGAAGGCTCCCTGGAGCTCATTGGCTAGACAATGTGACCTAATTGATGAGCTCCAGGCCAATGAGAGACCCTGTCTCAAACAGAAGTGGACAGTCAGTGCTCCTCAGGATAATGCCCAAAGTTGTCCTCTGGTCTCCACATGCACATGTACACACATGACCTACACATCCATGTGTGCCCACTGCAGACAACTGCACATGCACATCTATACCATACACACTCACACCACACACACATACACAAAAGTTCTCACTTTTCAGTGAAGAACCTGAACAGTTATTGTGTAAAATACAAAGTGTAATATACAAGATATAAAAGAACTGCACCCTACATAACAACATCAGGCATTCCAGACAAAGTGGAAATATTTGAAGATGATGTTGGATTTTCCAAACACCAACTGCTGAGTCCACTTACCTTGAGAAAGTGGACATTGACTGTCTTAGCTCTAACAAGCTATTGCTATGATTCTGCCTATTGTAAAGCAAGGGAATTTTTACAGCTTATTTTCTGGACACTTTGTTACCTATTGCTTGGTTTGTTTTAATTATGGAGTTGAAGTGCATTCTTAGTTTCCAACAGAAACAGTAATTACTGTGAGTAATGACTTTAACTTGTACACAATTAAGTATATACTAAACAATGCTACTGTGCTGTAAATCTTATTCATCTGTTGCATAGAGCTGACTTGGGAAATAACTGAAAGGTTGATTTGTATTGGGGAATGAATGAACTTTATTTTTCTTCCTTTGAAAGAGAGGGAGGGAAGAGAAAGAGAAGAGAAATTCATATGGGTTTAGTGTTGGGTTCCACAGGGAAAAACACAACATAGGGTACTCATAGCTGTAGCTGAAGCTCCCTCTGCTTGGAGATTCCAGAGAGACAGATGAGTTTCCATGGGCACTACTGACATCTCAGAAGAGTGGGCTGCATTTGATCTGGGTATTGGCCACTAAAGAGATTTAAAGTGAATAGAAAGAGAAGAAAAGAAAATCAGAAGGGGATGAAATAAGTCACACACAAAAATGACACAGTGACCAGTGAGTGTTTAGGAATTAAAAATCATAGACAAAGATTTCTTGGGAGTCTTAAGTTTAATTAGTTTATCAGTTAAGAACTGTCTCAAGTGCCTATCATAAGCAAATTGCAGTTCCCAAGAGACTACCTAAACAGAAATTTAGCAACTCAAGGGATGAAATAAGTGCACATAAAATAAAAATAAAGTTAAAAGACAGTACGTATTTGAAACTAAGAGATACGTCTACCTTATAGACTCTGCTGCATTCTTTAAACAAGAGCCTCAAGTTACCTTTATATTCATACTCATTTTCCCCACACTCCTGGAAATGACCATTAAATGGCCAGTTGCCAATTGCACTTCATGGTTTTACAAAATGACAGTATTTGTCAAGAAATAATGAAATAAAGTGGTGTCATGACATATATATGTTGAAGACTCTTCCAATATTATCAAAAATGCAACCTTTTGAATGACCTTCATTTCAAAGAGACTAACATTGTACAGAGATTTTGTTAGACTGCAGCATCCTCTCTTGGCACTTTGTTCTAAAGGTTTTGCCAACCTCAGGGATCCACAAGACTGTTTTACTGTCTCTCTCTCTCTCATTTCCAGCTACCTTATGCTGAAATATTAGCATTCAGACTTATTACCCCAGTAGAAAAGAGACAGCTAAGTTTTAATGTGACTCTAACATTTTCTGCCTGTTTTATCTTTTTCTAATGTTGATATTTTAATCTACTCACTATAGGTAGAAAAAATAACTTCCACTCTGGGCATTGAGCAGCTTTCCCCCAAAGAGTTTCCCTGCTCATGTCTCACTTTTTTTCTTTTTCTTTTTCTTTTTTTGCTTTTTACCCTGTCCTCAACCTGCTAGATTCCAAACTATATTCATGAACTTTCTCTGACAGTTTTGCTTTCTTACACATGTGCTACAAATGCATTATATAGTTCTGGGGACATCATCTGCAATGCTCAGTGAAAAACTAAAATAGAAGATGCCTTATTTGTACTCATCCCATTGTGTAATGGTTAATACTGTGGACTCTGGTAATGCCTTATTTTTTTAAAAATGCCTTTCTTTTTTCATGGCTACTCTCAATCTGTTTAAAGTTATGCTTCCTCAGCTATGAAATACAGACTTGTACAGGAGCACAGAGCCCTGTTATGGAATGCAATACACGTGGGGTGGGTATAACCATTTTTCCAAATTGCAACATTCCCTTAGAAAGGAGAAGGGAGAAGGGAGACTCATAAGACTTAGGAAGTTAAGAAAGCAAGGCTCAGAAAATTTACAAGGTTTAAAAGACTTAGGAAATTCAATTACAAGATTCACAATACCATCTCCAAGGTTCTGAACGCAATGAGCAAATGTTGAGATGGTGGGGCTTCTGGTAGAGCTACCTGCAAGTTGTGCAAGAAGGTTTTGGTTAGGTTTAGGTTTTGGTGAGTTGTCACCCTTACTGGGGTAAGATTTTTTTTTTAAAATTATTTTATTTACTTATTAGAGAGAGACAGAGGGAGAAAGAGGTAGATAGAGAGAATGGGCACACCAGGGCCTTCAGCCACTGCAAATGAACTCCAGAAGCATGTGCTACATTGTGCATCTGGCTTGCGTGGGTTCTGGGAAATCAAACCTGGGTCCTTTGGTTTGCAGGCTAGCACCATAACTGTTAAGCCATTCCTCCAGTCCTGGGGTAAGCTTTTTGATCATACAATCATCTGTGTTTCCTATAAGTAATTTCTCATCAATGCTCCATGAAATGAGCCCAATAAAATTCATTAGTTCATCAAGCCAGACATGGATGGAATCATTTCAATGCTCTATTTTCAATGCCCTGAATGACTGAGGTGAGTTGATGCTTGCTCACCTCTTTCCAGGCAAGGTATCACAATGCTCATCTCAGCTCTCCCTGTCTTTATACCTAGGACTCCAGCAGATGTGAAGGGCAGAGTAGGTGCAGGATCAACACCAACAAGCCAACAAAGACCTGGTCACTTGTGGCAGGAGGTGGGCCTGCACAGGAGCTGAGTTTCCAAGCCCTTAGGACAACCTCAGTTTCCTGTCAGACTTCATTCATATGGCACAAAATCATGGATAATTGCTAATGAAGATTAAATCATTCACAATTTGAGAGCAAAGACAGCCTGAAGGGTAGTGGGGGAAGATTCTCAGCATGGGGCTCCATATATCTGTACCAGCAATAAGCCTGTGGTTTATTTGTTGTCATAATATTGTTTTTAAACATTTTGTGAGAATTTCTGTAGACCCCACAAAAGTGAGTCAGGGATAAACAGATCTACCTCAGCAAGGGAGAAGGAGGTAGAAAAAAAAAAAAAAAGGCTTCTTCTCTAAGGAATGGAAAGAGTTGAAATCAGACTGCCAGAAATATAAGTAAACTCCTGGGGTTTCTCTTGAACTCTGTTGGTATTGAATTCTTTTAATGAAATTTTATGTTGACTTTGGAAGTAATAACTACCCCTCATCAGGCACGAGGACACCATTGAGCAATTTTATGTACTCTGTTTTCTAAAAGAAATGTGCAACTTAGGCTTAATACAAATGCAGTATCTAATTAGGTTGAACCATATGAAATTGCTGATATTCAACCGTTTCTGACCTACAAAAACAGCTATTTTTATATGGTTTCATCTAATATACCTGGCCACTCTCCCTTAATTTTTTTTAATGAGTATACTTAAATGTTGTGCCTCATTTCTTGTTTTCCTTTACTCACCTTCGGTTACTTGATAATTTTCCAATAATACATCAATTTTTGGCAAAATATTTCAGTATTCCTGTGAGCAGGAATGTTTCTCTGTAGTATAAAGGGTTATCTTTTAATGCCGTGAGAAAGTAAATCAGTACTGACACACACAAGGGGCATCAAAATCAAAGCAAACATACTTACCTGGATCACAGGAGGATGGAAGCTAGGACACTAAGCTGGTTCCTCAGATATTTATTTACATGTTAAGTCTTTTAAGAAACAGAGGTGTATGGAGGCAACCAGATTTATTAGATTCCCTTTTGGGCTCAGTATGTTATGAATTTGAAAGTATATTTGTATGTGTTTTCTTTCCTTATGTGTGTTTGTGCATTGTGTATAGAGTGTATGCACATGTGTGTGCAGATGCACATGGTCCATGCACACATGTTTAGCAACAAGAGTAGGACACCAGTTCCTCTATCATTCTTCTGGTTTTATTTCTTTGGGGCAAAGTCTCTCACTTGAATCTGGTGCTACCATTTTTCAGATAGGATGGATGACCATTTTATCTGTGAGCCATAACAATTTCCCTGCCCCCACTCCCCTAAGGACTAGGGTTAAAAATACGTGGTACCATGCCTGACTTTTTACTTGGATGCTGGGGACCAAACTCAGGTCTTCATACTTATGGAGTGAATGCTCTTATCCACTGAGCCATCTCCCCAGGCCTTGCATTTTCTTTAATCAACAAAAATTCCCCTTTAAGCTGATAAAATGCAGGAGGTAGGAAAAAGTATAAGGCACAAATTAATTCTTTCAGATAAATTTATTTTCTAGAACTTATCTGGAAAAGCCTCCTTTCTGCTTTCTAGTAGTCATAATGTTGGAAAATACTATGCAGCCTGACGGGGTGGGGGAAAGTCATCAGCAGTCTTAAATAGCAGTGGACACTGCAAGCTACATCACTGGCCACCCAAGCAAGACACACCTAGGAGTACAATAGTGACATGTTTATTATGGGGATAAACAACTGCTGTCTAATTTGGTTTGAGGTTCATGTCCTTGGGAGGGAATTCATGCCTGATACTGGAAACCTAATCAAAAGTGCAAGATTTGGAGCAACCCTAGGAGGGAAGTTACTAATGTTTGGCTACATGAATATATTATGCCCACCAAATTGTCCTCTAAGTACTTATGTTTATGCATATATGTACCTTAGTGTTTCTTTCACTTCTCTTAGAGAAATCTCTCTTTTCAAATGGTGGTGACTGATGGAAAGATTCAAAACTTGTTAAAGAGAAATGACAAGTGAGGGTTGGGCATTTAATGAGACATCTCTATCATACCCTCCAATGGTTTAGGGACCATAGCAGAAGATGTGGTAGAAAAAATATAAGACCCCCAAAATTGGGAGCAGTACTTTGGAACACTGTCTTCACGACCTCAGAGGGGCTATAATTATCTGAACACTACCTTCATTATATTGAGCCATCAACATATGGTCATGGATGATGGAAAAGGACAAAAAAAGACATCAATATAGAAGAAGAAATAGTAGGAAATAAGTGGAGTTCAGTGGAGGAATATGGTGAAGAGGAAACAAATTAGAATGGTGAGAGGGGATTATGTAAATTTTTAATAAAGATTTTATTCTATAATACTTATAAAAGGAAAAAGATGTAAAAGAATTTTTCTTTTCATTAAGCCTGGTACTTAGGCCAGGCTCAGTGTGAGTGACAAGTAGTCACTGATAGATTTTAACAGCTTCCAAAGTAATGCCACCGAGGACATTGTATAATGAGGAGGGCAGTCCAAAACGCTTAGACCCATACATTTCCAAATGATCTATTCACGCAACTGACTTAGATTTCAATTTCTGAAATTGGAAAGTTTTCTTATTCTTCAGGAATTTATGAAATACATGACTTAGTTTTAAAATACTCTCTTTAGAAGAAACAAACACTGCTTTGAAATCAGGAATGAGAGCATTATACACGTGATAGAAGCACTTTGGTATGGCATTTTCTAGTCACAATCATGACAACTATCAACAATTTCATCAGAAGAATTTGCAACAAGGATATTAAAACCAAACTTTCATGTAGTGCTTCCTGAAAGAAAATTATATGATCAAAGAAAACTAAGGTATTTAAATTTCACTTGATCAAGAATGATCTGCCTAATTTTATATTCTAGATAAACATTATGAATTTTTTTAAGCCTAAAAAAGTAATGTTGTATGATTTATCAGCATCATCTTTTACTCCATGTATTATAGAAATTTGACCAGAAGTACTTCTGGTCTCCATTATGGCATCTGTTGTCAAGATCCTTAGTTTTTTCTATGTAACCACAGAATTGTTATTCTTGTTGTTGACTGCAGACTCCAGCTTAGTTTGGAAGCTATTAACATCTATCAGGATCAATTGTACATACTTGAACCAAGAAAAAATTTACTTGACAAATTTAATGCTGTGAAAAGGCCATTCCAGAAAAAAGACAAAGACAAAGCAAAGAACCAGAGGATGAATTTCTCTCATTTTCTCCTACAACTCCTACCATTCTCTAATTTCTGGCCCCAATTCTGCATTATTCTCCTCATCCATTTTAACAGAATCAAATGAATGCAAAATATGCCTATGTGATATAGGTATAGCCTGGGAGCTGGGGACACACTCTGAGACATCTGAAGGAGCCAGTCCCCTTGAGGTACAAGACTTTTGTTGCAAAGTGCAACAGAAGACATGAAGGAACTCTAGTGGTTTTATTCATCAGCTCACCCAAGCATTTCCACGATTTCCCAAAGCAACTTTACCCAACAAACCCCTTCCAAACCCCATGCTATGTTCACAGGACATAGACCTTTAAAAAGTGACCATAAGAGCTTCATAAGTTCAATCAAATTACTTGCAAATTGGCGCCATGGAGAAGGTGGACAGATTTAATTAAAATTCCTTTACATAACAAAAAGAACATAATTTTTATTGCACTTTGATGTATAATTGTCATTTTCCCCAACACATTAAGAATTTATTTCTTATTTTTCTTTTTGATCCTATCTCTTGATGTATTTATATTTTATAAAGCAACAAGATGGTGAAAAAATACATTGTCCCGAAGACAACTATAGAGAGATGGTAGAGAAAAGGGGCATCTACAAATGGTGTATCTGATCCCCATATCAAATGACTTGTTTATGAAAATAATTCTATAGCCTTAGCATCTATTTAGAATGCAGCTAGGATCTTTCCAGGGAGAAGAAATGCATCAAAAGAAAAAAAAAAAAAACAGAAAAGACCAAAAAAAAAAAAAAAAAGGAGGGAAGATAGAAAGGAAACAGAGATTTTACTTTTAGCTCATCTTCAGATTTGCAAGGGACAATAAGCGAGATTCATTAGGCCATTTGTTTCTGTCATTTGCCATGATTCAAAATGAAATACTAAATGTTTCATGGACTCAGAAAAAGAGTAAAATTTGTCTTTGTGTTGGCTGTGCAAAGACGGTGTGGCTTACAGCCCCATACAAGGGGCCTGACGGATGAAAGGGGGCAGGGTGGTGCCGTCTGAATGATGATGGGCTAATATCATCACCCTCTTGTCAGCTGTAATAGGCTTTTCCTCACAGAAATAATTCATAAAACCGCTACATTATATTCTATCCCTGACAGGCCCTATCTATCCTCCAACCCAGCAGGCTCACAACTAATAAGAAAATATGTGGTTCAGGAACCTTGAAAAATTAAACAGGTAGTTTATGAACAATTTGTTTCATGGGGATGTTTATTATGTTTATTAAATATTGAGTCTTTAATGTTTTCCCACTGCAGATGATATCATAAAAACGCTGACTTAAGCCTCCGATGTATTCTTAGAAAATGACATTTTACAGCACTAGTAGTACATAGTAAATAACTAAATTATAGCAGTTCTCTGTGTGGAGAGAGACAGTATGTAGAAAATGTAATTTATAATGTATCTTTATGGGCATGTGGATGTGGAATGTTTTCTGGTGTCACACTCAAACTCCCATGGTGGGCTTAGGTTTAAAAGTAAGTTGGGGAATGCTATTATTTTAGTGCTTGTCTTGGGGAAGATCTGCCTGAGTTTCACTTTATTGTGTGAACTGAAGGAGAAACCTTGGGTTCAATGTTCAGGCCTCAGGAGTACATATACTCTGAGCACTAATACTGAACTTAATCAGGAGTGTTACTTTGTAAATAAATTTTTATATAAATCCTGTGCTTGAGCTTTCTCTGGACACAAATGTATGGGAGAATGAGAAGGTGAAATGCCTCCTTGGAAGGGGATGCTCTTTATTTAAAAAGTATCATATTACATCCAGCAACTATTGTGCAGAGAGCAGGAAAGCCAACAGAGAAAGTACATGAGGCATGTTCTTCCTTGGCCCATGGCTTGCGCGTTACTAGCTGTGCTGTCATAATATATTTAATCAGTGCGACAGTAAATGATCTTCTGCTGTAGACAAGCAAGTGGAATATTATCTGCATCTTACAGGGTTAATGGCCCTTCCATAATAAACAATACCCACAGTATGAAAATAAGGCAATAATTCATGTACATATTTCAGAAAGCACATGCCCAAGGTGATTTACAAAGGAAGCTGGATCAAACCTGTGGTTAAATGCTACAGCATTCCAGAGTACAGCTTTACTGATCTCAGAAGGCCATCTTAATTTACTGTGTGTACCCACAGAGAAATACACACACAGGCATTTGTAATGAATACACCTTTTCAGGGGTTCACTGAGGGCATAGATACATGCAATATGAAACTTATGATGAAATGTAAGCTATCAATGTGAGGTGGCCAAATGGTCTCTCTGGAGAAAAGTGACCAGTGTATCAGCTTCTAACATGGTGAGTTCTTTAGCAGCCACTAGTAGACCTTTGTTGTCCAATCCTTATTGAAAACCATGGAAGAGAGAGAGGCAAGCTGACTCTGACCAAGAGGAGGACCATGGCAGCTAGCATTCACATGAAGAGAGGACTTTGGTAAATTATGAGGCACTGCCAGAGACAGATAAACAAAACAGGTCTGAAAGGGAAGAAGCCCTTGGGTTAGAAAGGTAAACTTGCACATATAAGATGGGAAAGATTAAACAGCAGGAACAGAAAATAATCATTGTGAGTTTTATTGTGGCTAATAACCCAGATAATAACAAAACAGGATGCATATCTAGAGATCAGGACAGTTGTGGTGATTATTAAAATCTGGTTTGAGGAGTGAGAAGAATCTCTCTTCATGCTGCTGATCTTCTGAGCTGTTTTCTAGCACCCTGGTATCCATGACTAGCAGTGCCGAGAATTTGAGCAGAAAAGCTGAGGGCCTACGTTACAGAGCTTACAGATGAGAACAGTAAATTGTATTACAACCTGCCTCTAATGGCATCTTACCCAGGGGTTGAGAATAGACTGTTTTCCTTCTCCCAGGAGACTGGCCCTGGAACTTTGGATTAAGTACATTTATAGGAATGTAGGAATAAATGGATCATTAAATATCAGAGTAAACAGCAGGCAGACATATTCTGTCATTAAGATTAAAAACAAAAAGATTTGGTCTGCATTTTTGTAGGAAGTACCCAAAAGCAGTGTTATTCCAGTTTTAAAAATCTGCAAATCCGGGCTGGGGAAATGGCTTAGTGGTTAAGGTATTTGCCTGTGAAGCCTAAGGACCCTGGTATGATTCCCCAGGACCCACGTAAGCCAGATGCACAAGGGGTTGCATGCATCGGGAGTTCATTTGCAGTGGCTGGAGGCCCTCACACGCCCATTCTCTCTTTCTCTGTTCCTCTTCCTCTCTCTCTTTTCACATATAAATAAATAAAATACAAAAAAAAAAATCTGCAAATCTATTCCTGAAGCTTCATCCCTAAAGTTTCTGAAATTTCTGCTTAGTGTATTTTAACAATGTTTGGGCTGATTTGAGGTTTTATTAAAGTTTAATTTGAAATAAAATCTGTAGCTTCTCATCCTAAATACCTTCTCCAAATAGGTTAGTTTCTCAAAAAGTTGAAATTTATTCATGTAAGTATATAAGCATTTGGAATTTTGTGTCCTAGAATACTTGCTGAAGTGACCTTGCCATGCCTGAGAGGCAGTGTTCTGTTCCTTGGAGGTTGGGGTAAAAGCAGCCCTTTCTGTCTTTTGGAGGTTGGAGTAGAAGCAGCCCTTCCTGTCTTGTGGAGGTTAGGATAGATACAGCTTTTTTCTGTCTTGCCTGTAGCTTTCACAGTCTATGTTTATTCGTGAAGCCAAGACAATCTGGGTAGTTCCCTATGTAAGAGACAGACAAAATGGACAACAGTTTGTGGTGACAAAAACTCCTTCTTGGTCATTAAGGAACCATGTACATCCTAAATTGTGATCAGTGCTGTTTGGCCTCAGGTCACATGTTATGCTTCCAATTTCAGACATACTTCTTTTTAGAGGGAGGCAGTTGGTGGCAATTAATTACCCCTGGATAGCATATACAGCTGCAGCTTGTGTATGGAAACAGAAGAGAAATTAGATTTAATTGGTCTTAACACAATCAAGGATGTGGCATTTATTTAATTATGACTTGTTGGGAATGAAACCTTGATTAGTGTGTTATTTCATTTTTCATATTAATAATATAATTAACAACACATACAGCACATAAAGATAAAATAAACTTCTTACATGTTACACTGAGAAACTGCATGCTATTTTTAGAAATATATGAGGTATGTTCTTTTAACAATCAAAAAATTGTTAATGATATCAGAAATGAAGGGTTTCTTGCACCAGTATGTCCATCAGTTGATTATTTCAGTGTAATTTATCAAGCTAAGGCCTGATGTATCCTGTACAGAACTTATATTATCTCAATTTACTTTCTATTTTGGTCTACTTTTGGGTTCTGGCATTAAAGTGTTTGTCATTACATTCCTTGCATTGTTTTACTTGGTAATAACTTGGAATTTTTAAAGGAAATAAAACCCACTAGAGTCCAAACTAAAAATACAAAAGAAACACTGTACATGGGGCCATTTAGATTGTTATAATTTTCAAATATAGCTTTGAATATAATAGTATTTTTAGGAAGTTCCTTAAGTTTTTTTCATTAGTGAATGATTGTACTACATTCTGATTCTTTACTTTTTTTTTTTTTTTTTTTAATTTTGGAGAGAGACACAGAGAGAGACAGAGAGGGGGGAGGAAGACAGATAGAGATGGGCATGCCAGCAGCCTCTCAGCCGCTGTGAACAAAATCTAGATGTGTGTGCGCCCTTGTGTGACTTTGCAACCGGCTAAACCTGAGACCTGGAGATTGGAACCACTGGAGGCTTAGGAAGTAGGCGCCTTAACCGCTAAGCCATCTCTCCAGCCCTGATTCTTTACATTTATATTCTTCCTGGTTTGTATATCTTATATGAGCCCTTGAAGCTTTTTTCTTCTTCTTTGCAACTGTATGGCTTTGTGGAATGAACATTTGCTCCCAATTTAAAGGAACATACTGTATTACAATCTGCACTTGAACAGTACCTCCATGATGGGAATGTCCCCCCAATGCCACCCAGACTAAACAAATTGATGCTTCTGACTGCCATTTGTATTTTTTTTTAAATCTGTCTTATATCCCACATGTGCCAGGTTATCTTTCTGTATAATTTACACCAAAGCAGCGGGATTCAGAGTGTTGTGTTATTGCATCAGGCATTTATTGCCACACTTATGATAGTCATAGTGACTTGGTTTTCTTTCTCAGAAATTGATTCTTAACTTGTCCACCTATGCAAATAAGATGCTGAAATGTTCCACTCTGGGTAAGGTGGAGAGAAATAATGGAACAGGGATACAAAGTTCAGAAAGAAAGAAGAAAGGAAAACCAGAAATAAAATTTTAAGGCTGAGGTTTGGAGAGAGAAAATGCCTTTCTTATGTTTCCTATGTTTTTCATATTCTGGGTTTGTTTTCATCAAATGAAGATAAAATAAACTTTCACAAAGGATGCTTGACACATTCTTGTTTTCACTCCAAATGTCTGTTGGATTTTACATGTAATATATATATATATATATATATGCTAAAGATAAATATATTAATATTAAAGATAGGTTGGACTTAAAAAGTATAAAAGAAATAAAGAATTAAAGAAATCCCCTAGCTTTTCAGTGTGTTCCCCATATCCCCATTTGGTGAGCATGCACAGGGAAAACCAGCCTTGGTGTCAGGAGACCTTGATGTTGGTTTTCACTGTTTTGCTGACAAAAGACTGTGTGAATGTTGGCTGTTTCTTCTTTCTACTCATTGTCCACACTTACAGAGTAAAGGTTGAGTTCTTCAGAAGTTCTTTGATACTCTTTTGCCTCTAACAGTCTATTATTTTTATAGAGTTGATGGGGAAGTGCTGGAGCCTTAAGAAAGAAAGGAAATTTCTAAATTTCACAAGTATTTTCTAAGGCTGTGTCAATTATCTATTGAAAACAGCAGAGCAGGGTCACCTGATCAAAAACATCCTTATGAAAAATGACTCAGAGACCTAACAGGAAAAGGGAAATTGGGTGGAGCAATTGCTTTCATTCTTTTTATTAGGAGCAGGGAGACATTTTCATAATCATGAGGAAAACCCAGGTCCATTCTTCTTTTAGGAGTAGGGAGACATTTTCATAATCACGAGGGAAGCTCAGCTCTTCTTGGTGCTCTTTGGTTTCTTGCAGAGTGAGGTCCACCTGGCATCTGGGAGCTCAGCTCTGCTGCCTTAGCCCTTCACTCAGGAAAGCCCTCAACTGTCTCTTGTAACCACCTTTAATGCTAGATGGGGGAAGTGATGTGCTAAGTTAGTGAAATCATGCCTTCAGATCTAGTGGGGCTTGTTACTTAATCCAATGCATCAGAAATGGCAGCTAAGGGCCAGAGAGATGGTTCGGCAGCTAAGTCTAGGGACCAGAGTTTGATTCCCCAGTACCCATGTAAATCCAGATGCACAAGGTGGCATATGTGTCCTGAGGTTTTTTTTTTTGTTTGTTTGTTTGTTTTTTTGCAGTGGCTGGAGGCCTTGGCACACCCATTCTCTCCTCTCTCTGTCTCTCTCTCTCCCTCTTTCCCCCACCCTCTCTAGAATAATAAATTAAATAAATAAATACACATATTTAGAAATGTCAGCTAAACGCTACTGTGGACATGGGCATTGGTATGTCTGCAGGTGCAGTTCCCTCCTTCCCACTGACTTCCCTGTGAAATTGAGTTCAGCATCACTGTTTGATTAGTTGTGAGGCTGTTTTACAGATACTCAAGTTGGAAATGGCTGTTTTTGTAAAGTTAAATAAACTTAATCTAAGAAATAGCCTATCAAGTGAAAAAACTCTACAAACATTTGGGTTCTGAATTACTTGTTACTTTAAGCTGACAGGTGTCATTATCCAGAGTAGATGGTTTAGTGCTAAAGCTGTGTGTACTCCTTTACTTTTCTGCAGGAAAAAAAATCTCTCAGGTACAGCTGATATTAGCAGGATGTACCTGTCTGTCAACAAACAAGTCCAAGATATGAAACACCACTTCCTCAATTGGCAGAAATGGGCAATAAACAACCCTGGTTTGGCATGACCACCCCAACCTGTGCTGGCTAAGGAGGCAATTCAAAGGCAGCAATCTTGTGAAGAGTAGGATTTTATTGCCTGTTCTTTCAAGCACATCTTCCCATCACACTCTTGTATACAGTATATGTCTACAACAAAGACTTACTGAAAACAAGGCATCAGGGATTCATGTAGCAATTATACTCAAATACTAAAAGCTTGCAAAATCCAGAAAATCAGGCCAGGTGAACGTGAATATGTATCTTCTGGGTACAAGAACAAAGCAGAAGCATCCCAACTTCATTATCAGTGTGTGATTTGACACGTCCTTTACAATGTAACTCATTACATTTATAAATAAGTCTTCACAGGTGTTGAGAATGGAGTGGCTGGCTGAAGCGTGAATTTAATTCACAGGGAGGGAAGGACATGCAGTTTCACTATGCATACGGTTGCTTAAACAGAGCTCTCTCCTTAATTTTTCCTTTGTGCTGAAAAGATGTAGAGATATATATTTAAGATTAAAAAAATCCCATTTCAAGGAAACAAATGGTTCATTTGGGTGCTTCCTTAGGAGATTGTTGCTATATCTTGGAGGTGAATCTAGTGTCCTTTTGACACCATGCTGGGCAGGTGGGGAAGTGAAGAGGATTAGGAGGTTGAGAAGGAAGAAATTGAATTGTTCCTTTAGAGATACTTGTATTCCTGAGCTGTAGTTATCAAGGCACAGACTGCCTTTGGAGATGTATTTGGGGGACTGTGGGAAGGGGAGGTGAAGAGCTTCTTATATATCTAGAGTGTGCCCAGAAAAGCCTCTCTGGGGTGCTAGTGAAGTACTGCATCTTAAGACTGACTTCCAGTATCTTACTGCAGAAAAACACCCAGAGCTATTTCTTATTTTGTCATTTTATCATTAATAACTAATTTAAGTTTTGAAATCTAAAATTAAAACAGACTCATTTAAATTGAGGGAAGTACTACTGTAATAGAAAAGATGTCTTGAGGCTGAGGGAAACTACTTCCTGGGATCCAATTCCTTGACTCCTCTGGTTCAGCTAGTGACAAGTTTTTCTTTTCTCAGAGTCTGCTGCCTCTGCCTTTTTTATAGTTTCCTCTTTGTGTGGTCAGCTATTTTAGCTTGTTTCTAGCTGCCCAACCCAACTGTATCTCATCTCTGACACTGGAGGGTAAATAAAAACAACTTTAAAAATGAAAGAAGCATTGTCGTGTCAATGTTTTATATATTGAAAAGAAGAGGGAAGTTGTGTATATATCATGCATTGCATATATGGAATATATATGTAAAGAACTTTCCTCATCTTCTTTTCCCTCATCCTCATCTTGAAGCTTGTAGAAGGAATTCATGACTCCTTTCCCAGATGAAGAACAAAGTGAAGTGATGTTCCCATGCTTCCTGCAGTTCAGGGCCATTGGAAATTCTCTTTCCCTCCATTATTCTAAATATACGTCTTTCCTCCCTGTTAAAGTAAAATAGGACATACAGACACCATGGAAGGAAAAATTTTGAATCAAACGTTTGCCTCAGGGAGGAATAAGTAAGAAAAGATTTTATTATTTCCATGTGTTATTTTGAATATATTAATCTGAACATCACTTAACACCTTAAGGTGCTAAATTAGTTTAAACTAATAAGATTTTCCCACCATTCCTAAGTGCTCTCTTGTGTGAATGTTCTAGGATACAAGTGGTAGGCAAAAAGCCAAAAGGCTTTGATCTTATATGTGAAATGTTTCGAGTGGTTAGATTTTTACATACCCAATTTGTTGCTGGGTACAAACCATGGAGGAGGAATGTGATGATGTTTCCAGGAGGTAGTTCCATTAGTTTATAAAAGCTATGTGTTCACCTCTTGAAGAATGTTTCACATGTGTTTGCCCTTCTTATATCTCCACTTCCGTAAGTGCTAGTTGGATGGAGTGGTACTTTACATAATTTATAGAAGAGGCAGATTAAATTACTTCATCTCAGTTGGAATAGATTCAATGTCCTCTCACATCTCTTTCTATTAAGCTCTAGAAAACAAAGACCTTTAGGCAGGGAGGAAGTTTTTCTAGTAAGGCATAACAAGTATCACTGGCTTTCATACAGGCATAATCATAAGATATGGGAAACATGTAATTATCCTTCTGATCTTTGCTCTTAATTTGTTTTTATTCTTCCTGCTAAGAATATTGAAACTTGTAAAAGGAATTCATGACTTGTTACCCAGACAAAGAGCTAGGTAAAGTGATGTCTGCATGTTTTCTTGCAGTCCTGGAACCTTTGGAGTTTTTCTTTCCCTCTATTATTCTAAATATATTTCTTTCTCCCTGTTAAAGCTGACTTTCAGGAAAGAAATTGGGAGCATTCCCTAATGTTCTGAAAATTTAAAGTTAGATATCACCTCCCTCCCTGAAAACACACAGAAGAATTTTATTGCCCTTTCTAATGTTATCAATAAGGAAATAATCTTTACAATCACTGGCATAGAAAAGTAAGTTTCTAGAATGGACAGATATTGTATAGGCATAACAACCTGAGCTTGGATGCCTCACACACATAAAAGCTGTACCCAGTAGCAAGTGTCCCAGCCTACCTATGGTGAGATGGGAAGCCAAAACTGGAGTCTTGGAAGTTTGCAGGACAACCAGCCTTGCTTTCACAGTGGTAAACAAGAGACTGCCTCAAAGAAGGTGGAAGGTTCTTGACTGACAGTTGGGGTTGTCCTCTGACTGTCACACATGTGTTCCCTCTCACACATGTGCATATGAACATCACACACACACACACACACACACACACACACACATACACACACACAGAGAGAGAGAGAGAGAGAGAGGGAGAGAGAATTTAAAAAATTAAATATCAGGGCTGGAGAAATGGATCAGGAGTTAGGGTACTTGGCTGCAAAGCCTAAAGACCTGGGTTCTATTTTTCAGTACCCATATAAAGCCAGATGCACAAGGTGGCACATGCTTCTGGAGTTCATTTGCAGTGGTTAGCGGCCCTGGTATACCCATTCTCTCTCCCTCTTTCTTTCTGTCCCTCTCTGCCTCTTTCTCTCTGTGTCAAATATATTAAATATATTAAAATCTATTAAAAACATTAAGAATTACAAAGTAAGTTTAAAAGCACACTGGACTGATAAAGAGGTATTTAAAAGAGAAAACAAAATTAGAATAGCAAATTAAGCACAGGTATGAAGAAAGAGGAAGCAGGGTGTTATACTTACCTTTACATTGCTGGGATAAAACACCTAATCAAAAGTAGCTGATGAGAGAAAAATGTTTAGGTTTGGCTTACAGTCTTGAGGGGAAGCTTCAGGGTGGCATGAACTGATGATAAACCAGAGAGTTGACATCACCTCTGCCACAGCAAGTGTATATTGGCAAGAGAGTCAGCTGAACTCTGCCAAGGGGGAAGTTGGGCTATAAGAACCAACAACATACTTCTAGCAAGGCTTCCCCTCCCAAACTGCCCACCAGCTGGGAACCAAACATGTGAAACACATGAGTGTATAGGGGACATCCGTTTCAAACCAGCACATTTAATTGCTGGCCTTCACAGACTCACAACTAGTCTATGCACTCAGTCTAACTTTAAAAGTCTCCATTGTCATTAGCAATACCAGCACTGTTCAAACATCCCCATGGCTCAATATCTCCTAATTTTAACCTTATAAAATCAACACAACTTAAATAATTTCAGCACATTATGGCAAGAGGAAACATTACCACTGCAAAAGAATGCATTGTAAGACCAATACAAGATAGAAAAGCACAGGGAAAGTATCAAATCCTGTAGTTTCATGGGTGGTCCTGTGATGATGTCTCTGGAGTTTCAATTTCTGCCCCTCCAGCTGGGCTATTCATATCCCAGGGAAAACTCCATCCCTAGCCAGCAGCTCTCCATGACAGCCATGTCACAGTCATGGCATGTCCAAATTCTTGCTATCTCCATTGTAGCCCACGAATCCATGCCATGGCCTTCCAGCACCTCCACACAGGGATTTCAACAGCCCTGCCTCACATCTCCCAGTGGCCCTCTCCAAACAATCACATTGCAAATTCAATGATTCTCTCTTTCCTGCATTTGTTATACTTCCAAAGCTAGTACCAGATGGACTACCTAATTTGTTAATACAGTAGGGGGAAGGAAATAAAGCCAACCTTGAAGAGTAGTACAATGCCTTCAACATTCTTTCTTTAGGTTTCCTACTTTCAAAAGACTCAGCAGTCTTCCTGCTGTCCCAATGCAAAACAGCTGGCCCAATCTCAATGCTGATCTCTTAAACAATTGCAGCAGCAAGGCTGCAAGTCTCTGGACTAAGACTTTCTTTCTGTGCTATATCCTTCTGCTGGCAGTCCATCACTTTCAAATGCAACTTTGTCCAAGTCCCCAGGACACAGGAAGAACAAATGCAGCCTCTCACACAAACTTCCTGTATCCAAGTAAGTTCCTTGGAAGTTCACCAGTGCTAACCAGTGTTAACATATATACCACTTGGGGGTGGGATATAAGAATTGGGGAGTTTGGGTGGGTGAGATGTTAGCATCATCTGAGAACTCTTTGCACTTGGTTCAGTTTTAGGGTGAATTTTAAAATACTCCAAAAGTATGGGCTAGAGAGATGGTTTTGCAGTTAAAGCGCTTGCCTGTGAAGCCTAAGAACCCAGGTACAATTCTCCAGTACCCACATAAGCCAGATGCACAAGGTGGCACATGCATCTGGAGTACATTTGCAGTGGCTAGAGGCCCTGGTGTGCTCATTCTCTCTCTCTCTCTCTCTCTCTCTCTGGTAAATAAATAAATAAAATGTTTTTTTTTAAATACTTTAAAAGTAACACTAAAGTTTTTTTGTTTTTTTTTTTTTTTCATAACAAGGATATACATTTAAGGTATGGTTCTGTTTTTCCAAATTGACTTCCAAAAAATTTGACCTGTTTATTCTTTGATCAGTGTGAATATATAGTTGTTTCCTCAAATATATCCTGTCAGTGGACTAATAATTTTGTATATTTTTCTATCTTCTATTTTAAAATAAACATAGCTTTATGTTGCATCTAGGCTTCCCCTCCCAAACTGCCCACCAGCTGGGAACCAAACATGTGAAACACATGAGTGTATAGGGGACATCCGTTTCAAACCAGCACATTTAATTGCTGGCCTTCACAGACTCACAACTAGTCTATGCACTCAGTCTAACTTTAAAAGTCTCCATTGTCATTAGCAATACCAGCACTGTTCAAACATCCCCATGGCTCAATATCTCCTAATTTTAACCTTATAAAATCAACACAACTTAAATAATTTCAGCACATAATGGCAAGAGTAAACATTGCCACTGCAAAAGAATGCATTGTAAGACCAATACAAGATAGAAAAGAACAGGGAAAGTATCAAATCCTGTAGTTTCATGTGTGGCCCTGTGATGATGTCTCTGGAGTTTCAATTTCTGCCCCTCCAGCTGGGCTATTCATATCCCAGGGAAAACTCCATCCCTAGCCAGCAGCTCTCCATGACAGCCATGTCACAGTCATGGCATGTCCAAATTCTTGCTATCTCCATTGTAGCCCACGAATCCATGCCATGGCCTTCCAGCACCTCCACACAGGGATTTCAACAGCCCTGCCTCACATCTCCCAGTGGCCCTCTCCAAACAATCACATTGCAAATTCAATGATTCTCTCTTTCCTGCATTTGTTATACTTCCAAAGCTAGTACCAGATGGACTACCTAATTTGTTAATACAGTAGGGGGAAGGAAATAAAGCCAACCTTGAAGAGTAGTACAATGCCTTCAACATTCTTTCTTTAGGTTTCCTACTTTCAAAAGACTCAGCAGTCTTCCTGCTGTCCCAGTGCAAAAATAGCTGGCCCAATCTCAATGCTGATCTCTTAAACAATTGCAGCAGCAAGGCTGCAAGTCTCTGGACTAAAACTTTCTTTCTGTGCTATATCCTTCTGCTGCCAGTCCATCACTTTCAAATGCAACTTTGTCCAAGTCCCCAGGACACAGGAAGAACAAATGCAGCCTCTCACACAAACTTCCTGTATCCAAGTAAGTTCCTTGGAAGTTCACCAGTGCTAACCAGTGTTAACATATATACCACTTGGGGGTGGGATATAAGAATTGGGGAGTTTGGGTGGGTGAGATGTTAGCATCATCTGAGAACTCTTTGCACTTGGTTCAGTTTTAGGGTGAATTTTAAAATACTCCAAAAGTATGGGCTAGAGAGATGGTTTTGCAGTTAAAGCGCTTGCCTGTGAAGCCTAAGAACCCAGGTTCAATTCTCCAGTACCCACATAAGCCAGATGCACAAGGTGGCACATGCATCTGGAGTACATGTGCAGTGGCTAGAGGCCCTGGTGTGCTCATTCTCTCTCTCTCTCTCTCTCTTTCTCTCTCTCAGGTAAATAAATAAATAAATGTTTCTTTTTTAAATACTTTAAAAGTAAAACTAAAGTTTTTTTTTTTTTTTTCATAACAAGGATCTACATTTAAGGTATGGTTCTGTTTTTCCAAATTGACTTTCAAAAAAATTGACCTGTTTATTCTTTGATCAGTGTGAATATATAGTTGTTTCCTCAAATATATCCTGTCAGGGGACTAATAATTTTGCATATTTTTCTATCTTCTATTTTAAAATAAACATAGCTTTATGTTGCATCTTTTCCTATATTAAGTCTATTCATGGCCATTGAAATTGTGTACTTTTTTAGGTTTGTTTTTATTTTTGTTTATTTATTAGAGACAGAGAGAGAGAGAGAGAATGGGCACACCAGGCCTCCAGCCACTGCAAAGGAACTCCAATGCATGTGCTACCTTGTGAATCTGGCCTATGTGGGTCCTGGGGAGTTGAACCTGGATCCTTAGGCTTTGTAGGCAAGCACCTTAACCATTAAGCCATCTCTCCAGTCCAAAATTGTATAATTTTCAAAACTGATCATTTAATTTTTTTAAAACAAAAAGGTATTTTGAGTCCTGTACAAGGAGTTTTGATGCAGATTTAAACCCCATAAGCAATTGTCACTACATGGTGAAAAATGACTGCGTTAATATCAAATTTATTGCCACCAAGACCTGGTCTGTTCCTCAGGCTGTGGGTGACAATGAACATACAGATGGGGCCTGAAGAGCAACTTTTTTTTTTTTTTTTTTTTTTTCTGGAAAGCATACTGTTTCATTAGAGAGACTCTAGAAATCTTTTCAAATCTTTTCTTTTCCATGTTTTCTTCCTAATGTGGTTGACAGAAACAGGATGCATGGGATAAGCTGGTAAAGAAGTGAGCAGTAAACAGACATTTTAGCGAAGGGGTCAGAGGCTGGAGATAACACAAGGCAGGAAATGCTGATTTGGGAGCAGTTGGAGTTCTATGGAGGTGATGTGGGCTTTTGGGTGGAGATCACTAATCCCAATGAATCACTGCTCTGTGACATGGAGACTTCAGGTGATTAAAGCAAAAGCAGACAAATCTGCATAAACCCCTTGTAATTGTCAGCGAGCACCAGGGATATCTTGTCTCCATTGTTTCAGCGACTGTTGCCTCAACCCAGCTACTTACCTGCGACCACCCACATGCTGCTGGTGGTCTCTCCTGGGGAAAGAACTACTACCAACTCACACCCCTCCACACACACTGAAACTCTGGCTCATTCTCTTCCATATGCAGCCTAGGAAACCAGTCTATTCTCTGGATGTGTCATAACTAGTCATAAAAAAATGCGTGGAAGAAACATCCATGCTTTGCCTGCCAAATAAAACACATTCTATGGTGGGTCCAGCCCCGCCGAGCAAATTCCTGTATGTTCCTCATGCTCTTTTAGAGAGCCATTGCTGATTATATATGCCTTCTTGCACTGACCCAACATTACTGGCACATTTGGGCTGGGATTAAGAATAGAAGCTCTTTCGTGCCTCTGTGTTTATGAAGGACACGGGGGTATTTGCTACAGCTTTTAACTGTCTGACTGTCAGGTGTGGCAACACAGAGCACCTCCCTCTCCCTCCACAACTGCTTTAGCTACACTGAGATAATTTTTCCTGCCTCCAGAGGAAATGCCATCGGAAATCTGTCCCCTAGTGCATCATTTCCACAGATACATCATAAGTAAATAGACACTGCTGAATGAGGTGAACTTAAAATTATGTTTTCATCGTTATCCCTACAATAATTTTAGATTGTGTCCCCAAGTTCCCCACTGTAGCTCACATCTCAGTAATCCTTCCATCATGCCATTTGCATGCCTTTATTATGTAGTTTCCCGTCACGGAGGGCAAGGTGTCAGAAAGCATCCCGTCTGTAAGTGACTAGAGTTAAAATCATCCTCAACAAATCGGCAATGCAATCGGCTCTGAGCTGCACTAATAATGCCATCCTGTCAGCTTCCACGCTTTTGATAAACACTCCTTCCCAGCAAAGGATGCGGGGAAGTTATGTAATCATTTCGAAATATGTCAACATAGCTGTGGGGATTGGGGCAATTAAGCCTGCTCTTCCTTAGGTAAATGCAGAATGGGGTCAGAAAAGTGGGTACTTATACTCAATTTAGTGATGGTGTCTGGAGCCAATTCGTCTGTTTAATACCTCCTTGTTTGTGTACAGTTGGGATTTCTCCAGGGAGGGGTGCAGAAGGTGGTGAGAAGGAAGAGGAGTGATGGAGAACTGCTCAACAGAAGAGAAAAAATTAAGTAAAAGGTGCGTGCGTGTGCATGCGTGTGTGTGCTTGTGTGTCTTGGGGGTAAGGATTTTGGTGATTTCTCTGCTCAGCCGCTCATTCTGTCACTTCAAAGTATGTCCAGCCCTCCTGGACAGGCATGCTGACATGCTGCAGGGCTTCCCATGCAGGTAGTGACCACCTCTCGGCAGGTAAAGTGCCGTCACTGACACATGAAGAGTCCACAGATGCGTCACCTGGTTGGAGTTCTGACATTTATCTGTGATGAACAGTGACAAGAATTCTGTCTCTTTTAGCGCCAAATCTCATGCCGTGTGGGGACTGAGATTCCCAGGGCACCTGCTCATGCGTGCACATTTCAGAATGCCTCCCTTTCCTCTTTACTCATTGTTAGGGAGGTAGGTTTTGCATATTGATTTTAATTTAAGTTTCTAAAGGATTTCCTTTCTCTGGCTATTCTTTATTCACAAGACGGAGGAGCATCCTTTCTTTGGAAGCAAGGGAATTCAAGTAAGCATCTCCAGTTCTTAGTTCAAGGGCTAAAACCTGACAAATCTTGGTGGGTTGGAAGCGTTTAAGAAGTGACATCAGGCAAGGGAGATGGCTCAGCAATTGCTGTGAAAATATGAGTGTAAGAGTTTGAATCCCTAGACCCCACATAAAAGCAAGACACTGTGGCGGGTGTCTAAAATCCCAGGTTGAGAATTTCCTGAAAGCACATGGACCAGCTAGCTACTGTGCCCAGCAATGATCAACAACAAGTGACACTGCCTTCAACAAGGTGGAAGGTGAAGTCTAATACCCAAAGTTGTCCTGTAACCCCCACACATGTGCCAGGACATGTTCACGCCCTCACTCACTCACACCCAAAAAAATAGAAAAAAAGAAAAGAGAATTAAAAAGTGACATCATTCCTGACCTGCTGTTCCACCTTGCCAAGACCACCGATTGAGACCCTGATCCTAATCAGACTCATCACTGGATGCCACCATGGGTCCAAATATGTCCTGGTGTTTGTGAGACAGGAAGTTTAGCTGAACTTCTTGGGTGATGGCTTGGCCTCACTCCGAGGTCTGAGCGTGTAGAAACCATGTTCCTCTGCTTTCTCCATCCGCTGCAGCTGTTTCTGTGGCGGTCACATGGAGCAGTAATGGGCTTCCTGGAGTACGTGTAAAGTTTCGTTCTGAATCCTGCTGGCTGTAATCACTAATGCTGATGCCAAGTACCAACCCTTGAAGCAAGCTGGCTAGAGAAGCCATGACTCCAGATTGTCTCTGAAAGTCCTGATGTTTGGAGATGGTGAGAGGTGGGAATGGGGGTGTGGAGTTGGGATGCAAGTAGAGTCTGGCCTGGGCCAGACGGGGAAGTTGTAGAGGGAGGCAGGGGAGGAAGGGAAGAATTCCCATTTGCAGATGTTTCCTTTCTTTCCTCTTCTTTCTTCTTTTGTCCTCTGGACACTCTCTTCTTCCTCCAAACTTTTTTCTGAACTTTGCAATCTCTTGGCCTGCCTCTGTATTGCTAACAATACTGCTAATGCCTGTCAGGTGTTTCCCTTTGAAAGACTGAGTGCAGCAGGATGGAGAAGAGAGGAAACAGTGAGGAATCAGGTATCTGACCTTATGACTCAAAAAAAAAAAAAAAAAGGAAAAGGAAAAGGAAAATGAAAATAAACATGTGGTCAATGAAATAAGAATCTCTGAGTACCAATAACTATGATATCACAGAAGAATATTTTGCCTCCAGGCACTCTAGACTGCCACACTTAAAATGCCAGGTACTGTCTAAAACCTCCAAGCCACAGTCCCTTGAATGCAAGTCCAGAGTAAATTAAGAGCAAGCTCAGTCAATGTAATTGTAGAAATGAATCTGCAAGTGAGACACCATGTTTATGGGAAGAACAGAAATCTTCTCCAAAGAGTGACAAAGGCAAAAGAAAGCTTGGAAAATATTTGTTTCAAGAAGCAAGTGAGTCCCAATTTAGCTGTTGTGAGGTTCCTGGAGAAAAGGTATAGATCATGGGTGAGAAATTACAAAGGAGAAAATCATCGATTGACCTGTTTGGTGGTGCTGCTTTTCTAATTCTGGAATGTGAAATTGGAATCTAGTATGCTGTTGCCTCTCAAGAAACTTTTGCTTTCAAAGATAAAAATATAGATATGATACATTAAAAGGAATTATTCATACAAATTATATATTTGTATGCATTATATATGTTAGGATACACATTTGTATGTGTTACAGAAAAAGAAAAATAATAAGAACAAATTTCTCCTTGAAGGATCTCTGAAGAAGATGGATACTTTCATGAGAAATATTACTTGTTGATATGTAATATTTAGCAATACAGAAGAAAATACCCAAGACTCTACCACTTTAAAACTGACTTATTCCATTAAAACAGCCCACTTAAAAAGTTAAGCCTGTAAGATTACTTAGGAAACTGTTTACTCATGGTATTGTTGAAATTACTAGAAACATCTGGCTGCCACACATTCATTCCTTGTATTTCCTCTGTTAGAGAGAAAACTGTGCCCGGGAACCCCCACCACCAACCCCTTGCCTTGGTGTTTTTCTGGGATGTTATTTTTCATGGATATGTGATGACTCTGTGACCATAAAAAGAATGTTTCCTACCCATGAGATGTCCTCAGTGCTTCATAACTATAATTGTTTCTGTGACTTCTGCATTGCTATTATTTTGTGCTATGCAGTTTGGTCATCCTGAGAAAAATGCTTCAGATTAACATAAAGAGTTACAGAAGCATTCCTATTTCTTTCTAAGTGAAAACAGCATCACTTCATGTGTTCTTTCATTTGGTATGCAGATGTCAGAACTAAAGTTTTTGAATATTAAGTCTCACCCATTACAATCTATTCAAATTGGTGGGGATGATAAAACAGAATAAAACCAGAACCTTTGTTCTTTATATTATTTAAATGTTTATTTGAGAGAGAGAGAGAGAGAGAGAGAGAGAGAAACAGAGAGAAGAGAGAGACAGAGAGAAGTATGGTACAATACACTAGGGCCTGCAACCACTGTACACATATTCCAGATGCATATGCCTCTTTGTGTATCTGGCTTTAACTGGGTACTGGGGAATTTAACCTGAGCCACTAGGCTTTGCAAGTAAGCATCTTTAACAACTGTGCAATCTCCACAACCCACTCATATTTTTTGTATTTTACAATTCAAAGGAAAGATGTATTAAATATCATACATTTAAAAGTAGGGATGTACAGCATGCATGATCCAGTTAAAGTCAGTCAAGCTCCACCTCCAGTGCCTGCCATATCTATAGCTTACTGCAAAGATTAATGTTTATATAACATGACTTCAAAACACTGCATTATCTTAAAATAAGTAACAATATATTATAGAAAGATGTCTGTTATCCAACTTCCACTTTCTCATTTGCAGGCCAAGAGATTCTGTCCATGTAGTTGACAGAATGCACTACAGGGCAGGTGTGCCCAGCTCCCAAGGCCAGCATGTTGACACTCACTTGCACAGGGTGAGCCTGTGTTTGCCTGGAGCTCTTGTGTGTTTGCTCCCAAATGTGATTGTGCCAGTTGTGCTTGTTCTTATAATTACATAATTTAATTAAGTATTATGTAAACTGATGAGCTAAGAAGAGAGTTGCTGTTTCTAAGTTGAAAGCTTAAACCACTCAACCAAGCACGTTAATGAAATATTACTATCAAAACATATAAGGACAAAGCAACTATAAAGGAATGGGATAAAAAAGTCCCTTATTGATAAGTATTCTTCCCTGAAATCAATTCACAATTGTCACTGAGTTATTAATTTGGTTCCAACTTGAAATCTGGGCCGCTACATTTATTTTGGTGAATGAACATTTTCTTGCAAGGACAGATTCCCTAATTTCATATGTATGTGACAAAAGAGCTTTTATTATACTTAATATAATGTCTTTAAGTTAATAGACCATTTTTTTTGTTTCTTTGATATTCAATCATGTATTTACTAAACAAAGAAATATTGATCCACATACTCTGTCCTAGGCTCCATACAAGGATTAAAAGTCATAACCTTTTAGATGTTATACCTAAGGATGCTACAAATCTGCATAAACAAATGGTAAGAATACAGAGAGAGTTTAAGCTCAATGAAAACTATGTAGTTTAAGCACTATTTGTGAAAATTGAAAATTGGGCTAGGGAGATGGCTCAGTGGTTAAAGATGATTGCTTGCAAAGCATTCCAGCCTGGATTCAATTTCCCAGAACCCACATAAAAGCCAGATTCACAAGGTGGTACATGTATCTAACCCAATCTTGGAGTTTAGATTATAGGTATGAAAGATTAAAGCCCAAAAGACCAGTGAGGTCCAGTTAAAAAAATAATGAGTATTTAAATGGGTGGACTAAGGTATGCTTTTTAGTGAACTTGTATGTTTAGAGAGACTGAAAGAAAAAGAAAATTTGCCCCATGGGGATTTAATTCAAACAATTATAGTCCCATCAATTCATCAATATTTCTTTGTGTTACAGTGCTGATATCATTCAAAGGAAGGCACTGCCCAACAAATGCAGGGCTTTGGGCTTGTCCCCCACTGCTGCAAGAATAAATAAAGTGTTTAATTGTGATTTGACTTTCAAGAATGTTAAACTCACATGTTAAATAGTATGGTAAGGAATAATAAATAAAGTGATTTTAATAGATTAAATGTTTCATATAAGTTATATATCACTTTATGTTATGTGAAATGTATGTTTATGTTATTGTAGTACAAACGCTTCCAATTTAAGAGAAAGTTAGTGAAATCTAAAATGTGTTTCTTCCCATTGAAGGTTCACTGTTTAGCTGAACAGACCAAACCTCTTTTACACGAAGAATTTCCAACTTCGTTTTCACTGATAAGCAGCAATGGGTTTAGAATTAATTGTGCACTAGGCCACTGTATTTTGCATTGTCCAGACATGATGCTACTTATGTTCTGGATGATTTCTGCCTTTTGGGAAAGCCCCCGTTTGAATTTGTGAGAAAATATCCAAAAGAAATGTACAAAAGGAAATTTTGACTTGGAGCCATCATTCACAGTGATAGATTCCTTTAAATACAGCAAAGGCCAGAAAAAAAAATCCAGAGTTTACTATCATTTCATGAACTTCCCAACATGATTTTCCAATACAGTTTCAATTCAATTCAATTAGTAAAACCGATTAACCTCTCTTGTGTTGTAGAGAAACTGATACACTGAATATCGAAAATCTCATCATGAAAAGGTATTATACAAGCAGGTGACAGACCATATTAATAGATGTGGAGTGATTTCCAGGTCTTTGTGTCAACATTAACTTTCACTGAAACACCTCTGTCACACCCTCCAAGGCTCAGGGACCATTGCGGAAGAGGGGCGGATAGAATGGAAGAGCCAAAGGAAGGATATGACCTCTTACAATGCAACTGCCCAGACAGAAATTGGCCTCGATATCCATGACCTTGCAGTGCCTAGCAATACCTCCGCAAGACCCTCAAAATAGAAGAAAAAGATGATGACATCAAATTAAAAGAGAGACTAATGGAGAGAGGGAGGGGATATGATGGAGACTGGAGTTCTAAAGTGGAATGGGGGGAGGGGAGGGAAATATCAGATGGGTTTTTTGTATGTAAGTATAAAAGTTGTCAATAAAAAATAATAATTAAAAAAAGAAAGGAAAACATTGAATTAACATTTCTGCTTTAAAAAACTGTTATTCAAAATTAATTGTAAAATAATGTTGCAAAAATATGAGCTGGGACAATGCCTCCTTAGGCAATAGATGGAAAAGCCCAACCTTGCGTATATAGCAAGACTATGAAGCCAGCATCTTTATCTGTACCTCTCTTACTTTGTTAGCGAGATGTATGCTGTACATCAGGAAGTCTTGGCACATCAGCTAACAATATACTTTTCATTATTCAACTCTCAAAAAAACCCTCCTTAATAATTTTGCAGCTCTAAAGATGAGATTGTCATAAATGTCCAGCTGTATCTGATCAGAATTAAATCATTCGTAAGCAAAGTAGCAGAATCTGGCAACAAACCACCTCAGACTTGGTACATTTTCCTCTTTATTCACTACACTGTGCTGCAGGTAATTTTAAGGTGGCAGCTCTCCATTTATTGTACAATTATGTCATGATATTTTCTTATCACCACAAAGCTGCCAGGAAGCATGTTCCATATATGCCTGAAGAGTTTACCTCGTATGAATATTTGCATTAAATAAATGAAAATTCAGCTCTTTCCACAGATAGCATGCAGAGACACAAAAGTGCTCCCTGCTATTAGAAATGGGCTCGCACAGGCTATAAACATTGTAAATGAATTTTTGGTTGATTGGCTCCATTTATATAAAATAGATGGAACATGCAGCTTTATGAAAATGTGTTTATTTAACCAGAAACCACAAATATTTTTAAGAATGCAGTTTTCCATTTAACTTTTAATTCTAGGATTTCTTTTTATGAATGTTCATAGTGATTTTATTGAACTGTAAGCTAAAACAAATGTACCAGAGGGATTTTGCAGTGTTTTCTTTCCTAAACAAATTTTTTCTTTTTGCAGGGGGGAATAGAAGATGAGTTTAGAGATGTGATTGATAGATGTTTACAAAGTGCTTGCAGTAGAGAGTGTATATCCAGGGCCCTTCTCTCTGAATATTTTAAGTCCAAGTCAATATAAATACTAATGGACAATAGAAAGCTCCCAGAGTAATTATATATTTTCACTGTGATTAAAAATTCCTCCATGACCATCTTCATTTTCAACCTTAGCAAGAGAAAGCTGAATCCTCTAAAACAGTAATTTTGTTACTTCTTTGAAATGCCAGTAGACCAAGCCACCTCTACTGTGAACATTGGTGATTGCACTCTCTTCTCCACAAATAGCCCATGAGCATGCATATGTATGTACATATGTATAATATATACAATAATTAGGGTTTAGAAATAGAAATTAAATAAAAGCTCAAGAGAAATTGGATCCAGAGAAATGAAGTCGGAGGACAAATCTATTTTGCCTTTCCTGTCGGTAATTCATGCTGGATAATCATGAGCCCAGCAGTTAATGACCTCTACTCTGAAACATTAAGTCCAACCAAAGATAATGGTGTCCTGGGTAAATTAACAAACCCAGTGGTAAACTTGCTTCCAGTTCAGCAGGAGACAGTGTGCAAATTAGCATTAGCTCTTAATAAGATCAGTGTCCTGCAATCCACAGTTCTTCGGTGCTCATAATGCTGTCTCTTTCCAGGTGAAAATTTTTCTCCTGAGAAGCCTTACACAATACATTCTCTTGACAGAGATTGTTTTCATCCTAATCAGTCCCCCACCTTAAAACTTTCTCCATTTTTCCCACGTTCACGCTGTGAGTGCTGCTGTGAGTTGTTGAGAATGATTATTCATTTGTAAGCTTTTTAATAACATTTCCTTAGATGTTGAGGTCCCCAGCTGAGTCAACTAAGTTTGATTTTATAATTATAGCTATTCTGCAAAAGTTATGGTCACTATATGGGCAATCTTGAAGGAATTTACTAGTCTTTACTTTACATGTCTTTCAAACAGCATTTATATTTTGTCCAATAACTAGAATGACTATGGACAAGAAGGTGCTGAGTTATTTTGTAGAACACTAGAGTTCCCTAGACTGTGTTCTCTCTTTGGCATTTGGAAACCTGGAAAGGGACAAAGTCTGTAATGAGAAATAAGAGTTATTTTAACATTTTATTTCAAAGGCACATTTTCCTACAGGGCTTGGAAAATTACCAATTTTGAAAGAAATGCTTTACTAAAAACTTTATGACACATGTGATGTTGATGCACATCTGCTGTTTTATTTGAATTAAACAAACTTGGGCATTATGTGTATGAATCCTGGTGTTCCAAAGAAATACAATTCAAGAGTCTAAACAAACAAGTTGTGTGTGTTCATGTATATGTATGTATATGTACACATCTGAATATGTACAACGCATTATGTTAGTCTTAGAAACAGGTCTGTTGAAGTGTACATGCATATTCTGCTGGACTGGGGATATTTGGGGTGCAAGTTCTCACACATTATCTGTCATATTTTGTAACTAAAAAAAGTTAAATCCATGGATCTTGTCTGAAGAGTGCTCTCACTGTAAAGTGTTTACCTTTTGTGACACATACTATTATTTCATGATTATGTTAAAATACTCCTAGAGAGTTTTACATGTTAACCAGCTACTAAGAATGCCCTAATAGAGTACTAATTTTTGTTAGAGGTGTCTCGACAATTTGAATTTTATATGCATGCATTATGTTTTCTTAAAATGGGAAAATTATGCATCTGAAGGAATCTGTCTAGAATAATGGGGTTCTATAGAGGTTACTTTAATCACGTTCTCCAGCAGTTATAGCTGTTTTACATCTTATTTGCAACAAAAGGGAACTCTAATTATCTTCAAAAAGAGCATAAAATGGTGTGTCTTGCTGCTGATGTAATGTTGATTCCTGAATGCTGCTGATAGGAACTGACAACTAAATGCATGTCACACTTTACAAAAATCAGCCATAGTGACAGGATAACCACCTTTTGTGACCTAGGAGCCAGAAAAGGGAGTATATATTTGCTTGTTAAATAGAAACAATTTGCAGTCTTACAGTTTTGCCTTTTTAAAAAATAAAAATACAAATGTCCTTAGGTTAGAAATAATTTATTTACCAATATTAAAACTTCCTTATGTGATTTAAATTTTTGGAAGTTACCTACTGCAAATTATCCTTACCATATTGGATTTTTGTTCAGACCATGAGAGAAGTCTGAACATCTGATCCCTTCTTTCCTTATTTTTGTTCGTATTGGCTTAGAGACAAAGGCATGCTCAATGCTGGAATCCTGTGAATATGATTAACGTGTACTTCAGTTTTATTCTAACTCACACAGATCTCATTTATAAGTACAGTGAGATACATATAGATACAAAATATTAAAATTAGAATTGAAAATAAGATTGCATGTTTAAGTCAGACTGCAGGAGTCATGCTGTACATATAAGATTGAACTGGTTGACTCAGAGCTCCAAACATGAAATTAATTGATGCAGGGCTATAATATATTGCAAATAACCAACCTGTGCTACAAGACTTGATTTAAGGTTCATAGTAAGCTATTAAGCATGGTGAACTTGTTTAGGAAAGAAGTCATACTCATGCATAAATGGTCTGTTCTATTATAGTGAACTCAACCTCAAAATTAAGCCAGCCAGATTTCAGTGCACAACAGTGCCTTGACATCAGATATTATGCCTTCTTTCTTTACTCCCCTCCTCCCTATAGTGGGAGGTTTGGAAGGGGCAGCAAGCAAAGGTACAGATTTGAAGACATGGTTCCTGCTTGGCATTGACAATTAAATAAAATGTATGTTTACTATGACTTTTTAGACAATGTCAATGAATTGTAAACTTTAAAGATATGAAATGCATTTGTGGCTCCTCTCTTTCCAGAATTCATAGATTTTTTATTGGAATTAAGTTAGTATTCTCTTTTTCCCTTTCCTCAGCCTTCAGCAAGAAAAAGAAGAAGAAGAAGAAGAAGAAGAAGAAGAAGAAGAAGAAGAAGAAGAAGAAGAAGAAGAAGAAGAAGAAGAAGAAAGAATAGAAGGAGGAGGAGGAGAAGAAGGAGAATGAGTGGAACGGGAGGAAAAACTCGGAGGAATAAGGAGAAGGGGAGGGGAGATAGAAGAGAGAATACAGTGAGAGAGGAAGACTGAAGGGTGAAGAGATATATGTATCTGTAATCAAGTTTAATAAAAATATAAACTGCACTGAAATAGTTTTTTGCCCTTTATAATGTGTACCTTTCATTATATTGATAGCAACTCAAAACTTTTCATTAGAGAAGACAACATAATTCTAATGGATCCCTCTGTTTATTCAATAATAATTATCTTACTTTCTCTTGAAGCATTGAGAAGAGTAAGTCCTGTGCATATAGAAGTGAAAAAGACAGATCAAAGAGGTCATGGTATAGCTGGAGACAACGAAAATATAGCAATGATTGACATAATCATGGTAAGGTCAAGGAGAAGTGTGTGGCCCATGGAGAATGGAGAAGATATTCTTAAGGAAATGAGCACAGAATTTAGTGGAAAGGGCTGCAGGAACTGGATCAGTGTTGAGAAAAGTATGGCGGCTGTCTCTGCTGGTGACTGCTGGGGATAGAGCGTAGAGATGAGTGATGTCCCTAGAATTGAGTCATGCTCCATTGGTGATGAGAGCAGTGATATTCTTCACTCTTTGTGTCCTAGTTCAAGGTGGACAGGATGTGCCCTGAGCACTCTTGAGATAACAGAACTCTATTTGTTCTTCTAATATCCAAAGTAATTTCTTGTTGTTCTTATGTGAATATGGACTGGAATCTACAAATATCAGCTTTGCTGACTTCTGACTTCTAATTGGGAAACTTACAACAATTTACTTGTATTCTCCATTTACTAATTTGAAAAATGAAGAAAGCATTTATGTCACTGGGTCATTGTGAGTAAATATGTGTGTGTGTATGTCTGTGTGTCTGTGTAAGACAGAGAGAAAGAGAGAAAGAGAAAGCATCATATCTAGAAGACAGTAGATGCTTACAAAAGCACATCTCTAGCCCCTCATAGAATGGAATCAATGAGAAAAGTATTATAATAGATACATGGAGATAAAACATAAAAATAAAAGTAAAATATTATACATGTAGTGTATAAGAGTGATGCAAAACATTCTACTTAAAAGTCCTTAATGCTAGATTCATTTATTCAGTGCCTACTTCCAAAGTTGTGCCATGAAATAATGTTCTGGGGCATAAACCTTTGCCAGGCAGATGCTTTTGTTCTAATTTGTCTTCTGCTGTTTGGTTCTACTGCACAGGCTACACTCAGATTAAACCACATATATTTTTTGAGATAGTAATACATGTTATATTTGAAAAAGGAAACAAAGGCTTTTGTCATCAAATAAATTTAAGATACTGCCTAAATAAAACCAAGTGATTCTCAGGAAAAAAAAAATATATTAAGTTATTGTGCACTATTTGGCCTTCACCCCAGCTACATGGCAGCAACAGGCAGGTCACAGCATATATATTTTTCCAAATGTTCCTGAAATATCAGAGCATCTGGGGAAAACCTCTACTCCTCTTATAGAATTTAATAAGGTCTCTCTCATTTTCTTTCTTCTCACATACGCTCACACATTTGTCTTGCAAGAAAAATAGTTATTAAAAGTTGAAAGATTTTCAAGACAGTGTAGCAGGCATAATGATAAAAATAGAGATCAATGGAATAGAATTGATAATAAGAAAAACAAATCTTCACATATATGATCAATTAACTTTTGACAAGTGTGCAAGATAATTCTGTGAGAGAAAGAATAACCTTTTCAACAAATAGTGCTACGACAACTAGAGGCATATGTGTGAATGACTGAAGTTAGACCCATTCCTTATAAAATACAGAAATTAACTCAATGTAGACCACCGATCTACGCATGAGGACTGAACCTATGCAATCTTTAGAATAAAATGTAGGCATTATCTATCTGATTATGGCATTAAACACCAACAGCACAGAAAGGAAAGAAAAAATGGATAAAATGCATATCATCAAAATTAAAAAGATTTTGTGCTTCACAGAACACAATAAAGAAAACAGATTTTTAACCTAAAGAATGAGAGAAATTACTTGCATATAACATATTTAATAAAATATTCTAACCAAAAATGCAGTAATATGAGGGGTTGGAGTTTTTGCTCACTGGTAGAATGCTTGCCTAGTAAGTACAAGGCCCTGGATTTGTTCCACAGGGTACAGTGTGTGCCCATGGGGCTCTTGTGCTCTCTCACTCTCTCAAGATAAAAACAAAAGAAAGAAAGAAAAAACAAACAAACAAAAAAATCTCACAAAGCAACAGAATACAGGAAGAGTTCTTACCATTAAGTAATAACAATACAAATAACCCAATTTTAAAATGGACAAAGAATTTGAACAGACATTTCTTTATGGATGTACAAATAACTAATAACCATGTGTAAAAATACTCAACTTTAATCAGAGATGACCTAGGAAGAAGGCAAAACCATTAAAGTACTTGCCATATAAGCAAGAGGACCCAAACTGATATAGATCCCCTACACCCATGTAAAATGCTGTGTTCATGTGGTAGCACTTATCTGTAATCCCCACTCTGGAGTGGGGAAGATAGGTTTCTTGGGGCTTATTGGCTAAATAGTCTAGGTGAACAAAATCAGTGAGTTCCAGGTTTGGTAAGAGTGACTTTGTCATATTAAGTAAGAGGAGTTATTTTCAGTTAATTGTTGTGGGGGGAGGAAGAGTCATGTTCTTCTGTGGTCTTGCCACTGATAAGTTGCCCTTGGTCCAGTAAATAACCACTCTCCCACTCATGTTCATGCAACCAATGCTAGTTAAACTCAGTGGGTCACAAACAAAGGCAGGAAGGTAGGGAGTGGACTAGTGGTAAAGAAGAAGGGGTTTAGTGGGAGGGGATAATGGTGGACTATCATAGTATGTTATACACATGTATAAAATTATTTTTCAATTAACTTTTAAAAAGAAATTTTAAATTTAAGGTTTAGAATGAATGAAGAGACACATAATATTAACTTCTGACCTACACACATGCATGCACACCTGCACACATTGTACACACACACACACACATACACACACCACATAAATATGCCCCAAAAGGACTACAGATTGTTGTAAAATGGTGGATTGCAACACTCACCATCAAAACCATGAGGAAGAAAATAGACAAGATAATACACCATAGGCTCTTATGCTCTTTATAAGAGAGATACAAAATCTGTAAGTGAACTTATTAAGCCTTGAGAGATCTCTGCAGAGAAGCAGGAGATAAGTGCTTTTAATCAGTGTGGATCAACTTCTTTAGTCAGAACCAAGCATGCCAGCTTAAGAATTACACAAGCCATGCAAAAAGAACCTGAAGAAGAAGATGGAGGGGCAGACCAGCTAATCCTCCTGGGAACACAACCAGGCAAAATTTTATAATTTTACCTCCCGCATATGTTAGCACCAGGAAACCTCAAGACTACAGGGAACCAAGGGTTCCACTTGGGCCTCTAAGCCAAGCCATGCTATCAGTGAACCAAGGAGGGAACTGTGGTCACAACTCAATGTAGGTGGGCTAGAAACATATTCCAAAAGGTAACTAGTCTGATCTCAACTTGGGAAATACCCTAAATCTGGTTATCTGGATTTGACCTGGAAGAGTAAGTCATACAAACATCAAAGAAAGGAAAAGAATTCAAAACTTATTCTGCCAAGGCAGAAATACTGAACAATACAATAGCTTTCCTTTGTGATTTGATATAAATTCAGTATACTTTGCCCTTTCTCGGCAGTTGGGTATTATGGTTAACTTTACTCAATTTTCATATTCTTTTTAGTTACCCATTTTTCAACATTTACTCTTGCATACATATTTCAAGATGGTTTTGTTTGTGTGTGTAGACTGGTCATTTAGATTTTAGGATTGTTTTGTATTATTATGATCTCTCTACTCTTCCCATGCTTCACTCATCTACTTTCACTCTCATTCTAGCCTCTGGAAAACAGCATTAATATTGAGAAAATAGGTATTCTGCCAAGAGCATTATACAGATTCAATGCAATTCCATTGAAAATTCTAGCAATGTTCTTTCCAGAGATTGAAAAAATAATCTCAAAATTCATATGGAAAAACAGAAGACCTCAGATAGGCAAAAATGTCATCAAAAAAGACATACATCAGGTGATATCACCAATCCTGATTTCAAGATACACTACAAAGTCATAGCTAAAGCAACATGGTACTGGCACAAAAATAGGCACACATATCTATGAAATAGAATAGAAGACCTATCTCTAAATCCAAGCAATTACAGTTACCTGATCTTTAAAAAGGAAGAGAAAAATACACTCTGGAGAAAAGACAGCATTTTCAACAAATGGTGTTAGAGAAATTGAATAACTACATGTAGAAGAATCAAATTAGACCAACTTCTCTCACCCTGCACAAAAGTCAATATTACATGGATTAAGAACCTCAATATAAGATGTAAAACTCTAAAACAACTAGTAGAAAAAGCAGAGAGAACACTCCACAATATAGGTATATGGAAAGACTCTCTGAATCAAACCGAATAGCAAAGTAATTTAGATAAACACTCAACCACTGGGACCTCATCAAAATTAAAAAAAAAAAAAAAAAAAAAAAAACTACTGTGCAGACAAGCAAACCATCAATAGAGTCGATAGACATCCCACAGAATGGGAGAAAATCTTCACCAGCTATAAGTCTGACAAAGGTCTAAGATCTAGAATCTGCAAAGAACTCAAAAAACTAAGCAATAAAATTGAACAATCCAATGAAAAAACAGGGTAGAGAATTGAACAGGGAATTCTCAATGAAAGAAATACAAATGGCCACTACACACTTAAAGAGATATTCAATTTCTTTAGTCATCAGATAAATGAAAATTAAAACAACAGTGACATTTCACCTCACTCCAGTCAGGATGACATTTATTAAAAAAAAATTTCAAATGACAACAAATGCTGGTGGGGTTGTGGGAAATAAAGAACTCTTACCCACTGCTAGTGAGAGGGCAAACTTGTACAACCACAAAGGATATGTCTGTGGAAACTCCTGAAAAAGATGAAAATATATCTACCATTTAATACAGTGATGCCACATTTTGTCATATATCCTAAAGACTCTGCTCTTTACTACATAGAAACTTGCACAGCCATATTTGTTGCTCAGCTAGTCACAATAGCTAAGGTCTGAATCAGTCCAGATGCCCATCAACTGATAAATGGATAATTAAGATATGTTACATATACACAATGGCGTTTTACCCAATAGTAAGGAAAAATTAAATGATGAAATTTGTATGAAAATGGATGGAGTTGGAAAAAATCATTCTAAACGAGGTCATGCAGGCACAGAAAAACAAATTACGCATATACTCTCTCACCTGTGGTTTCTAAGTGAGATGAACTGAAGATGAATGCAAATGATAATGTTACAGTCAGGTTCATGTTGCTGGCAAAAAACACCTGGCCAAGAGAAGCTTGTGGGAGAAAAGGGTTAATTTTGGCTTACAGACTTGAAGGGAAGCTCCATGATGAAAGGGGGAAACAATGGCATAAGCAGAGAGTGGACATCTATTCCTGGGCATCAGGTGGACACCAGGGAGCAGGAGAGTTTACCAGTCAATGGCAAGGGGAAGCTGGCTATAATGTCCACAAGCCTGCCCCCAACAATACACTTCCTCCAGGGGGCTTAAATTACCAAATTACTACCAGCTAGGAATCTGGAATTCAGAACATATAAGTTTATTGGGGGGAGCACCTGATTCAAACCAACACATTCTGTTCCTACCCCCCATAAACTGATAACCATCCATGATATAAAATTCAATGCATTCAGTCCAACTTTAAAAGGCTCCATAATTTTTATCAATTCCAATTATGTTCAAACATCCCCATATTCCAATGTCTTTTAATTGAACCATAATAACCCCACTACTACTACTACCAATAATAATAATACAGAATAAACATTCACACCGCAAAAGATGGCAATGGTCATAGCAAAGAAATATTCACCCAATATCAGATTTAAAATAAACAGGGCAAACAAACTCTGTAGCTCCAAATCTGACAACTAGCCAGTGACAAGTCTTAAAGTCCAATAAATCTAACCAGTGATAAGTCTCTGGAGTTCCAATTCCACCCCTCCAGCTAAGCTACTCACAGTCCTGGAAAACTTCCTTATCATTATCCAATTATATCCCTTTTATTTGATTCTCTTTTCTTATTGCTTGAGCTAAAACTTCAAGCATTCCGTTTAAGGTCTGGAACAAGACAGGAGTGCCCATTCTCACCATTGCTTTTCAACATAATTCTTAGATAAGGAAGTACTCACATTAGCATTATTTGCAGATGACATGATTTTATATATAAGTGACCAAAAAGACTCCACTAAAAAGCTCCTATAGGTGATAAATTCTTAAGTGAGAGGATACAAAATCAATACACAAATATCAGTAGCCCACCTATACACTAAATCAATATATGGAGAAAGAGATAAACAACACTATCTTATTTTCAACAGCCACAAAAATTTAAATACCTTGAAATGCCACTAACTAAAAAGTTAAAGACTGAAGAAAGAAATTGAGGAGGACACAAGAATATGGAAAAAGCTCCCATGCTCATGGATCGGAAGAATTAACATTCTGAAAATGGCCATCCTACCTAAAGCATTATAAAGACTCAATGCAATTCCAAAGAAAATTCCAGCAACATTCTTCACAGAGATAGAAAAAATAGTCTCAAAATTCATATGGAACAACAAAAGGCCTCAGATAGACAAAAATATCCTCAACAAAAGAAATGTGTCTGGAGGTAATATCCATAACTGATGTTAAAGTATACTACAAAGTCAGTAACTAAAACATCATGGTACTGGCACAAGCATACACACAGATGAATGGAATTAAATAGAAGACCCTAAATCCAAGGAACTACAGCTACCTGATCTTTGAAAGGGGGCCCAAAATGCACATTGGAGAAAATACAACATCTTAAACAAATGGCGCTGGTGAAACTGGATAATGACATGGAGAGGAATGCAATTAGACCCTCTTCTCTCTCACTGCACAAAAGTCGCTAAATAGATTAAGGACCTTGATATAAGAAACTCTAAAATAACTAGAAGAAAAAGCAGGGAGAACACTCCATGATATAGGTGTAGGGAAATTCTTTCTGAATAAGAGACCAATGGCAAAGTAATTTTGATCAGCACTTAGTCACTGGGACCTCATGAAACTAAAAGTCTATTGCACAGAGAAGCAAAACATCAACAGAGTCAACAGACATCCCACAGAATGCAAGAAAATTCTCACCAGATATACATCTGACAAAGGTCTAATATCTAGACTCTGAAGAGCTTAAAAAAAAAAAAACCAAACAGTAAACAAATCAAACAACCCAATAAAAAATGGGGTAGGAAATTTAACAGAGAATTCTCAAAGGAAGAAATACAAATGGCTAGTACACATTTAAAGAGATGTTCAACATCTTTATTCATCAGAAAAATGCAATTTAAAACAACTCTGAGGTTTCCTCTCACCCCAGTCTGGATGGCATTCTTCAAAAAATCAAGTGACAACAAATGCTGGTGAGGCTGTGGGCAAAGAGGTATCCTTACCCACTGATAGTGGGAGTAAAAACTAGTGCAACCACTATGGAAGCCTGTTCAGTGGGAGAGAATTTATATCTGGTGCTGAAAACCAAGTCAGAATCCCATTGTTAGGAAATTCATAGACTTCAGAGAGAAACCCCCACTGCTCTCAGAAGAAGAGTGGACTTGCACACACCCCTCAAAAATATGAAAATATGAAAAACTATGAGAATAGATCTACCATTTGATCCCGCTAAACTACTCCTGGGCATATACCCTAAAAACCCCACTCTTTTCTACAGAGATACTTGTTGTTGCTCTCTTAACAATAGCTAGCACCTGGAATCAGCCCATAGGCTCATCTACTGATGAATGGATCTAGTACATATATGCAATGTAATTCTATTCAGGGGTAAGGAAAAATGAAATAATGAAATTTACATAGAAATGGATGGAAGTAGAAAAAAAAATCATCCCAAGGGAGGTCACGCAGACACAGAAAGACAAATGCCACATGTACTCTCTCACCTGTGGTTCCTAAGATCAATTGTAAATGATTGAAAATGGTGGCAAGCACCAGGAATATAAGAATAAAACTACAATGAGACCAGGAGAGAGAAGAAATAAGAAGAGAGAAGAGGAATTACCAGACAGATTAGGGGAGGATTGTAGAGGAATGAGACAACATGAATCAGTTCCATAGAAACCCTCATTCTGGCTAGCATTCTACAAGATATTGCCATCAATAGAGGGGGGAGGGGGAACAATCCAGTCAGAAGGTGGAAAAAGCTTAATCTTCAAACCACAGACTCTGGCTGATAAATCCCTAGGCCCGGAATTGGGTTGCCCCCCCACCCCTGCCATAGTAAACGGTTGGCCAGAAAGACCCATGAGGTCCCCAAAACTATATAGGCCATTGCCAAAACACTGATTACCTTTAGGAACTAAAAGGTAAGACTCTATTGCAGAAGACCCCACTGGCTGTGGTCACAAGACATTGGTATATCATGCTGGAACCAAATAGGAAACTAGCTCCCATCTGGATAGCCCTCATAGTGTTGGAAAGCACTATGGGAGCCATGGGAGGAAAATGGTTACTAATAGCATGAATAAGCAGGAGACCCTACAGACTACAAAATAAACCAGCTGGTCAAGAAATACACACTTGTGCAATAATGGCATGCAGTGTCTGTGGGCAATCAACTGTTTTCTGATTAGACATGGAGGCCTGTTCAGTAGGAGAGAATTTATATCTGGTGCTAAAAACCAACTCAGAATCCCATTGTTAGGAAATTGATAGACTTCAAAGAGAAACCCCCCCACTGCTCTCTGAAAAAGAGTGGACTCTCAAAATATGCATACTCCCCTTTAATTCAAGCTGCTGTCACTCTTGTTTGGAGAATGTGCTTTATTCTACAGATGGCAGTGAATATGGAGGAGAACCAACATCCATTGATAAGACTGCCTATCATGAAATATGGTTCCTTTACCACATCTGCCAGGGCCCAGGAGAAATTGCAGGGGAAGTGACAAGATGAGCATTGCTCTTCTTGCTGGCCTGACAACCAGCCTCAGGTTGGTCATGACAAACACAGTGATCAGTCAAAACTTATCAAAACAGAAATCCAGAGGCTACAGAGAACTGAACACTAAATCAGCCTGCCAACAAACCTACCATGGCTCAGGGAACATTGAGAAAGACCGGGCAGAAAGATTGTAAGGGTCACAGAGTAGGTGGGGATATCCTGTGGCATGGTCCCAAACTAAGCCACAGGGACTGACTGAGACATTTGTGACCCACAGTGAATACCATAACCCCACTGAGGGGGGCCCCAGGGAAACATAAGCAGGGGTGAGGGGATAAAAGAGAATAACTTGTTATAATTAATACAAAATAAAAATTAATATTTAAAAAAAGAATTACAGGCTTCAAGTAACTCAGGAATTAAAGCCAGTAATCAACAGAGACCTCATGAAGTTACAAAGCTTTTATACAGCAAAGAAAACTGCCAATTGAACAGAGGCAGTACATGGAATGGAGAAAAAAAATCTTTTTTACCAGCTATATATCTGACAGATATATTGAATATACAAAGAACTCAAAAAATATAAACAATAAGAAATCAAACAACCCAGTGAAAGAATGGGCTATGGAGCAGAACAAAGAGTTCTCAGGAGAAGAAATACAAATGTCCAATGAATATTTTAAGAAGTGTTCAACATCTTTAGCTATCAGGGAAATGCAAATTAAAACTACTTTGAGAATCCATCTCCCTCTAGCAAGAGTTGCTATCATTAAAAAAAAAAAAAAAAAAAGAACAGAAATGAGGACAAATGCTGGAAATGGTATGGAGAAAGAAAAACTCTTGTTCACTGTTGGTGAAACTGTAAACTTGTATAGCCATTATGGAAATCAGTTTTGATGCTTCTCAAAAAGCTAAAAATAGAACTAGCATAGGACCTAGCTATCCCACTTCTGTTTATATACCTTAAGGACACTACACTCTACAAGAGAGATATTTACACATCTATGTTTTTTGCTATTATATTTATAATAGCTAGGAAAGAGAATCTGACTACATGTCCATCAACTGATGAATGGATAAAGAAGATATGGAATATTTTCTCAACGAAGTTTCAGTCAACTGTACAGAAAAGCAGAGTGCTAAATGAAGTAGTTCATGCCTACACTCCCAACACTTGGGAGGCTGAGGTAGCAGAATCACCATGAGTTCAAGGCCATCCTGGCCTATAGTTAGACCTTGCCTCAAAATTTACAAAAAGAAAAAAAAATGAAATTACAAAATTTGCAGGGAAGTACATGGATCTGGAAAATAGTAAATAGTATACCAAATGAGGCAAGCCAATCTTTCTTACCAAAGCTAAAGTTAAATGAAAAAGCAATATAGAAACTTACTTCTTTGTCAGCTAATTAAAATATATAAATAAAAAAGAGTTTCAACAAAATTATTCTGTGGGTGTGGACAATGCTGCTCCCAGAAATCATAAGTTATCACAGGAAAATTTTAGTGTCATGGGTGGGTATCTCCCAGTGAGTTGTTGGTCATGGAGGTCCCTTATGCCCACAAAACATTACAGACCAATGCTCTTGGTTGCCAGCCAGAACAAGGTAGGAAACTACTGCTGAAGATACCTCTTGTTCTGGTTGCAAGACACTCCATAATAAACTGGGGGCTGAGCTGAAGCTTTTTCTCTGCTTGCTAGCCGTCTGTCATAGTGCTGGAAATTGCTGCTGGAAGTGAAAGGTCATCAATAATCTTACCCAGCAGCGAACCCTGTGCATAACACAATCAATCAGCTGGGGAAGATGGGCCCACTGGTATACAATAATGACATGACTGTTATGAGAGTAACCAACTGTTCTCTGATTGAATTTGAGGTGTACTCCATGCCTGGTATTAAAAATCCAGTCTAAAATCTACAGCTGGGAAGACCATGAGTCCTAAATGGGAAGCAGTCATAGTTGCTTGGCTAAATGAATATGTTGTACCCATTAAATTGTCCTCTAAATGTATATGACCATAGATTACTGCTGCTCTCACCTTTGCTTGGAGATCCCTACTTTGTACCTGGCAGTGACTACTGAGGTGACCCAAAACTCATCCAAGTACTGACAGTAAGTGACTGTGGAGTTCTCTTTTGTTAAATGAAGACATTTATATCACCCCCCCTCCAAGGCTCAGAAAACATTTTGGAAGAAGGAACAGAAAGCATATGAGTGCGATGATAGGGAGGTGTGCTATAGAATGTTATCTTCTGGGCATGACATGGCCATGACACTCATGACCTCACAGTGACTCCACTTACATACACAAGCCCTCCCTGGTGCTGGACTCATCAACAGTCCATCATGGATGATGGAGGGGGCATGAAGGCTCCAACCCTCCTTGAGGAGGTAACGGGAGTTTGCTGGGGAAACAGGAATAGTTTCTGTAGTGGTGAAGCCACTGGCAAATTGCATGTGCTCTGGTAAATAACATGCAAGTAATCCTAATTAAATTCCCTGTGACATACAAATGCATAAGAGAAACAAACAAAAAAAGCCCATCCAAGTAGAAGAAGGAATTGTTGGGAAGAAGGAAGGGTTCAGTGAAAAGAGATTGGGGATAGGGAACAATAGAAGATAATGGGAGGAGATTATGATAAAATGAATTAGGTTCATGAATAAAAGTTGTCAATAAAATAAAAACTACAATGATACCATTTGGCTTCCAAAGAATGGTTATAATATAATGGCAAATAATACAAGTGTTGGAAATCCCATGGAAAAGTTAAGATTCTTGTACAAGGTGTGGTGGTTTGAGTCAGATGTCCCCCATAAACTCATGTGTTCTGAATGCTTAGTCTCCATTTGGTGGCGATTTGGGAGGTACAGCCTTGCTAGAGGAGATGTGTTTTGAGGTCAGGCTCAGGGATGTTGTATTCAGCTCCCCCTTGCTAGAGACTGGCTTATTTCCCTGCTTTTGTTGTCTACCTGATGTTGGCAAGGAGTTGATGTCCATCCTTTGCTCTACCATCATTTCCCTGCCACCTTGGAGCTTCCACTCAAGACTGTAAGACAAAATATAAAAACTCTCCTCCCATCAGCTGTTTTTGGTTTTGGGTGCTTTGTCCCAGCAATGAATAGGTTACTAGGACATATGGCTAGTAGTATTGTAAAACAGCAAAACTATTCTGTAAAACTGTACAGCATTTCCTCAATAAGTTAAACATGTGGTTACCATATAATAGTCATTCCTTTCCTGATTATATAGCCAAGAAAAAAAAATTAAAAACAGATGTATACACAAAATATGCACTTGTATGTGTATAGCCACATATTTCAACAAAAAATATCAAAGAGAAGAATGATAAAATGTGGTATATCCATACAGTGGAATACTACATATCAATATAAAGAACTGAAATACTGACACATGTAGTGACACGGATGAACTTCAAAACAAAAAGGTCATGCAAGTGAAAAGCCAGCCACAAGCAGTACATACTGAATGATTCCGGTATATGAACTGTCTTCTGTAACAATCACAGAGACGTTAAATACATCATTGATTGCCTGGGGCTGTAAGGATGAAAGGAGAATTGGAAATGACTGCTTTGGGGTACCAGGGCTTCTTAGGCACTGGAGCACTGGTGGTTGCTCAGCTGGTGGCTACATTTTTAGTGTCAACCCTAAGAAGTCTGCACAGTCCTACATCCTGAAGATTTTCTCCTATTTTTTTTCCAAAAGTTTCTTCATTTTATATTTTGCTTTTAACTCTGTGATCTAATTTTGAATGGATTTTTATGAAAAGAGTGAGATGTATATTACAGTTCATTGTCTTACCACTAGATGCCCAACTTCTTTAGCAACAGTTTTTGGAAAGGAGGTCACTCCTTTATTTGGTTGCTGTTATCCCTTTGGTAACGCCAGTCCTGTGGGCCTGCTTCTTTTTCGTATTATTTCTTCTCTTGGCTTTCTTTGGTTTTACTTTACTTTACTTTTTTATTTTAGTTCTCAAAATGGTAAATTAGATTATTGAAACTGTTCTTTTCAAATATATTCACACACAATTATAAATGTCCCCCTCTATACTAGTTTATGTGTCCTACTAGATTTGATATGCTTATTAATATTTTATTCAATTTGTCATGTTTTTATTTCCTTGACATTTTCTTCCACCCATTATTACTTAGAAATTCATTGTCTGAGTTTTCCTCCCACTTTTCTATCTTTACTTTGTAGCTTGTTTCCATTCACAGCAATCACTGGGCACTCTGCAGGACTGTGGAATTTTGAGGTTTTTTTTTTTTTTTTTTTTTTTAGAGTAGGGCCTATCATTGTATTTATTTATTATTTATTATTTAATAGAAGAAAATGTGTCTTCTGCCTTCTTGATGGTGAAGTGTTCTGTAAATATTGACTAGATCTTACGGCCTTATGATGCCGAGTGCACCTGTATCCATGCAGATTTTCTTCCTCATATCTCAGCTAAGTGATGAAAAATGAGTGATAAAGTCTCAAGTTAGAGGCTGGGCGTTGTGGCACATGCCTTTAATCCCAGCACTTGGGAGGCAGAGGTAGGAGGATCGCCATGAGTTCCAGGCCACCCTGAGACTACATAGTGAACTCCAGGTCAGCCTGAGCTAGAGTGAGACCCTACCTCGAAAAACCAAAAAAAAAAAAGTCTCAAGAATTTTGATTTTATTTCTGTTTTCATTCATCAACATTTTTTTGGCTCTGAAGATTGAACCCAGGGTTTTCACACATGGTAAGCACATGCTCTACTTCCAAGCTACATGCTGAACCCTTTTGAGTTGACATTTGTATGCATTTATAGAACATGGTCTCATAATCCTATACATGCCTGTGATATGTAATAATCACATCAAGGTAACTACCACTTACAGCTTTGTAAAGAGTTGTCGTGCCTTTGTGGTAGGACCCTCCAAAGTCTTTGAATATTAGTAAATGTATAATCAAGCATTGTGAAGTGTAGTCACCAGCCCAAGCTGGTGAGCATTAGGACGTTTCCTATGCAATTGTGCTGTGTTTGATGTTAGACCATCTCCCTTTAGCCCTCTCTCCCCAGTGACTAGTGGCCACTATTCTACTCTCTGCAAACTTTTTGCTTTTCTTATTTTGCACATATGCTGTTTATTGCATATATTTTTATGTCTTCAGAATTCATTCACTTATCATTATGTGACATCATTATCTCAAAATTGTCCCTGCTTTTATATCTACCTTAATGACACTAGTGTAGTCAACCCTTTTACTCTCAATTAATATATGCGTGATATACTTTCCTGTCTTATATTTTTAACTTTCTGCCCACCTCCTACATTGTCAAATAGTCCCAATCTACATAACTAGGTTTAGATCAGTGATGAACAGCATACAAGATAATGATCTATTATAACGTTATGGTGGCTATAAAACATTTTCATTTTATCATTATTATTACTATTACTAATTATTTTAGAGAGACAGTGAGAGTGAGAAAGAGAATTTGTGTACCAGGGCCTTAGCCACTGCAATTGGACTCCAGAAGCTTGTGCTACCTAGTGCGCATGTGCAACTTTGAGCTTGTGTCACCTTTGTGCATCTGGCTTATGTAGGATCTGCAGAGAGATCAAACCTGAGTCCTTAGGCTTTGCAGGCAAATGCCTTAACCAGTAAGGCATCTGTCCAGCCCTATAAAACATTTTTAGCCTGATGACGTGATATAGCTATTATTTTCTGTGGTACAGCACAGCCCACTATCTGTGATAATGCTGCTACAACTCTACCAGCTGTATAAAAGTACAGTGCACACAACCAGGTTACATGCCTAATATTTGATGGGATAATAAATGCTACCACTACTTTGCCCTTATTTTAAAGTGTACTGCTTCTCTTAGAAAGAGAAGTGTTGGGCTGGAGAAATGGCTTGGTGATTAAGGCATTTGCCTGTGAAGCCCAAGGACAGTGGTTCAATTCTCCTGGTCCCACGTATGCACAAGGGGTTGCATGTGTCTGGAGTTCGTTTCAGTGGCTGAAGGCCCTGGCATACCCATTCTCACTCTCTCTCTCTATCTTTCCCCTCTCTGTCTCTAATAAATAAATATTTGTTTTTTAAAAAGGGGAAGGGTACTATCAAATAATAGGTCTTCTTTCCCAGCAGCTACTGGACACATTTACTATTTAGCATCAAGAGGCCACACCAAGTGACTGACCTGATTTTTGTTTGTGAATCAGGATCTTATTACATGGCCCAAGCTGGCTCACACTCACTATGTAACTCAGAAAAACTGCAAACTCCCAATATTTCAGCCTCTGCCTCCTATGTGTTTATGTATTTCCTGGTATCATTTACTACTTTGAGAAAAGAATCAGACTCTTATCTCTGTATCATTTTTTTTTATTATTTTAGAGAGAGAGAAAGAATTGACATGCCATGGCTTTAGCCACTGCAATTGAACACTAAATGCTTGCACCACGTAGTAGGCATGTGTGACCTTGGGCTTGCCTCACTTTTGTGCATCTGGCTAATGTGGGATTTGAACATGGGTCTTTAGGCTTTGCAGGCAAGCACCTTAACCACTAAGCCATCTCTTCAGCCCTCTATATATTTTTTTAATTCTTCCCCATGTATATTATAGTCTTAAATAGTAACTCTATTTATATTTAGCACTCAGCAAGACACTTGCAAACTCACCTATTCTGTTGTAGACCAGAACTTCTTATAACCATTACACGGAGCTCACATAGACCTGCAACTTCAATCCTCCTGTCTCCATCCTGCAGTGCTGAGATTACAGGTGTGTGCCATCATTCCCAGCATGTATTTAGTACTTTTTGTTCAACTGTCAAATATAATTTAGAAGATTTGAAAGGAAGGAGTAAGTAAAACCATTATATTTAACTATATTTTTTGATTATTCTATTTTTTATCTTTTTAAGAAAAATATTTCCTAGTCATCCTTTAAGAATAAATCTGCTAACAAATTTCTTTGTTTTCTGGCATCTGAGAATTTTTTAGTTCCTCTTCACTCTTTATGTGTGTTCAGGGATTTGTTCTTTCTTTTCCCACTTCCATTGTTCAGATTGAATAATTTCTATTGTTTTGCCTTCAAGTTCACTGAATTTTTCCTTCTATACACTCCATTCTGATAAACCTATTGGCTTTTTGTAATTTATATTTTTCAGTTCTAAAATTTTTGTAGTTACTATTAATTTTTATGTCTTTGCTGAAACTATTTTTGTCATTTCTGTTAAATGTGCTCCTAAGTGCCAATCAAAGCCTTTTTCTAATGACATAAAATCTCATTGGATAGTGAATGCTGGCATCTTTGTATTCTTGCTGTCATCACCTATTGTCTATAAAATTCAGTTTGAAATTTTCCTGGAGCTTGGATATTAAACAGATAAAATAACTTAAATTAAAAATAGAGCTGGGCATGGTAGCACATGGCTTTAATTCCAGCACTCAGGAGGCTGAGATAGGAGGATCAGTGTGAGTTTGAGGCCAGCCTGAGAATAATTCCAGGTCAGCTTGGGATAGAGAAAGACCTTATCTTGAAAAAAATTAAAAATAGATATTAAAGAGAAAGAGATCAGAACCACTCTTCCCCTCTTTAACAACTTTCACTTAGCTTTTTTGGTGTTATGTCATGAGACCCTAAATGTTGATGAAATTCCTGCTCTAGATGGTTTCTTCTGTCAGAAGGAAAGACAGCAGACTCCCTGTTACCTCTAGGTGGTTGCAGAAGCCCAGGCTCCCCACCTGCTTTCACTGGTCCCTCAAGATAGGGCGGGACTCTTCCTTACCAGTGGGTGATGCTGTTATTCAGCTTTTTGTCACTGTGACGAAATGCCTGACATGACCAAATTAATAGAAGAAATTTCTACCTTTAAGGCTTAAGAGACTTCAGTCCATTATAGCAGAATAGAGCCTCTCACCACATAGTGCCAGGAAACAAAAAGAGATATGTGCATTTGCACATCTTCTCTCTTTCCCATTGTACCTCATGGAGGCCTCCAGCCCATTGATTGTAGTAGTCCATAATTGGAGCAGAAATGGTGGTTTCTGTCAGGTGTCTCCCATAAACTTGTGTGTTCTAAGTGCTGGGTCCCCAGAGGATGGCAATTTTGGAATTAGAACCTTGTTGGAGGTGTGTTGCCGGGGGTGGGCTTATGGATAGTATAGCCAGCTTCCCCTTACCAGTGCCTGGCACACTCACCTGTTGCTGTTACCCACTTGATGTTGACCAGAAGATGTTCAGCCTTTGTTCATGTCATACTTTCAATTGCCACCATGAAACTTACCCTAGAGACTATAAGCCAAAGTAAACCCTTTCCTTCCACAAGCCACTTTGGGTCAGCCACATAAAGGTGACTACAACATCAGGGCTTCCCCTTTAATTAACTCTTTTTGGAAAAAGCTCACACAGCCGGGCATGGTGGCGCACACCTTTAATCCCAGCACTCGGGAGGCTGGGAGATCACCATGAGTTCAAGGCCACCCTGAGACTACAGAATGAATTCTAGATTAGCCTGGGCTGGAGTGAGACCCTCCCTTGACAAAAAACAAACAAACAAACAAAAAAAACTCACATAGGTACACCTGAAGTGTGCTTTATTAATCTCATGGTGGGCATTCAGCTATCTTCTTGTCATAAATAGATCTTGGCTCTCCATTTCTCTGCCATCTATAAAATATAACAGATTCTCCAACCCAAACTGAGAGCAGCTTGGGTTAAAGAGGGTATGCAAAGTTATTTGAGAGATCTTTGGTATGCAATCACATTCTTTTCCAGAGAGCAGTGAGGGATTATCTCTGAAGTTTGAATTTCCTGACCATGGGATTCTGACTTGGTTTTCAGTACCAGATATGAGTTCTCTCCCACTGAGCAGGCCTCATGCCTAGTCAGAGAACAGTTGGTTACCCGCAGAAGCTGGGTGCCACTATTGTACAAGTGTGTACTTCTTTTCTGGCTGGTTTCTTTTGTAGTCTGCAGGGTCGGGTCCCCTTATTCATGCTATTGGTGACCATTGTCCTCTAGTAGTTCCTGTAGTGTCCTTCAGCCTATGGAGGCTATCCAGGAGGGAATGAGTTGCCCTTTAGGTTCCAGCATGGTAATACAATGTTCTATGACTGCAGCCTATGGTGTCTTCAGCAACAGGGTCTTACCTTTTAGCTCTGGCAGGTAATCAAGTGTTTTGGCAATGACCTACATTATTTTAGGAGCCTCATGTGTCTCCCTGGCTAACAGCTCACTGTGGGGAGCAACCAAACTCTGGGCCTGGAAATTAATGGCCAGAGTCTGTGGTTTTAAGGTTAAGCTTTAACCCACTTCTGTGTAGACTGTCCCCCCTCCTTTTTTATTGGTGAAGATAGCGTGCGGAATAATAATCATGATGAGGGTTTTTATCAAACTGATTTATGTCATAATATTTGCATAGCTTCCTCCCGAGCTTCCCTATGCCTTATGCCTCCAAGCCCCTCCAACCATTATATTCTGTCCCCTCTCCCCAACATCTCAGGTAAATCTTCCTTCCCTCTGTCCTGATTTCTGCTCTCTCCTGGTCTCATCCTAGTTTTATGCCCATATTCCTGGTGCTTACTACCATTTGTGCTCATCTCCAGTTGATCCCAGTTAGGAACTGCAGATGAGTGAGTACATGCAGTGGTTGTTTCTCTGTGCCTGACCTCACTTAGAATAATTGTTTTCTAACTATCAGTTTTCTTGAAAATTTCATTATTTCATTTTTCCCTGTTGCTGAGTAGGGTTCCATTGTGTATATGTACCACATCTTTATTATCCGTTCAGCAGTCGATGGGCATCTGGGCTGATTCTAGTTCCTAGCTATTATGAATAGAGCAGCAATAAACATGACTGAACAGGTATCTCTGTAATAAAGAGTGGAGTTTTCAGGATATATGCCCAGGAGTAGTATAACTGAATCAAATGGTAGATCTATTTTCATCTTTTTCAGGAGTCTCCATGCTGGTTTCCATAGTGGTTGTACAAGTTTGCGCTGTCAGCAGCAGTGGGTAAGAGTTCCTGTTTCCCCACAGCCTTGCCAGCATTTGTTGTCATTTGATTTTTTTTAAAAATTAAGTAGTTACCTTTTTACAAGTCTTATTCTTGCAAGAATATCCCTTGCCTCGTCCATTGGCTAAAGAAAACCAGTTTTGGTTAGTTCTATTTCTATGGTTCACTGGAATTTCTGGCATTTATTGCTTCTTTTTTTTAACTTTAATAAGAGAAATTTATTTTTTCTAAGTGCAGGAGACCAAATAATGAGCACACTAATCCCTTGACTTGCAGATGGTGCTTTGAGGTGACATTTTCACAGGGTCTTTTTCTACAAGCACACAGGCACTAATTCTACCTATTGCCTCATAGATGTCATAGTGTTTATATCCTCTCAGCTGACAAAACAAAGAAACATGATTGTGTACTCATCCAACACACACACATATATGTATGTATTTGTAAATATCTATATATCTATATATTTCTTTTTTATTATGAGTATACTTTGTATGGACACATCATGTGTTGTTACCATCTTTTCCCTCCTCCCTGCCCCCATTCTGCTGAGGGCCCTCCTGAGAGGGTTTGTTGGTATTTCCCATGGGGTTGTGGGATATGAGTTCTGAGAGCAGCAGTCAGTCATTGGGGAGTTTGGGCAATGCCTCTGTCCCAACCTGGAGCTCTTACAATCTTTCCACCCCTTCTTCTGCAAAATTTCCTGAGCCATGTTGGGTATGTTTCAAGACCACTTCAGTGAAAAACTCTCAACTTCTGAATTTCTGCTTTGGTATGTGTCCTCTGAATCTGTCTCCTTCACCCCGGGACTGATTGTCAGGCTCTCCATGGAAGCAAAAGTCATGCACATCTCCCCAGTTCCCCTGTGGTTTCACTTGGGCCATGGCTGAAGTGTGAGGGGTGGTTTATCTCCTTGTGTCTTGCTAACTTCTAAAAAAGAAAAACAGATTCTCCAATGGAGAAATTGGTTGCTACCCACATTGAGCTGTTGATTGGAGAGACCTATGAGGTCCCTCAAATAAGACAGGCTTCTGTCAAAGCACTTGATTACTCACCTGAGGCAAAAAGTAAGACCCTATTGCTGAAGACACCATATGCTGCTGACAAAGAACACCAAGAGACCTGGCTGGAACTCAGAATGGAGCCCGTCCCCAGACAGATAGCCTGTTTAGTGTTGGGAAACGCTACATGAGCTACCAGGGGAAAGTGTTCAACAATGGTGTGAGCAAGCAGGGGTCAAAAATACTCAGAAGCAACCAGCCTGACAAGATGTATACCCCAGTGCAGTGATGTCACACAGCCTTGGTGGGTAACCAATGGCTTTCCTGATTGGCTAAGAGATACACTCAGTGAAAAAGAACCCATAGCTAGAACTGGGAACCAGGTCAAAATCCTCTACAGACCAAGATTATGGTCTCCAATGACAAGCTCCCACTAGCCTTTGGCCCAAAGGGGGATACATCCATCAAAATCTCCCTAAATTAACGTTTATTCCATTTAATGTATGCTTTCTTCAGTCTCTGTTGGAGAATCTATTTTTTCTATGACTTGCTACAAATAAGCAAAAAAGAAAAGGGGAAATTTTGCCATGGCACTCTTGTTTGGATGTGTTTAGCACATCTACTTTATCTTTCTTTCAGGCAGAACATGTTAATTATGTATGTCTTTGCCACACAGCATTCAGTGCTCTAGATCTGAACTGCAGGGAACAGCAATCATTGTTAGAGTTATTACATATATTATCTTAAGTGTGATATTAAAAGAACCAAAGATGTCAAAATACTGGTTTATTTTTCACCTTTTCATTTTTAGAATTAGTTTACTCATGTATTACTTTTTGAACAGAAAGTTGGTCCTAGGATCATTAGAACACACTTTTATAAAGATAATTTCATTAGTATTAACTTGTGCTTTTCTTCTCATGCACTCTACCTTCCTCATTTTATAATGGCCAAACAAAAAATATCAATATTGTACATTGAACATTTATGCTATGCCAACATTTAGCATTTTAAGAGATGTGAACACCTTGTATAATTTCTACACAGCTACTTTTATCTCAGTGTTAAGTACTTCCTTAAGTCAAGAGTCTGAATGAAATTAGGATTGCTTCTAGGAACGCTTGCAGTAATTATGTATAGATAGAATTTAGATGAACTTTTAAAAAGCCTGACTTCATTTTTTAAAGTTAGTTAATTTTACATTGGAACTGAGAGAAAGGTTAGACCAGCTCTTCTGTATAAGTTATTGCATATTGGTGAGTCACATGGCGTTTGGAATTTGACAAGTTGTGATGTTTTCCCCAACATGTAACACTAGAAAATATGACACCCAAAAGCCAACTTGTAAGATATATTTTTCATAAAAGAACTTACAAGTTACAAAATTCTCCATTTCAGCATGGTTTAAAACTTGGTTCCAAAAGCATCATTTTTAATTAATGTCAACTATTGAGTTTGACAATTAGTTAGTCATAACCCTTGCTGTTGTGATTTTTTTTTATGACTAATCTTTTGTTCTCTACTCTGCTCATTAGCCAGTCCAACTTGAAAAAAATAAAATAAACCATTTTAAAAAGTAGCAAATTTAAACTTATTTGTTATATTCTTTTCTAACACCTCTGGTCAATTTAGGAGAAGAAATGGTATACAGTCTATCAACCAAATTACCAGTTTGGAACACATATGCATATGGTTTTTTATAACTTTATATGGCATAGAATTAGTATAAGTGAATTTTTCTTTTCTTTTTCTCTTTTTTTATTTTTTGAGGAAGGGATATTTATTGAAGCTTACAGATCCAGGGGAAGTTCCATAATGGTAGAAGTTGTACCCCTCTTAAAAGACCAGGCAGGCAGACAAAGAGAGAGAAAGCCACAAGCCAAAATCCACATAGCACACTTCAGGAACTCCAGGCAGAACTAGACACTTTGCATATCTTTAGGTTGGAATTTCAAACCCACCACATCTTAAGATCCACCCAGTGACACCTGCTCCCACCAGGTGGTTATAGATTCAAAGTAATAAAACAAACTAATAAAACACTGAATACATTGGGGGCATCTATTCAAACTACCACATTCCACCCCTGCCCCCCCCATAGATTCATAACCATCACACATTATTAATTGCATTTAGTCCTATTTTAAAGGTCCCCACAGTCATTACCAACTTCAGATAGTTCCAAAGTGTCATCTGAGATTTAAGATTATGTTTTAATTGTGAATCTTGTAAAACCAAACAAGCTATATACTTTTAACATATAAAGGCACAGAGTAAACATTTTTAACTGGTATAAGGAGAAACTAGAACAATGCAAACTCAACCACCATCAAGCAAACATCAAACTTTTGTAGTTTAAATCCAGTGACTGGCAGTCTTAATTCCACCCTTCCAGCTGGGTTGAGTAGCCCGGGAAACTGTCATCCTTAGCCAACAGCCTCTATAGTAGCCCTTGTACAGTCTTGGTATTTCCAAAACATCTCTAGCTCTATATGTAAATCATGGTCTATTTTTCAAAGGCTCGTCCAGCCTATTAGGGTCATCCTGTCCTGTTTCATTTTGCATCCCAGCAGCAGCTCCTGAAACTGTGTGTATGTTTTGACTCAATTTATATATTTTTCATGTTTTTAAAAGTAGTACCAGGTGTGCAGGGCACAACCATATTCTTAATTCAGGGACAAAATAAATTGTAACCTTGAAAATCAGGTTCCTTTTCCACTCTTTCCCAAAAGAGTTTGTAATTTTTTTTAAAAAATCTAAAACATAAAATTTTTTTTCACATAAACATTTTTATTTTCCCCAACTGGATGTATCCTCCTTTTGGCTCATAATGTCTACAAAACCAAGAAAATGCAAGAAATTGAGTTGGGAAAAAAATGTTAACATTTTAAAGTCACATGTGGCAGTGCAGCCTACAAAAATTAACATGGTGATGAATTAAATAATGTTATACAATTATTTGGTATCTTTAATTGTTATTGGCCTGAAAAGGTCATGCAGCAGACTAGTTGTTTAAAATGTTCCCTGATTTTTTTTTTTTATTATTCCTGAAGAAGTTGAGAGAACTGTAGAAATTCTTTCCTACTTGTTTTGCTCTAAAGCACATTAACGCTCAGTAATTTATCTGGCGTGAAAATTCCAACCTACTCTGAGTTGCAGCACAATGGACTGAGCAGAAAGTGGAATGTGAGCTACAGGCTTCTGCAATGCTCAACGCAGCCTTCTCTAAATCCTTGCCCAGGGTCTAGAGTTAACCTGTGGCTCCTCCTCACTGGTCAGGAGCCCTAAGTAAGCTGCCAGGATGCTGGGTTTCAGCTCCCGCAGCGTCTTAACAACTGGGGCCCCTGCAACTCAGAACAAATGATTGCAAAAGAGCCATCAATTTCTCTATTGTTGGTCTAAACTCTTAAGTCAAGGCTGTTCTTGGGAGACAGGGAACCACCAGAAGGGATGTGGAAAAGTGGGGATGAGGGAGAAGGGCAGTGGGGGGGAGGGCATGAATAAAAACAATTTTTTAATTATGTTTCATTCTGGGAATGAATTTCTGTTGATTTCTCTATGATTTCATTTCATTGGAGGCTTCCATTGTAAGACTAGCGATCCTGATTTTTGTTGGCTTTTTTGCATTGCTGTCTTACGTCCATTTTAGGATTTTATTGAAGAGGAAGTAAGTTTTTGTCCTTATAGGGCCTCCCCAAGCAACACACAATGGAATCCACCAGGACCAGGGGACTGGGAGGAGCAATGGAACAGGGATCTGGCCCTCTTACTCTGTGCCAAGCCCTCCAGCACGCAGACCAGCTCAGGGAACTTGGACCAAGGAATTGGGAGCCAGGAAAGAGGGGTCTGGCCTATTTTCTCCACACCACCCCCAGCTCTTACACTATTTGCTAGACCAGGAAAGTGGGTGGTGCCCTGAAACCAGGGTCTGGCCTATTCACTCAAGACCAGAGCACCTGCCTGCCTGCACACAGACCAGTGCAGGGAAATGGGAGGGGTGGGGTGAGCCAGGAAACAGAAGTCTGAGGTCTGGCCTACTCACTCCAGACCACATGTAACCACCTGCACACTGTTCATGCAGGGAACTCAGATGGGGCTGTTATAATTTTCTTTATTATTGCTCACCTTTTGTTCTCTACTCTGCTCATTATCACATCCAATTGGAAAAAAAAAGTAAGCCATTTTAAAAAGTAGCAAATATAACCTGTTTATTTGATTATTTTCTAACATCTCTGGTCAAGTTAGGAGAAGAAATGGTATACAGTCTTTGAACCAAATTACCTGTTTGGAACACATATGCATATGGGTTTTTATAACTTTATATGGCATAGAATTAGTATAAGTGAATTCAACCAATATTATAATATTGTCCCATAATATACTCAGTGGCATGAATAATATACAAAGTTAATGGTAGCATTAAATAAACTATGGCTTTATTAGATGTTGTTTTTTTAAAAATACGTTTTATAAATATGCTGTTACTTCCTATAGAACAGAGGACTGCCAGCCATTTATTGAAATTTTTAGCTACCAATAGCTTAAATGTATGATGTATAGAAAACAGTTATTATTTGTAGATAGTTATTTTTAAGATTAAATTTATATTTGGAATATGTCTGTGCTATGTTTGAGTATATAGACATGTATTTGCATTTGTATCACTATGTACATATATTTGCTTGGCATCACTGCCCTGAAAGGAAAATAGTATATTTATAATCCTTCTTTCTATGGTTCCTAGCACATACAGAGAATCAGGTTCATGTATAAACCAATCCCTGTTCCAACCATAGCCTCACCTGTAACAAATATGTTTCCTTAATCTGTATGGATGTTGAGGCTCCAGAGCCCATTCATCAGGGTGTATGCCAGTCTGACTTCCTTCCCTGTCTCTGGTGTCATCTATAGAGTCCTAAGTTTTCCATTCTAGCTTTGCTTCCTTCCTTTCCACCCTGAGGGTTCCAGTTTCTTTCATCTTCTGGAGAGTAGCTTTAAGTTTTTCATCATATTTTATTTTTATATTTTCTTTGAATTCATTTGTTAGTTCTAGAACTGTTAGTAGTTATTTTAGATTTGTAAAATATATTTTTGCCTTATTAATACTCAATACAAATTACTGATTTAAATACTTTTTAATAATATATAAGCCTAAAATAGATATACTCCATTTACCATCCTCTGACCTTTTGGATTAACATCATGTACTTTTGTTCTGCATATATTTTAAATTCAAAAGGGCATTAATATTAATATTTTTACAGCAAATATGCTAATATTTATCCACATATTTATACTTTCCAGTGTTTCATTGACTGTCCATGTTTCCTTTTAGTTCCATTTCCCTTCAACATGAACAACTCTTTTTAGGGTATATTATTATTATTATTAATTTTTAATATTATATTACAACAGACATTATGAACAAATTACCCTGTTTCTTTTATTAAATGGTATCTTGATTTCACCTGCACTGTTGAAAGGTATTTTTTGCATCTGTTTATTTTATATAAAAATTTAGGTTGGTAAATATTTTCATAAAGTGGCACTTGCAACTGGAGTTCATTTGCATTGGCTGGAAGTTCTGGCGTGCCTATACTCACTCACTTTGTCTGCCTCTTTCTATCTATGTCTCTCTCTGTATCTCTCTCAAACAAAAAAAAAAAATTTTTAAAAATCAAAATTAAGCAAATATTTTCATAAAGCATTTTGAGATTTCTTCCCATTGTCTTCTGTAACATATTTCTATTGAGAAGTCAGTGGTCTCCAAAAGCTGCATGTCTGGAGGCTGTGTCTTTTTATCATCTGGTTGCCTTGTAATTACTATTTGTCTTAGGTGTTTAGAAATCGTATTACAAATATCCTAGATTTTATCTTTTTGTACTGATCCTGCTTGGATAAACTATGTGCCTACGTACATTTATGACAACCACTAAATTTGGAACATTTTTGTTTTTTCTCCTCTTTGTATATTGCTTTATCCCATCTTCTATGTTTTGTATTTCAGGAAATTCATATATATTATGATTTTGAGTACATACTTTGTTTCTTACTTGCATTCTCACTTCTGTCTATGTTTCCAATTTTATCAATTTCTGTCAATCTGTCTGACAGTATTAGGTCTGTCTTTACATGTATAGCTACTGTTGAATCTTTGATTGTGTATTTAATTCACATATTTTATATGAAATTCTAAAATACCCATTTATTTCTTTCATATAAAATGCAGCTTCCTAATGATTTTATTCCTTGCATCCTAGTTTACCCATCTGTTCATTTATTTTATTACATATATTAATAATTTTTTAAAAAATTATTTTCAAGGAGAGAGAGAGTGGTGCACCTGGCTTCTAGCAACTGTAAATGAACTCCAGATGCATGCTCAACTTTGTGCAACTTGGTTTACATCTGTACTGGGGAATCAAACTTGGGACCACAGGTTTTGCAGGTGAGTGCCTTAACGGCTAAGTCATCTTTCCAGAGGAAGAATTATTTTATATATGCCTCTGATATTTTAAATTATGTATTATATGGATAATTTACATGAATGTGTTCATATTCCATGATGCCTATGATAAACCATTCTTTACATATTTACAAAATTATATGTCCTGCAGATCATATTCTTTTTTACCCGAGAGAATCAGATATTTCCACTTTACTTATTTAGAATGGTAAACTTGCAGTATTGGGTAGCTTTAGAGGTTTAATCCCACAACACAGTCAGGCATTATGTGGTCACAAATCTGCAAGAACTGAATCTATGCCTGGGCTATCCTAATTTACAGGACATGGCCACCTGGGATTTCATGTAAGAGACTAACCTGCAGGAATTACTTCAGTCCATTTTATATTTTATTTATTTATTTACTTGAGAGTGAGAAAGAGAGAGGGAAGGAGGAAGAGAGAGAGTGAAAATTACTCCACACACATGCACCACCATTTGCATCTGGCTTATGTGGGTACTGGAAATAGGACCTGGGTCCTTAGGCTTCACAGACAAGCTCCTTAACCACTAATCCATCTCTCCAACCCTCCACTGTAAATTTTAAGCTCAATCCTTCATCTGCACACTCCGTGGGCTTTCAGAGTTTGGTGTAAAAGGGGAGACTGATATGGCTCTTCATGAATTCAGCTCTCCAATCTTGTCATTTTAGCCCCACAAAATAAAAGTATTCATTGGCTTCTTAACATTCCAGAAGCATCCTTCTGCCATATTTTCAGGTTCCAGCTATGCTCAGTGTTGATATCAGTATATGGGGGAAAAGCACCTGAAATCCCACTGTCAGATCAGGTTTTTTTGTTTTGTTTTGTTTTGTTTTGTTTTAATTTCTTGTTAGTTGCTTTCTGTTTAAGTTTGCTAACATTGCCTGGTGGGTCTTTCTGTCTGAACTCCATAAAAGTGCGGTACTCCTTCCATAGATTGTACTTTTGTTCATTTGTTTCTTACAAGCTCTCAGAATTAAATGTCTTTTCTCCCTCTATGTAACACTTTTTCCATTGCCCATTCTTTTACTCCTTCCCCATTCCATAAGATCTCTCCTCATGGCTGCATTCTTAATTTAATGCCATAATTTCATTTTTCTTTATACTTGAATAAAGTGCCATTGTATATATTAGCACATTCCCCTTATCCACTCATCTGTTGATGGGTATCAATGATGATTCAATTTCCTAGGTGCTGAAGTACATCAATAAACATAGATTTATAAGAATTTCTGGATCCCCTGCTCTGGAGGGTGTGCAGCTGGACAGAGTAGGCCAGATCACCTGGTACACACCCCCGCCCTCCCAGACACACCTCTCAGTTCTCTGGTCCTGATTGCCCTACTGCTGGCTTGAGGCTGCCTGGACCCTGCTGCAGAAGCAGGCTCCTTGTTCTGCCTTCTTGATTGAATTGCCCCTGGTTCCCCAACACCTGGATCCATTGCTCTGGAGGATGTGCCCACATGAAGTAAGTAGGCCAGAGCTCCTGTTTTGTTCCCCACCACCCAGTTCCCTTGTGGTTGTAACTGCCTTTGGGCAGCCTAGTCCCTGCTTATGGCTACAGAAGCATTCCTTTTACTCGGGTTTACTGATTAACTGTCCCCGTGATACCCAAATCCCTATTCTCCAGAGCCAGAGGGTGCACAGGACACTGTAGGAGCTGGCCTCTTGCCCCTGGTTCTCCAGCTTCCTGGCTCCTAGTTCCCAACTTCTGATCTCTGTGTGCTGAAGAGTGCTTGCAAGTGGATTGTTGAGGCCACAGCTCTCAGTTCCCCACCTCCCAGTTCCCCAGGAATCTTTGATGTACTTGCAATCTCCACAATCTGTGCATCTGTGCTTATAACCCCAATGTACACCAATCCAGTTTACATTTAAAACAGAATACTCACTGAAGATCTTACAAGGACAAATACTGGCTTCTGCCCAATAAAATAAAACATTTCCCCAAAATGGATAGAACACAATGTAAAAAAAAAAAAACAATTAAAGTCAGAAAACTGAGAGACCTCCACCAATGATGCCTAGTCCCACAATGGAAGCTTCCAATGGAATCATAGGGAAATGAAGAGAAATTAAATCCCAGAATGAAAACATAACAAGCAATGTGACCCTGATCAAAAGAGTTGCTGAACAGCAAGCAAGCCATCAAAAAAAACTAACAATAACATACATGAAATTGAGTAGAATTATCTCTTAGAGCACTCAGCTCTTGTCACTAGGCATAATAGAAGAAACATATAGAAGCCTCAAAAGAGATATAAATAAATTGAAGGTGAATAAACAAAAGGAAGATCTCCATAGCCAGCTGATTAAGCTTAATGAAGACTTGATCAAATGCAAGAATGAATTCCACAACAAGAAAATCAGACCTCAAACTGAAATTTTACCTCAGAAAAGAAATTAACATGATGCAAAATAACACAACAGTAAACAAAAATCAAATAGAGCTTTTAAAAGCTCTCTGGAAACCAAACCTTATAGAGTTACTCATGTGGAAGACAGAACCTCTGAGCTGGAGGACAAGACAGTCCAAAAACTTTGCTAAGTTCAAAAACTCAAGAGAACAGAATACAAGGATACCCTAAAACATCCAAACATCCAGATCATGGATATGCCAGAAGGAGAGAAAATTCAGGCCAGAGACATAGAGACCATATTCCACAAAATTATTGAAGAAAACTTTCCCAATCTCTCAAAGAAGAGGCCCATCCATGTACAAGAAGCCCACAGAACACCAAACAGACAGGAATAAAAAGAAACTCTCCAAGGCACATCATAGTTGAACCTCTAAACAATGAAAATAAATAGAGAGTGCTAAAAACAACAAGAAACAACTTACTACATACAAAGGCAATCTCTTCAGAATTTTATCAGATTTCTCAGTGGAAACCCTGAAAGCCAGAAACCCTGGAATGGAACACTTCAAAGTCCAAAAATCTATGGCTTCCAACCCAAGCTTTTCTACCCAGCAAAAGTATCCCTCATCATAGACGGGGAAAGGAAACTTTTCATGAAAAAAGTCAACTCTGTGATTATATGAACACAAAGCCAAACCTACAGAGAATATTTCACAGAATACTCACATAGAAGAGTCAAAAAACCAATCTCAAGAGCCAACAAGGTCACAATAACCAAAAATAGACCAGTCTCAAAAAAGTATAAAACACAATGAAGCACCAAACCCCATGAAGCACATCATCATTGCTGGGATTAATTCAAACCTCACAGTAAAAACCTTAAATATTAATGGTCTTAACTCACCCATCAAAAGACTCAAGTTATGAGAGTGAATCAAAAAATGGACCCTTCTATCTGCTGTCTTCAAGAAATGCACCTCACCACTAAAGACAGACACCTCCTCAGGGTGAAAGGATGGAAAATGATATCCCAAGTAAATGGAAATAAGAAAGAAACATGTGTTGCTATAATAACATCTGATAAAAATAGACTTAAAACCAAAAGTAATCAAAAAGGACAAAAAAAGCACTTCTTACTCATCAAGGGAATGATCCCACATGAGAACATCAAAATCATAAATCTATATGTGCCAAACACAGGTGCACCACAATTTATAAAACAAAGCATACTAGACAACAAAACAGAAATAAACACCTACATCATCATAGTCAGAGACATAAATACTGTACTATCATTAATAGACACATAATCCAAGCAGAAAATCAATACGGAGATGATAGAGCTCAAGAACACTACAGATCAACTGGACATCTACATAACTTTCCACCTCAACTCTACAGGATACACAATCTTCTCAGCAGCTCACAGAACATTCTCCAAAATAGACCATATATTAGGCCATAAAGCATTCCTCCATAATTCAGGAAAATTGAAGTAACTTCCTGCATTATATCAGATCATAATGCGTTAAAGCTAGAAATTAACAACAAGAGACACATCAGGAACTCCACCAGTTCCTAGAGACTGAACACACACACACACACACACACACACACACACACACACACATTTGAGAGAGCTAGAGAAAGGGAGATTGAGAGAGAGAGAGCTAGAGAGATAGAATGGGCACACCAGTGGAGAGGCCACTGTGAACAAACTCCAGATGCGTGTTCCCCTTGTGGGCAAGTGTGGCATTGCACCCTTGTGTTACTTTTTGCGTCTGGCTAAACGTGGGACCTGGAGATTGGAACCAGAGTTCTTAGGCATGGCAGGCAGGTGCCTTAACCACCAAGCCATCTCTCCAGCCCTGAACAACACACTTTTAAACAATGAATGGTCATAGAAGAAATCAAAAAAAGAAATTGTAAAATTCCTTGAATTGAATGATAATGAAAATACAACTTACCAAAACCTATAGGCAGTCCTAAAGGGAAAATTCATAGTGCTAAATGACTTCATAACAAAGACAGAAAGATCCCAATTAATAACAACTGTCCACCTAAAGGTATTGGAAAAACAAGAATACTCCAATCCTAAGAGCTCCAGAGAGAAAGAAATAATCATGATCAGAGCAGAAATTAATGAGTTGGAAACTAAGAAAACAATAAAGAAAACTGATGAAATGAAGAGCTGGTTATTTGAAGAAATACACAAGATTTATGTGCCCCTGGCCAATTTTACCTAGTGAAAAAAAGATAAATCTCAAGATAACAAAACGAGAAATTAAAAAGGAGAAGACTCGACAGACATCAATGAAATTGGAAGAATCATCAGGACATACTTCCAAAATCTCTACTCCACAAAACCGGGTAATCTGGAAGAAATGGGTGAATCCCTTGTCATATATCACCTACTAAAACTGAACTTAAAGCAGATAACTCTGTTAAACAAACTTATAAAATCCATCAAGATTGAAAAGGTAATCAAAAACCTCCCCAAAAACAAAAGTCCAGGACCATATGGCTTCTCAGCTGAATTCTATCAAACCTTCAGTGAAGAATTGAAACCAATTTTTCTCATATTGTTTCACATAATTGGATAGGGAGGAATCCTCCCCAACTCCTTTTATGAAGCTAGTATAACCCTAATAACAAAACCAGACAGAGATACAACAAGAAAACTATAGGCCTATATCGCTGATGAACTTAGATGCAAAGAACCTCAACAAAATCCTTGAAAACGGGATTCAACAACAATATCAAAAGCATTATTCACCTTGATCAAACAAACTTCATCCCAGGGATGGAGGGATAGTTCAATATATGAAAATTGGTCAACTTAATACACCATATAAATAAACTTAATCACAAGAACTGCATGATTATCTTAATTAATGCAGAGAAGGCATTTGACAAAATAAACACCATTTCATGATCAAAATGCTGTAGAGATTAGGCATGGACAGTTTATACCTCAGCACAATTAAGGCTATATTAAAAAAAAAAACTAAAAACCAAATATTACTTAAAGGGAAAACACTCAAGGAGTTACCACTGAGATCAGGAATAAGACAGGGGTTTTCAATCTCACCACTGCTCTTCAACATAGTACTGGAAATACTAGCTCAAGCAATAAGACAGGAGAGAAATAAAAGCAATACAAATTAGAAAGGAAGAAGTCGAGTTAGCCCTATTTGCAGATGACATGATCCTATACATATATGACCCAAAAGTCTCCCCACTCAAAAAAAAAAAAAAAAAAAAAAACCAAAAACTGCCGGTCCTACAACAAATAACCCATAATCCATGGGGAATACTGCAACCCACTGAGGAGGGTCCACAGTGGAATGGGGCCAGGGATGAGGGAAAAAAAGGGTATCAATGCATGATGTATCCATACAAAATAGGTGGATAATAATAACAGTAATAATAAATGGAAAAAAGAATTTCTGTGTTGGAACTTAGAATCTTCTGGGTATATACTTAGGAGTGGTATAGCTTGATCATGGGATATTTCTATTTTTAGTTTATTTTATAGACCCTCCACACTGATTTCCATAGTGGTGACTTGGGTTTACATTCCTTTCAGTAGTGTACAAGGATTCCTTTCTCCACATTCACACCAGTATTTATTGTTTATTTTCTTGATGACAGCCAGTCTGTCTGGGGTTAAATGGAGTATAAAAGCAGTTTTAAACTATATTTGCCAGATGGCTAAGGATGTCAAACACTTTTTCAAGTGTTTATTGGCTATATGTATGTCTTACAATGAGAATTGTCTATTCAATTCATAGACTCATTGATTGAATGCTATTTTTGTACTTAGTTCTTGCAGTTTTTTATATATTCTAGGTACTAATAATGTACTGATGTATACTTGGTGCTGTAGTTGTCTTCTTGTTTCTGGAACAAACAACAGACTAGAGGCAGCATATGGAAGGAAGGGTTTATTTCAGGCTTACAGTTTCCAATGGAATTTTAATCATGGTGGAGGAAGCTGGTTCAGTTCATAATATATCCCCCATCCATACATCCATAGCAGAGAAATAATAGTCTGCACTAGTAAACACCAGTTGACTCAGCACAGTCTGTATTTCACCCAAGGTCTGCCCCAGATGATATACTTGCTCCTGCAGGGCTCCACCTCCCAAAGACTCCAATAGGTATAAACTAAGCAGACAGCTCAAAGACAAGCACTTCAATCTATTAGAGTGTCTATATTCAAGCCACCCATTGCAATGCTTTTCCCCATGGGCCCAAGACCATATCTCAATGAAAATTGTACTTGGTCAACTTTAAAAGTCCCCACAGTCTTTAGCAACTTTAACATTGTTCCAAATCAAAAGTTTCATCTGAGATTCAAGACTCTTTCAGTGAACCCTTTAGAAATAAAACACAAGTTACCTACATCCAACATATAATGGCACAGAGTATCCATTCCCATTGCAAAGAGAGGGGATAACAAGGAGAGACTGGACCAATGCAAGATCAATAACCAACAAGCAATCATGAAACACCTGTATTTCCAAGTCCAACATCAGTAACCAGTGACAAAGTCTCTGAAGTTCCAATTCCATTCCTCTAGTTCAGGTGCTGACAGTATGGAGAATATTCCATCTTGAGCTAGAATCTCTTCTCGGAAGCCATTCCACAGTCTTAGAATCTCCATATTCTTTTGGTCTCCATTGCCATATATGTTCATCTTCATAGTTCCACTCAATGGCCTTAATGGGTTCCCATACAGGGATCTCAACCCTGCTTCACATCACCTTATCTCAGCAGCTTCTGGAATCATCCTGTACATCATGATCCCCATATCTCATGCTTCTAAAACCAGTACCAGGTGGGTGGCATAGCCAAATTTGTAAATCCAGGAGTGAATAAAGATGGACCTTGACCTTCACCAGTCTTCCTACAAGTTAATTCCTTTCAAAAGAGTTGGTATTCTTACTGGCTTGAGCCCAATGCAAAAAGGTTGGCTCTCATTTAATCTCCTTAAGTAGTAATCTCTTTAAGTGTAGCTTAAGTTGTCCACAAAACAGTCTTTGCACCTGTAATTTTAAATTTCAGTTTCTTTCTGAAATAAACTGTACATGGTCCATATATTTTTGTTCTATACTTCCTCCATTACTTTAAAGTTCAACTTTGCTTAAAGTCACAGTACACTGGCAGACCACAGCCAGCCTTTCTGCCAATAGCTCAGTTTTAACATTTTTTCCCTTTCCCTATAAATCTTCATAAACCAAGTCTTCACAATCCACAATTCTCTTTGTATTAACGTTTTCAAACTCTAACCAGAATATTCCATCAAGCTTATAGCACTGCAAGCCTTCTCCAGTCTAAAGTAACAAATCCACCAATTTTTCTCATGCAAACATTTTCCAAAAGATCAATAAGTATATGACCAAATTCATTGTATTAATGACCCTATGTCTTGGTACAAATTCTTTGCTGCAGTTACCTTCTTGTTACTGGGACAAACAACTGACCAGAAGCAGTATATGGGAGGAAAAGGTATATTTCAGGCTTACAGTTTCCTGGGGCAGCTTCATCATGCATCCATAGGAAAGATACAACAGCCCACATCAGTAAGCATGGGATGACTTTGAATACACAGGGCTGGATTAGATAACAAGCTCTGCCCTGATAACACACTTACTCCAGCAGGGCTCCACCTCCCAAAGACTCTACTAGGTGAGGACTAAATAGGAAACTTGATCACCAACACCTTAGGCTATGAGAACATTAAATTCAAACTACCACATTGTAAAGATATTTTCCCATTCTGTAGGTTGTCTGTTCTCACTCTGGTGATTGTTCCCTTTCTTGTGAAGAAGGTTTTAAGTTTCATATAATCCCAATTATGAACTCATGGAATTATTTTCTGTGCTAATACAGTCCTTCCTGAGAGTCTTTGCCTATGCTTATGCCATGAAATGATTTTCCTATGACAGTTTCAAAGTTCAAGGCATTATATTAAAGTATTTCATTGATTTTGAATTGATTTTTTTTTTTTTTTTTTTTTTTTTTTTTTTTTTTTTGGTTTTTCGAGGTAGGGTCTCACTCTGGCCCAGGCTGACCTGGAATTCATTATGTAGTCTCAGGGTGGCCTTGAACTCATGGCGATCCTCCTACCTCTGCCTCCCGAGTGCTGGGATTAAAGGCGTGCGCCACCACGCCCGGCTTGATTTTGAATTGATTTTTGTGCAAGTTGCAAAATGTGGATCTAGTCTGATTCTTCTACAATGTGAATATTCAGTTTTCCCAGCACTATGTGTTGAAAAGGCTGCCTCCCCCCACCCCCAGTTCATATTTATAACACTTTTGTGGCCGTAGCTATCTGGATTGGTATATAATCCTCAAAGTTCCAGTGGAATTATTCACAGAACTAGAATAAGGAAAACCCTAAAATTCACATGGAAGCACTAAAGACCTCGGATAGCCAAGCAAACCTAAATAGAAAAAACAATGCTGAAGTCATCCCAACACCTGATCTCAAATTATACTACAGACTGACAGTAACAAAAGCTGTGTGTTGCTTGCTACTCTCAATGTTGGTTAGAAAATATGCTTTTTACAGATGGCAATGAATAACAGGGAGACTCAATATCCATCAGTAGGGCAAGAAAAGAACACTAACGCTCTAGCACAAAACATGTTATCTCTATCACATCTTCCAGGGTCCAGGAGACATAATAGAGGAAGTGAGAGATTACATATGAGTGCTACTCTAACTGCTAACCTGACAACCTCCTCCAAGGAGATGGTGGTAGACACTGAGGACACTCAAAATGCATCAAAGCAAAAAAAAAAAAAAAATCAGAGGCTGCTGAGAGCTCAACATGAAAGAAGACTTCCAACACACCCTGCAAGGCTAAGGGAACTTTGCAGAAGAGGAAGCAGAAAGATTGTAATAGTCACAGGCTGGGAAGGAGTATCCGGAGGAATTGTCCTCCCCATGGAGATTAACTGATACATTCATGACCCCACAGTGAACACCAATAACCCCACTGAGGAGGACACACAATGCAATGGGGTGGGGGAGAGGGAACATAATAGTATAACCTGATTTAAATATGACCAATATGCTGTATGTTTATACAGAAAAGTTCACAATTACTAAAAAAACAACAGAACTGTATGGTACTGGCACACAATCAGATATGTACATCAATGGAATTGGAAAGTACAAATAGGGAGGAATCCTTAAGTGTATGATTGTTAAAAATTCTATTTGTTGTATGGCTATATCACCCTGAGGTTTCTAACTACTAGCTATGGGAAAGTTCAGTGATCATTTCACCTCACTTCTGAACACACATCTTCTGAAAACTTTTGGTCTTTCTCATTCCTACTACCTCCACAGTTCCTTGGTACTTTTTAAATTATGAATTTTTCCTCGATTGTCAGCTTTTCTATTTTTATGAATATAATCACTATCCTACTACATCTTGCCTGGAAGCAGAATCAGATTTGCTTTAATGTGTTTCATCTGCATCATATGGATTTGTTTGTGGCAAGAGACTACTATGCTTAAGCACGTCATTACAGCACTTCTCAGCATTCTAACCAACACTTATTTTTTGCTGAAATTTTAATCGAAGTATCTTACTAAATGTTTAATATGATATACTTCATTTAACCCTCTCAAAACATCTGTGAGAATGAAACTATTAAAATCATTTTATAGGCTGAAAAAATAGACATATAGGTTAACTGTCTAGTGCCCAATTTATTTTTGAAGTCAGGATAATTAGTTTAGACTGCTATGGTAGTTTGAATAGAAGGTCCCCAATATATTCAGTGTTTTATTAGTTTTTAGTTTGCATCTGCATCCATCTTGCTGGAGGCAAAGGCACTGGGTGGATCTTAAGGTGCAGTGGTGGGTTTGAGATTTCAATCTAAAGATATGCAAAATGTGCCTAGTTGGAGTTCCTGAGGTATGCTGTGCTGTGTGGCTTTTGGCTTTTGACTTTTCTGTCTGTGTTTGAACCTGTGAAGGCAGGCCAACTTCTTCTGTCATTATGGAACTTCCCCTAGATCTGTAAGCTTCAATAAATCCCTTCCTCCCTAACTGTGCCTGGTCTGGAAGTTCATCCCAATGAGTCTGAAACTGTCTGCTACAACTACCAAACTCTTCTATATCCTACAACAACATTCTACTATATGGAAATTACTGTGGTTTCATTTTATTTTCTAACTGTTTCTTCTGTGCTGAATTTTCTCCCCTAAAGAGGATAAGTTTCTAAACTGTAGGTACCAAATTTAATGCTAAAGTAATAATACCACTCTTAAATGGGACACTTGGAAATACATTGGTGTGGTGTTTTGTATATGTATCTAAATTCCAAATAAAAAGTGCATTGAGTATTTAGAAAATTGACCCAAAATGTGGCATTGTCTACCAAGTCTCTGCTCATGCTGATTTCTGATGGTTTGTGGAATATTGTGTTCGTTTTTTAGGGCTAATGTGTTTGGCTTAATTTCTTTACCCCTCTCAGCCAAGTCTTTCCACAATGTGACTTCTCCCATGGGGTCCTTGCTAATAAATATTTTAATTGGCCTGTTTTATTAAAATGAGCATCTATATGATCATGTAGACACCCCACTGATGTGAGGAGAGATTATAAGTTCAAATGAGATGAGGGTAGGCAAACCCAGGTTTCATCCTAATACTGCATTATCACAAAACCTGATAATAAAGGAATCCAAGTTCACACAAGATTAGTAAACATAATGGAATGAAACTTTAAGTACTTGTTAAGTTTACTTTCAGAAAGTCATCAATATTTATTAAGCATTAAAGATTTGCACAACTTCTAAGCACAGGAGTAGCAAGCTGTTGGCCATATAATATTTTCAACACTGATTTCCTTTGCACAAAGGATGGTGTAGTTTGCTCTCTCTCTAAAGAAATCTTGCAACCATTATATAAATAAATAAGACAGTAAGATGTCTACTTCCATTTCTATACACAATAGTACTTCTCTTGTTTCTTTTTTTTACAAACAGCCAAAATAATTTACTATTCATTTTATTCTGCATAATTTTATCATTTTGCATTTAATTTTTCTCCTTAAGTATGAGGGATGGAACTCAGTGCTTCATACATGCTCAGCACATGTCCTGACACTGAGTTCCAGCCTTAGTCCATGTTTTTATTCTCACTGAACTTCACCTGAATAGCTACACGCAAGCTATAAATGAGCATTACCTAGCAAATCAAATTTTAAAAAAGAACAAATCTCCTTAAAAGAAATTTCTAGGCTTTATTATATAGTATTTATGAAGGTTTTTCTTTTTTTAAATTTTTTTATTGACAACTTCTATACATAGACATTAAACCATGATATTTCCCTCCCCTCCCGCATTCCCCTTCAGAACTCCACTCTCTAGCATATACCCTCCCTCTCTCCATTAGTTTGTCTTTTAATTTGATGTCATCATCTTTTTCTCCTATTATGACAGTCTTATGAAGGTATTGCTAGGCACTGAAAGGTCATGGATATCGAGGCCAATTTTTGTCTGGACAATAGCATTGTAAGGAGTCATACCCTTCCTTTGGCTCTTACCTTCTTTCTGACCCCTCTTCCACAATGGACCCTGAGCCTTGGAGGTGTGACAGAGATGTTTCAGTGCTGGACACTACACTGTCCCTTCTTCTCAGCACTATGTTGCCTTTTGGGTCATCCCAGTGGTCATCTGAAAAGAGAAGCTTCTCTAACCAGAAGTGAGAGCAGCATTAATATGTGAATATGAACATTAAGTGTAATGCTTTCAGGGCAGTTTGATGGGAATAATATATACATTTAGCCAGAGAAGAGCAGGCTTTATACCTCTAAGGCTCATGATGTACCCTGCCATAGACTTTTGATTAGTCTTTTCAGTACCAGGCATGTATTCCTTCCCATAGAGAGGGCCTTCTATCCAATTAGGGAGCAGTTGGTTTCCCCAAGAGCAGACATGCCACTATTGAACCCATTTGGAATGAAAGTTTTTCTTAATGCAGTCTATCTCAATATGTAATTAAAGTTCAAATAACATGTAAAAATTATTTTTACTTGTGTGTGTGTGTGTGTGTGTGTGTGTGTGTGTGTGTGTGTGTGTGCCACAGCACACATGTGGAGGCCAGAGGACAATTTTGGGATGTCTGTGATCATCTACCTTCTGTGAGACAGGGTCTCTTGCTACTGAAAAGGACTTCCAGTCTAGGTGGTCTGTGAGGTTCAGATTCTTCAGCCCTGTATTCTATTATCCTAGGTCTGTCATATGCAGCTTTACATGGGTGCTACAGAATCCAAATCAGGTTAAGAAGCTTTGCAGGCAAGCACCTTTAGGTGCTGATCCATCTCTCCAGTCCTGCATGAAAATACACTTATAGTAAGATTCGGTGTTTGACTGAAATAAGCATAGCTGTCAAAGATTCTATATTCTAAAGCAAGAACAAAATAGTTATTGAGAAATGTTAATATCTTCCTCTATTTCTAAACTCAAAGCATGTTCATTGTTATAGCTCTCAGCTTAATGATATCTCGCTTGGTAAAGAATTGGAAACATGGGGTGCTAAAGGAAGACAGGGAAAAGACTGAAGTTATTTGTACTAAAAGATGAGGGATGAGAAAGGGGTGAGGTTAAGGATGCTGAAGAAAGATGAAGGAGAAAGGAATGTTGTAAGCCAAGACATTCCCTCTTGTTGGGAAGGTACCCAAGGGATTGAGTAGTGATTAAGCTAGCTGTGGAAATTGATGTGAATGAAAATTGATAAAGATTCTTTTAGCATAAACTCTATGACAATGTAAGTAGTGACTAGAAGTTGCTTACAGATATATTGTTGTTTGAACATGACAATTTTAAGTAGTTGATTAGTCAAAAAATTTTTAATTTTTGTAAATTTTTATCAAATTTATCAACGTATGGAAAGTACTTTCTAAACAATTTCATCACTGTAAACATACTGCAACAGAAAGCTATTTTTCATACTTAGGAAATTTGACTAAGTGCTATAAAAACTACTGTGTTTATTTACAGATAATCAACACAACAATCACAATTAATGTTTACATATATTTACTTTTATGTAACAAAACTGAATTTTAAATATTTTAAAATTTTATTTATGAGACAAAGAGAAAGAGACAAAGAGGAAGAGAGAGAGAGAATGAGTGCACCAGGGCCTCCAGATACTGTAAATGAAATCCAGATGCATGTGCCACCTTGTGCATCTGGCTTATGTGGGTCCTGGGGAATTGAACCTGAGTCCTTTTGCTTTTCAGGCAAACATCTTAACTGCTAAGTCATCTCTCCAGTCCAAAACTGAAAAATTTAAGACCTTATTATGAGTTCTTACTATAGAAAAAGTAGTATTTCTGTTCTGCTCTGCCATTTTATTTTCCCTCAATGAATGAAATTTTATATACATGGAAATTACATAACTGTCTATTTAACTACAGTGTGGGAGACACCTGTCCAATTTGAATATGCTCCATTTAGTGATTGTCAATACTGCTATGATCTCCCTCTATTCACCCAGTGTATATAACATATAAATAACCCTTCAAGGATCTCCAAGTCACAATATTCTACTTTTCCTAAGAAGTAAACATTTTTAAGCATATAGAAAACAAACACAACAGCTTAGGGGGAGTATAGAATCAAAATCATGTCTTACTGAGGCCTTCATGACCCCATAGTGAGTACCATATCCCCACTGAGGAGGGCTCCAGAGAAACAGGAGCAGGGTGAGGGGATAAGAGAGTATAGCCTGTTGTAGTAGTTATAAAATAAAATGTATTTTTTAATAAAATCATGTCAGTTGGAGGTGTAGCTTAATGGTGGAGTACTTGCCTAGCATGTGTGATCCTGGGTTTAATCCTAAGCATCACAAAGAAACCAACCAACAAACAAGCCAGTGACAACACAAGTCATTTGTTTCAGATCGTGATTGAAGGTGTGTATAAAACAATAATAAGCATTCACTGAGGTGTATAATGGTGCATGCCTTTAGTTCTGGCAACTTGGGAGGCTGAGGCAGGAATCCTGCAAGTTTAAGGCCAGTCTGAATGTCATAATGAGCTACTAAGATCCTATTTCACTGAACACATAACATATGGCTGGAGGATCACTGCCCTAGAGTTTCACTTTAGTCTCATCTATGGTCTACTGAGTGAGGAAGTCTCCATAACTCCAATTTGAACAGGAAGAAACTAAGGTATGAAGTAGACTAACTTGTTCAAAGTCATAGGTTAGGCAACAGCTTAAACATTAGGCTTTCTGCAACCCTGCCTCTGAGTCACCAGCATGTTCTCAGATGTGTTTTTTAAATTTTTAAAATTCTTTTGCCACAGAAGAATTTATCATGATGTTCAATGGGGCTGTAAGCCACAGGGCTTGTATAAGTGCTGAGAGATACTGGGAGTTCCAGGAAGAGAGAGGGCCTGCTGGTGACTGTGCAGTCTGTCAGTCTCAGGCCTCTGGAATCCTATCTAAGGAGATCTCAGAAAGAAGGGACCCACATATCCACGAAGCTGTGCAGAATGAACCTATATAGCCATGGAGTTCAGAATTAAGGGTCTCATTCTAGGAAAATATTTTCTTTCATGCCTAATTTTGTATTTGCAGTTTCATGTTTTTTCCTAAATAATGCACTCAAGATTATGTGAGATTTGGGGCCAAGAAGCCTGCTCACATTTTAATATTTTACCACTAAGAAATGATAGCATCTCTTTTATAGTTAGAAACATGCCAAGTGCTGCATTCCAGTGACACGGCACTGAAGCCAGGATCAGACTACCTTAGAAGGCAACTGGTAAACCCAATATCTATTGAGGTTTCTATGATAATTAGATACACTATATAAATGGTTGGTTCTCTTAGTTATCTGGCAGGATGGAGATTTGTTCAGTCAAAAGTACCACCTTAACAGTTGTTTTAAAAATATGTAAATAAAGTCAACCTGAGGCTGTTTAATTCTAACTGTAGGAAGCAATATGTGGTACATAATTGTTATGGTCCATTAAATGGATTTCACAACTTACTAATGGGTGACAAAATTTAGCTAAAGAGAAGAGTGGCTCCCTGAAGTGATATATTTTTTTTCAGTAAGCATAAACATGAGGGTGTTGTGAAAATGGACAAATCTAGTTACTTCTCTTTGTCCAAACCCTTTCCACAATGAGAAACAGGACTATCAGTTTCAAAGAATAACTAACCCTGGGCAGTAAGTGGCATCAGACACTCAGAGTATTGAAGGTGCTGTCATTGGTTTGTTAGTTCCTGTATTAATTGGGATTGAGCTCTTCTGTGGCTTTTACTGTCCATTTTACACAGGCGCCTCACATGGGTTCATAGGCTGCATGCTCTAATTATCCACAGGAGGCTAATTTAAGTGGCTGCTCTATTTGTGATTAAGCCCCATTGGTTGATGAAACCAGTGACTGTTATTTTAAATTCCCCTCCAAAATGTTCTTTCCCCCCTAAGTATTTATATACACAAAGCCTCTCCAAATAATGATGAAAACACTGACTATGTGAAATCAAGACTGATATTTTTCCACAAACACAGTTACTGACAGCAATCAGCCTAGGTTAGTTGAATTGCACATTTTGTTAAAAACCAATTGAATAAACACTCAATGTCTATGCTAGAACCACGGACTTTCACAGAGTGTGTGTTTATATCCTATATCTATCAAAAAATGAAATTCATCAATACCTTCATATGCAGTCAGTTTTGGAACATGTATTTATGAAGCAAAGTTACTTTACCATTTGAAGTTAATTGGTTTCTAATCAAGGAAGCTGAATGTAGATATAATATGGCAAAAGAAAGGTACCGATGAGCTTTTAGTTCTTAACTTAGTATATTAATTTCTTTTATCAGCAGCGCTGTAAATTTTTCAAGTATCAGCCACCTGAGAGAATTTGGGAATCATTAGAAAATCTCACAGTGGTGTGAAGATTCAAATTATAACTCTGGTGAATTTTTTATGATTGCTTTTTAATGTATTTGTCAGATCTCTAGCAACCATCATAACAACTATTTGAGACATCTGATAATCAGTTATTCCATGTTGTGGATGCATTGATCAATGACCCTTTCAGTATATTTCCTCTGCATGATGAATGTTCTGTTCAAGAGGAATGTACCCTGGCTTTTCATGAGCTATCTTAGCTCACTGTGCTGATGCTGGTCTTAATAAATGTGTGTTCATGAGGATGTGGATAAGAAAGGAAATGGTCATAAAGTTCCCCCATGCTATGTGAGTTGTTTTTAATCTTCCCACCATCATCACACCAGTCTGCTGTGGGGGTACTTCATGCTCCAGCAAGTTTCTCTACTATGGAAAAAAGCACATTAATGTGTGAACTGATTTATCTGTGCCTGGATTACTTACCAGTTGTATTTTAGGACACTTTATGAAAAAGGCACAGACATGCAATGTTATTCACAGTTGACCTACACTGTGCACTGTGAGCAAGGCAGGGTAGAATTCCTACACAAAAGGATGAGGAAACAAAAAGACACAGGCAAGTAAGGATGGAACTAGATTTCCCTGACAGCATCTCAGTTAAACCATAATTCCCTGATCTCCCCGTCTTTCACATTGCTACCTCACAATGGCAGACTCTGAGAAGCACATGGCCTGTAGGATGGCTGAGAGCTGGTCAGCCACCAAGTCTGATTATAAGAGGAAGTGTATCTGAAGACAAAGCTCATTAGATTATATTCTCAGAGGTGCAAACATGATCTAGGCACCCCTAAGACTAGAACCCAATTCCCTCCTGCTTCTTGCTACCTTCTGTGGCCCATCATATGGCCACAGCTTTATCCACTAAGAGCAAGATTATGCAAAGTTCCAGAGATTCCTAGATGAGGAGGTAGTCATCACACAACCAAGGGAGCACTAAGTCACTCAAATTCACGTCTCCTGTCAGTCACAAATGTCACCAAGAGTTGCTGCCATTAGAGAAGAAACTTGGCTTGCTTAGGCCTAGAGTCACATATGTCACATGAGACTCAGAACTCAGCCAGATGATGAGAGATTGGCAAACCTGTACCAGTGTGGGATCAGCATAAAGAGGTAACAAACATTTGATCCATACACATTTCTTTTCTTTCTTCTTTTTTTTCCTTACCGATTTTATTTAATTTTTAATTTTTATTTAAAACTTTGATATATGTACATGATGTGCTTTGATCATACTCCCTCCCATGACCTTCTCCTGTTCCCCTTTCCTCTGAACCTCTTCTTCTTTACAGCTAACATGGAATTTCTTGAGGGCAAACAATATGCCATGTGCTCTGCTTGGCATATCTGATGATCACATTTCACACAGTGGCATGTCTGAGGTCATAACTGCAGAGTATACAACTGGAAATGAATCGGGCCCTGAATTCACACACTGGCATCCACTACCTCACAAGCACTGGGCTGTTCTGGGTCCCCTGGCCACCTGGGAAAGGCAGTGGGTGAAAGGAGGTATTGTGTCCATAAATGTCACTTATCCCTCAAGGAGCAAAAGAAAAAAAAAAAAAATGCAGGCAGAGCCCATGGAGTTTCATTTGGAGAAAATGGAGGTGCTCAAGTGTCTCATTTGCAAGAGCTACAAACCCAAACTGCCCTGCCTAAATTCACCAGCACATTATTTTTCTAAGCTGTGCTAATCACAAAAGAAGTAAATGCCTTTGTCTTGATTTCCCTTCTCTCATTAGTACTATTGATTCTCTCCTTTATAGTACCCATTATTTTCTAGATCAGAATATATATCAAGAGAAATCAATATTCTCAGAGGCTGTTCAAGTCAATGACCACCAGCTACCTAATGCATGGCAGGCATAGCCCAAGAGCCTAAGGTTGTTACACAAATGAATATGCAGTCTGTTGAAGCAAAAAGACACAAACATAGACAACTCCAATGTAAACCACATGGTACCTTAACAAAAGGATGACGGAGAAGGTCCCTTGTGCTAGGGGAATTAGCAGTATACCTAAGGAGAGGAAACCTGGAAGTCAGAAAACATTTCAAAACCAGAGAATAACTTTGGATGGAAGCAAAGAGAAAGGAAAGATCATTACAGGCATCGGGGCTGCATAGAGAAAGGTATGTTGGCATGAAAATATATGGTTAGAAAAGTAAAGGTTCCACTATACTGAGAAGGTGTTTGAGAGTCAATGCACAGATGGATCAGGACATTTTTGTGAAGCAATGATAATGTTTAAGGCAGTAGAGTAGGAAAAAATAGCTTGTTTAGGAAATATGTAATTTCAAAGTCAGAAATAACTGAATCTGTTATGAAATAGAAAATGATTCTACCCAGTTCAAGTCAACACTTTTGTTTAATTGAATAATTGCCCCCAGACTTATATAGTAACAAGACATTTTCAACTTGTTTTGTCAATATTTCAGTTAATATTTCAAATATATTCCAAAATGAAGTTCTTGAAGTACAGATTTCTATTAATGTAACAAATGTGTGAGTTTTATCTGAGATACATATTGAAGAGACTAGCATGAGGACACATTTAAAAATCTTTGAACTCATAACATGGTCACATTAGTACACTCAGCCGTACTGTTTTGAAATCATGACCATAGTCCTAAGTATTTCATTTGGGAAGTACAATTTTAAAAACATGACATGTCCAGGAGCAGTTCAGAAACTTCCCTTTTGTAGCGTGGTAGCTAGCCTTCACTTTTCTTAATTTAAAAACCTCAAGACTCAGGCCAGGCATGGTGGTGCACGCCTTTAATCCCAGCACTTGGGAGGCAAAGGTAGGGGAATCTCCATGAGTTTGAGGCCATCCTGAGATCAGCCTGCCTAGAGTGAGACCCTACCTCAAAAAAAAAAAAAAAAAAAAAAAAAAAAAAAAAAAACCTGGACAGGTATTCAATGGCAGCAGCAAGGACATAGATTTTTAGCAAAAAAGAGAATGTGCATGGCAAAGTGTAAGGGAAAATGAATTCATCCTTATTGTTAGTTTCTTTGTAATAAGCAAGTTGATTATGTGGATTCCTGTCCCTCAACACTGTCCTAGTAGTGCTAACTGTGTTTGAATGCACCTGTCCTGTAAATGTGCTGAATTTTCTGCATATTTTTTCATTACCACGTGGAAATGTATCCATCCTGTCACAGGATGTGTTTCTAGTCTTTTTTTTTTTAATTACTCGTGTCTTAATATATTTAATCCTGTACTGGTGATTTAAATACTACAAATGTGAATAAAGCCTGCCTGGGTAGTGTCACCTTCTGTGTATGTGTAATTTTTGAGAATATGTAATTCATAATCACCTAGCTGTTACTCACCTAGGGCTACTCAGGAGGGATTTCTGGATTTGTGCTCTCCTCAGGTGCTCACCAAAAACAGAACGTTAGAATGGGTCATTTTGTCCAGACTAGTTCATCAAGTCCAGATTTTATTAATTAGTTTTTTTCTTCCTTTTTTTGATTTTTTTTTTAAATTATTCATTTATTTGCAAGGAGAGAGAGAGAGAAGAAAGAGGCAGACAGAGAGAGAATAGGTACACCAGGGCCTCTAGACACTGCAAATGAACTCCAGATGCATGTCCCCTCATGCATCTGCCTTACATGGATCCTAGAGAACAGAACCAGGATCCCTTGGCTTTGCAGGCAAATGCCTTAACTGCTCAGCCATTTCTCCAGCCCTTAATTACTTTTTCTGAATCAACCTTGCTTGTGCATCTGGCTTACATGGGTACTGGGGACTTGAACCTAAGTCCTTAGGCTTAGCAGGCAAGTGCCTTCATCACTAAGCCACCTCTCCAGCCCTTTAATATTTTTAATTTATTCATATTTTTATAAAAAGATTGCATACATAGACTCCTCTCCTACTCGAATTCTGCTTAGGGTCTTCAATGGGATTATTGGTATTTATTCTGGGGACCAAGAGAATTCAATCAGTATTTGCAGGGATGCTCTTCCATGAAACACCCTGAGCCTTGGTTGGCAAGATAAAGATCTAGTTTAGTGTTGCTTAGTGCTTTAGTGTTCAGGATCTGTAAAATAGAACAGATTATCCAACCAAAAGTGGGAACAGTTTGAATAAGAGAGGAGAAGCCTACTCATTAGAAAGACATATTGATGTGTATATTCATTCTTCTCAGTTGGAGAGCAGTGGAGATTTTCTCTCTGGAGCCTATTAGTCTCTTGCTCTAGGGAATCTGGCTTAGTTTCCCCAGCCAGGTATGGGTTTACCCCCACTAAGTGGGTCTCATGTCCAATTCGTAAGCAGTTTGTTACCTATATCAGCTGTGTGCCACTATGGCACAAGTGTATATACTTCTTGCTTGGCTGGTTGATTTTGTTTTGTTTTGTTTTGTTTTTCAAGGTAGGGTCTCACTCTGTCCCAGGCTGACCTGGAATTAACTATGTAGTCTCAGGGTGGCCTTGAACTCAAGACAATCCTCCTACCTCTGCCTCCCGAGTGCTGGGATTAAAGGCGTGCGCCACCACGCCCGGCAGGCTGGTTGATTTTGTAACTGGAAGGATTTTCCACTTATTCACTCTGTTGGCAACCATTACTCTCCAGCATCTCTCATAGCCCTTTCCAACACTATGAAGGCTAGCCAAAAGGGAATTGAATTCCCTCTCAGTTCCAGCATGATCACTTGATGTCCCATAGCTATAAGCTGTGATGTCTTCAGCAACAGAGACTTACCTTTTAACTCTCACAGGTAGCCAACTATTCTGGAAATACGCTGTATTATTTTGGAGACCTCATGTCTTTCTGACCGAAAGCCCACTGTGGAGGGGAACCCAATTCTGACCCTCAGCACACATGGATTTAGGTCAATGCTTTCTCCACCTTTTATGGAGCTCCTCTGTTTGGGTCCCCCTCCCTCTTATTGAGGATGACTTGTAGAGTGGTATCCAAAAGAAGGTTTCCACGGGACTGATTTATGTTGCTGTTAATTTTGAGTATCCTTCCCAAAACCCCCTTCCTCTACCCCCTAAGCCTTTGCATACCTCTCTTTCTTTCTTTTTGCTGGCCATTGACTAGACCTCCTTTCCCTCACTATTTCCCATTTTTCCTATCTTCATTCTAATATCATATCCATATTATAAATATTTATTACGGCTTACAATTAATTGCTGCTGGACCAGGATAGGAACTGCATATGAGAGAGGTCATGAGGTGTTTGTCTTTCTGAGCCCGTGTGACCTCATTCAGCATGATTTTTTCCAAGTCCTTTCACAGTAAGTCTGTGGTGGGTGCGGGGGATGAGGTGGGGTGGGAGAGACATTGCTTCAGGCTAATTCCACCCACCCTGAGGCTCTTAAATTCTTTCTACCCTTTCTTCTGCAATGTTTCCTGAGCCTTGGTGGGAAAGTTAGAAATCTGATTTTGTGTTGAGTTCTGTATAGCCACTGGATCTCTGTTTTGATGTGTTTTGAATGCCCACAGTGTCTGTCACCATCTCCCTAGAACTGGTTCTCAGGCTAGCCATGAAAGCAGCACTAGTGTCACTACTTCCTCTGCAGTGACATTGAAAACAAAGAAAGGATTCTAAACACTGCAGGAGGAAAAGAAAAAAGTAACTTGGCATATCTATAGGTAAACTCATTAGAATTACCTCTTATTTTTCTTTTTTTTTCTTTTTTTCAGTTTTTTATTAGTTATGTATATAGTATATATACAGCCATGATGGTATCATCATTAGCCTTCTCCCTGTCCTCCCCCCATGGGGAATGTGGGTCTTGCCTTATGCGGTAGAGGCATTGACTCTGCATATAATGACCCAACTCATGGCTCTAACAATCTTTCCACCCCCTCACTGATCAACAGCTCATTGTGGATGTTAACAGTTACAGGTCAGTGCCAATGGAAAAGAAGGAAGAAAAAGTGTAGGTAATAAGAAAGAGAAAGGGAGAAAAGAGAGAAGAGGGAGTAATAGAGAGAGAAACAGGAGAATATTGAGGTTAGTCTTATTTTTCAATGGGAACTCTAAAAGCCAAAAGGGCTTGGAATGAAGCATTTCAAATTCTAAAGACTGTGGCTGCAATCCAAAATGCTATATCCAGAAACATTACCTTTCATAATAGAAAGTGAAAGAAAAAAATCGTGATAAAAAGCAGCTATGATTACATGGGCACTAAGCCAATCCTACAGAAAATATTGCATAGAATAATACATGCTGAAGAGATGAAAAATCACACTCAGGAGACTACAGGAGGGAAAAGTAACAACCCTGAGTACAGCAGACATGAAAACATATAAAAATCAAGATGACACCAGACTGCACAGTGTCAACTCAATAGGGATTAACTTGCACCTCACAATTATAACTCTAAACATCAATGGACTTAACTTCCCAAGTAAAAGACACAGACTAAAAGACTGGACAAGAAAAAATGGTCCCACCTATTTGCTTTTTACAGAAAATCCACCTTACCAATAAAGATAGACACTAACTTAGGATGAAAAAAAAAATATTCCACTCTAATGGAAATAAGAAACAAGCAGGGCTGGCTATACAGATATCAGAGAAAACAGACTTCAAACCAAAAGTAATCCAAAGAAGCCTACTTCATACTCATCAAAGGAACAACAAGAGGATATTACAAATCATAAACCTATATGCACCAAACACAGGTGTGCCAAATTTTATAAAGCAAAATCTATTAGGCAACAAAGCAGAGATAACTCCCAATTCAATAATAGTACAAGTCTTTAATATTCCACTATTGTCATTAGACAAATCATCTAAGCAGAGAACTAACTGAGAAATAAGGGAACTAAATAATACCATAGATACATTGGACTTGACTTTTATAAACATCCATGAACAATTGAAAACCAGTCGCTGGTCAGTAACCTACATCTAATCCCTTTCTATTCTATTCATTAGACCAGCTGACCCTATTTCACCTGAGCTGAAGGTCATCTCAGATCCTGCATCTGCCCTTTTCATGCTTTCCTTTTTAAGGTTAGATTTTCCATCTGAGCTCATTCTTAGAAGTACATCTCTTTCAGCTAATTTATTTAATTTTTACTTTTAATGGCATCATATACCATAGGGTTGGACTTTTAAGTTATATTTAAAAAGCTTAAGCATATTTATGTTGTTCTGGGTAATGTGCTTTGGCTGCACATTACAAGGCCACAGACATTTGTGTGAATCTGTGCTCTTTCTACAGTTTTCCTTCTGTGACTAATGCTATAGTCATTCTTGAACATGGATACTGATGTCATGCTCACAGGTCTGGGGGAGTTTAGACTTAGTAACAAAATTGCTGAGTTATTTTTATTTCCTAAATGTACTTCTTCTCTCCATGTGCACCATCATCACATTCATCTAAGACATGGTCATCTCAGTCTTAACTCATAAATTCCTATCCAGCAGATTTTCTTGTTTTGCCAGGCAGCTTAGAGACTGCACTGTAGTCATCAGTACATGTGTTTAAAAGAGTATGATTATTCATCCTATTAACTTAACCTACTTCACAATCTTGCCATCAGTGTTCAACAAAATATGAAATCCTTGTGAAGGCCTAGGGAGTTTCCTAGAACTTGGCCCTTCTGGCCTATGCATCCAACCTTCCGCCATTCCTCTCCCCTCTCATTTATGACATGCCAAGCCATCCTAGTATCCTTTTGATTGCTCAAAGACCCAGGTATTTTGCACTTATCAACCATACTTTCTGCTTCTGACATGGTAAAATATTTTCTTCATCCCATTCTTATCATAAAGCTTATTTTCTAGATTAAAAAGTTTCCTGATCACCCTTTCATTGTTAGATCCCTGTTTATTCTCACTTGCAAAGCCATTTAGTTTCCTTCATAATATGTGTCACACATTTCTCCACATTCATATTTATTTATTTATTTTGCTCAAATATAAGATCTCAAAGTTCAAGAACTGGTATTATCTTCATATAATGACCTATGAATCTTGCCTCAATTTATGGACCAGAAGCTTCTAGGATGCATTAATTGGAATACTATATGATAAGCTGATTTGATATAAGAATAGTTGTTTCTCAATGATGATTCTCTACCTATGGATGAATGGATAGATGGATGGATGGATACACATGCTAGTGGAAAAAGACTTTGTTTGGTACGATACTTCATTTTGAGGGTACTGGAGAAAGGAAGCCCTGCATACATTCAAAATACTATTACACATCCATTCAACATTCCATGCTGTAATAATCAAGTCAGAGATAACTCTGTAATGTATCAGCATTAAGTCTTATTACGTATTATGACACCTTAGTACCTGGAGACACTTAGCCCAATTAACTAACAACTCCAACCTTTCTCTTTGACATGATGGGATCCAGGTCTGTCATTCCTCTATCACATTCCTTATAACTTTATGTCCTATCTTTTCTTCTTCATTAACTATGACTACATTTTTGAATTTTGTCCTTCCTCAGCAGGTTTTAATGGCTTTATAATTCTTCAAACCTAGTCCATTATAGTTGCAGTTCATCCTATGTCTAGCAGTCCAAGCCTTCCCCTGTGTTCCCACAATCCCATAGTTTTCCTTTGGGATTATCCAGCCAGAGTAACCAGCTTTATTCTGTCTTGTTCTTCATCACCCTTTCTATATAAAAAACATGCAAGCCTAGACTGTATAACTTCTTCATAGTATTCACTTATGTACCTACTGTTTCCTACCAATTTATTGATTCAGTAATATTTACTTTAGCTCCTGACATCTGAATCAGATATAATCTATAATCAAGGAAAATATGATTAAGACTACTTTGGACATATCATTGGGATTCAAGCCATTCTTTGTCTTCCTTTAAGAATGTATCTTGTTATATGTGGCAGAAAAATGAGCATTTTCTGGTCTTAAACCATACTAATATTTTTTTTCAACTTTTGCTGCATGACACAGGGTAATGCCTAATCTATACAGGATACAGTCTACAGGATACTTTTACCTATCAAACATGTGTTTAAGAGAGCAACTTACTCTCATTTGCAACTGATCTCTCTTAAAATTTTTCCCTATTGCAAATGCCACACAATCATTGCACTATATGTAGCACACTAATAATTAGTCATCTGGACTTATATTAATCTTTTAAAACTACTAAAATGATGGCTTGAACCTGAATCTAAAATAAAAGAAATTTTCAAATATTGCCAAAATACAAAAGCATCTACAAGCTTGTGTTTTCAGCATCTTTTGGGGGGATATTTTTTTTTTTTGCCAACATGTTTATCCTTTGAGGCACAACTGAGTATGAGTATCTTGAAGAATTATCTGTCATTGGAGCTGGGGATATAGTTTAGCTGTTAAAGGCACTTGCTTACAAAGCCTGGTGGTCTGGTTCAATTTCCCAGTAACCATGTAAAGCCAGATTCACAAAGTGTCACATGTATCTGGAGTTAGTTTGTGGTGGCAAGAGGCATTGGTTCTCTCTCTCTCTCTCTCTCCCTTGCTCACTTTTGCAAATAAATTTTATAAAGAGATTATCAATCATGAATATCATGAATGATAAGAATAATTTGTTTGGTCATACACCCCCTCCATCCTCTGTTCATGGCAAGACTCCTCTTGCACATAAACCCATTCATGCTCTGAGCCTTGGGTACTATGTTAATTAGCATAATGTATTTTGTATTCACTAGATGCTAACTGTCATTTAATTATCTGATTTGGGGAATAATCTGATTTGGGAAACGTTCACTTGTTACTTCCTTAGGGGTGCTTGAATTACAGATTTGGGACAAGTAGCATATTGACTCAAACATGTTTATGCCACAGGAATAAATATCATGAAACACCAACATTTGAATTTAAGATATGGCAGTAGTTTATGGACTTCATTGCCTTTTGTCAGGAAACTCAGGATCTATGGATATATTCATGCAAATAATTGTTCATGCTCACACAAAATCTCTTAACTCTTCTTATTAACACCAGGCACACAACAACATAACAGGACTTTGGGAAATATCTTTGAATTTTTCTGAAAAGAACACATATGCTGAGGTGCTGAGTGGTATCCAAACTGGGTTACAGCTATTTTTGGCTTTCTTTCTTTCTCCTCATCCCTCATAATACTCCAGTTCACCATGCATATATTTTTAATGAAATGATCAACTACTTAGTTCAGGTAAGTATTAGCTGAATCCTACCTCTGTAGTACCAAAGACAGTGTCAGAATGTTGGCTCTGTCCTTATTTTAAGAAGATGCAACCATCCCAGTAGCACCCAACACTAGTATTGAACAAATGTACAGGTACCAATGATGCCTGTTACTCCTACATGATCTTCTGTGAAGGACCCACAGAGCACAACAAAATCATCAGAAATCCCTGAGAAAGGAAACAGCTGAGTGAAGAGGGTTTATGCAAAATGACGCTTTGTGGCAGTTTTTCCAAGCAAATGTAACTGTCTGTCAAGCAGGCAAGGGTTGCCACGGTAAGCCATTTTTCTTAAACAGATAAACCAAATAAGAATGAGAGAGCACATGAGAGCAGGTATATAGCACATCTAAACAATTTGCTCTGGAGCCCTCTGTTGCAAGAAACTAGTGTAAGACCTCCCGGTGCCTGACACTACCTACACAAGACCATCATAATAGCAGGAAAATATCATGACATCAAACCGAAAGAGAAACTGATTGAGAGGGGGAGGGGATATGATGGAGAGTGAAGTAGCAAAGGGGAAAGTGGGAGGAGGGAGGGAAATAACATGGGATATTGTCTACAATTAAACAAATTGTCAATAAAAAAATAATAATTTTTTTAAAGAAAAGAACCTAGTGTAAGAGGAGGGTTTCCCTTATAATCCCAAGAGAAAGGTGGGAGGAAAGGAGACTCACAGGAGTTTTCCAGTCTGAACCAATGTGATTCTTAGAAGGAGCCAGGCACAGAGGCTGACTGCCTGAGGACAGTACCATGACTGGAACCTTGGGTCCTAGGAAAGTGCTCAAATGACCAAGGCCTCTAAGAGAACGGTACTATCTCTTAGGAGCCACCATGGATGAGCTACTTATCATGCTCTCAGACATGTTTGGAGAAAACAGTCTGAGGTAATCCAGATACCATGTAAATTTAGGATGTAGGTTCTCTGAGAGTGGAAATGTGTGAAAACCCAGAACTTGGTATACAAAGATACAAAGGCATGATTTCTCTACTTAAGCAGACCTGGGATAATTCAAGTAAATAGTAATGAAAGAATGAACTTATTGATCCTTGTATGTCAGGCCACCTGGTAAACATTTTATATACTTTGCCCATTCAAGCCTTTAAGCCATCATAAGAGATAAGGACAATTATTACCCATTTTCAGATGAAGCAAATGATGCTTGTAATGATAATGGGACATATCTAGGCCGATAAAGTTTGGAGATAGCAGTGAATCCAGAGGGTCCAGAGGTCACTTGCTTAACCCCTATGCTCACTGACTTCCTGATGGTGCTGCAAGGAGCAGACATTTGAACATGACAGTTACAGCGCAGCTTATAGATATCTTTGAGCCACAATTAAAGCAAAGCCATCACCACCCTCTACTTCCTGGGACAGATTATGACAGCGTCACTGGGCATCTCCACAGAAGAGTTAGGCAATTGTTAGTGGCTGCTTGGCTGCCCTGGATGAGAAAGTGATCTTCACCTGGCTGAAGCTAGACCACTTGGGTTTATATAGTCCATCTCTAACTGGACATTTTGATTAATGACCTATTACAAATGCTGAGATGTCAATTGTTCACAAAGTGGGAGATAACAATTATTTCCTAGAATATCTAAGGATTTCTTTGTTTCTTAGAATATTGTTAATTTTACACACCTAACATCCATTTATTTTACAAATATATTTTTTAAGAAATGCTCACATCTTAAGTAAGTGGTATTTTGGCTCCTGGGTTTAAAGCTCGTTCCAATTCTGTCTTACTTCCCAATGTGTTTCTAGAAACTAGTTTAGAAACTCCAAGCTCTACAGACTTTCAATTAAAATTCTTAGTGTTTTTATGAACTGGATGCTCAGAAGATGTAGTTCCCTCTCTCTGATAATATAGTTAAGTTAAATAATATTTTCCTAATTGGTATAATCTCAAGAAAATTAAACAACTTAATAATATTTGTAAGGTATATATACATATATGTGACCTTTGCCCACAATTCTTAGTCTCCAAATATTTCATAACACAAGTATGTTATCTTTACTGATAGAACAGAACAGAAATGTAGCAATAGTAACAATGTGTAAATGTGTAAAATTAATTGACTTGTTATATATGGTAACATAACATGAAAAGCTAATTTCAGATGTGGTCCCACTTACAGTTTTCTTTTCAAAATCAATTACAGAAATATCACCTTTTTGAGGTTTTTTGAGGTAGGCTCTCACTCTAGCCCAGGCTGACCTGGAATTCATTAAGTAGTCTAAGGATGGCTTTGAACTCACCACAATCCTCCTACCTCTGCCTCTCAAGTGCTGGGATTAACAGTATGTAACATAATGCCCAGCAGAAATATTGCCTTGTATCTGCCTTTGATTTGATGGTGCATTTTAGAACTGATGACATTTTTGATATAAGAAATTTTTACAGAGCAAGGTGGGACTCATCTTCCCCAAAGCTGCAGAGCCAGCTGACCTTGGAAGCATCTTGAACTTTAGGATGCACCACCTAGCAGGGCTGGAGAGGCCACCTTCACTGCCAGATTTGTCATGTTGAGGCGGTCCCTGGTCTTCATCTCCATCTTCTCGGGGAGCTACAATTTCCTGCTCATACCACAGAAATTCACAATAATGGATAGAAAAAAATAATAAGACAGGTCCACGGCTGGAGTTTGTGTGTGTATTGGCTACCAACATGTAAAATGAAATGGCAGGCAGAGTCTGTCTTTCTTACTAGCAAATGTGCTAATGTGCCCAAAGGCTAGTAAGCATTGAGTAAGCTTATTATATGTAAGAGAAATAAAAAGCGTGGAGCCATCCATTTGTTCTTTTTTTTAAAGAGGAATTTAAATTTCTAAGAATGAAAACTACTGTGTACAAGAAAAAAAGGAGAAGCACAATGTCACTCTGAAATGTTCTGAATTAGAAAAAAAATCATAATAATGTAAAAATTTCAATTCTGTAAAGACAAGACATGCAAGTTGTCTTAGGTAGTTGTAGGCCATTCACCCTATGTAACTTGGGCCCTCTTCATGTTAGAAATCAGAGGAAGGTGATGGGAAGACAGAGACTTCTGGGTACCAAGTGCAGTTCAAGGCCTCTGGAGCCACTAAACCCAAAACCCACATGTCAGTGAAGCAAGGAAGGGGTGATGGTGGCAGTCAGCAACTTCAATTCTGCTCCCTGCAGCTTACTCATGGTAAAAGTGGACCCATTTTCCTTCGGACTTACTTTACTTTCTTGTGTTGGGTGGAACTAAGCCATAAATTGACCCAGAAATTCCCAGGGATCAATCGTGGCTTTAACAGACTGATCCATTTTATGTCTCCATCTCAAATTCCTATACCTCAGGGCTTGAAAAGAAGAGCATTTTTACATTTTTACTCCATCTCCATTAACTAGCATCCACAAGTGTGAGGATTTAAAATTTTAAGTGTATTTTATAAATATTCTTTGTATATAGCCAATTTTTAATAAAATTATTAACTATATATAAAAGCTGTACCACCTCGTTTCTAAGTTAAATTATCAGGTCCTTAGGAGTCCGAGGCCACTGTCTTATGGTATTGCGTCTAACAAACTCAAGAGAAGGTAGAAATGAAACAGAGCTAAGCATAAGGAATGAGGATCAGGAGGCTAACAAGGGGTCTTCCAGGAGCCCCGGGTGTTCTCTTTGGAATTTGAAGGGACCATGTCCTCCCTGAGATTGATCAAGGATCTGCAGATGTGTTGGGCTGCGTTCATAGCTGTTCTAGGATGCATGCAGCCCACAGAGTGCAGATTGGACTTGCCTGCAAGGCTGTAGATATTGATGGAGCTAAAACTGTGAGCTTCAATATTGAAGTAACAACTCCTCATGGCATAAAAAGATAGCTCTTACGATTAGCTTGTACCACTCCCTGAATGCCAGTGGAATATTATTCAAAATGAATTTTTTTTGCTTTTTTGTTTTTGTTTTTCAAGGTAGGGTCTCGCTCTAGCCCAGCTGACCTGGAATTCCCTATGTATGTAGTCTCAGTGTGGCTTTGAACTCCTGGCAATCTTTCTACCTCTGCTTCCCAAGTGCTGGGAATGTACCACCATGCCCGACCAAAATGAATAATTTTTTTTTTTGATGAATGTTTATAGTGGATATAACTACAAAATGAGTATAGATAGAAATTCTTACTGGTCTGATTGTAGAGAAAACTGGATAGAAATATGTGAATGGAGTCCTCAACAATTAGTGTGACCTAGAAAATCAATTCTAAGCACATGTGTACATTGGTACAGCTCTCAAGCATTCACTCCTTCTAGCTATTCAGTCTTTCATACAGTAAGCCTGCACTGAGCACCCACAGAGTAGAGGAGATACTTGCAATTTGGGGCCAAAGACAGCTGTTCTCAATGGAGTCAATTACGGTCTGTTAAAGCCCACTCAAATTTTGAGGTCATGACCTCTTTTACCTGTGTTTTCCACTGCTTGGTGGTGGTTGTGTTGCAATTTCATGCCATACTTTAGGTGTGATACTTGCTTTGATTCCTCAAAGTGACGCTAGGAGTAGATTCCTGGAGAAGGAGCAGTTATGATAATTATTATGTTGTAAACATGGAGCCAACTTTCACTTTTACAGAACTCTCCACTTATCACTAAAGCCTTTTTCCCTGGAGCATTTTCACAAAATCAGTACGTCTGTGAGAAATCTAAATCTGTCCCAAACAAATCCCATGACCAATTATTTTAGTTCTGAAAATTCCCTTTCATTAAGCATAATTGAGCCCCTTTAAGGTTATACAGAAATTGCCTCCTCCTAGCCTTTGCTCTCAGAATGTTACCTACTGAGGACCCAAATTGAGGTTATCAAATGAAAACTGACACAGCTCCCCTGATGGATAATAGCAAGTCATGTTTGTTATAATATGAATTGAGAAGTATATGCATGATACTGAACAAAATGGAAAACTTCATGTTCCATGAATTCCAAATTCCAAATTTAAGGTTACGTTATTATAATTTGCTAAGTTTTCCATAGCAGAGTACTCTAACTTTTTCCTCCATTTTACTCATTTTTGCCAGGCTTGCTGTAAAAGCCCTAAGTCTCATCTTTGGACAACAATAGTGTTGTTTTGCAGCTGTGGCCAAGGAGAAACATAGTTGAAATTCAACTGCAGGAGCCCAAATAACTTATATAACATTTCAGATCAGTTATGTCATTGTCTTCAAATGAACAATATTTTTATTTGTGATGATTAAATGCTTATAGTGGGTATAGAAGTATATATAACTACAAAATGAGTATAGAAAGATTTTCTTATTAGTCTGATTGTAGCTGTATTAAAAGGTGAGGTACGTCATCAAATTCCTATTTGGTGGTATTGCTGTGATGTGTATGCTCCCTTTCCATAGGCGGAATTTTGATTTTATTTTCATCTATGATCCCTGTCAGTCTGATGATAAGATTCTTTTGCCTATCTTTCATAGAAAAATGCTTAGTTGTGCCAAGGTGAATGTGATGTTTTGGAATCCCTCAAACATTCATTGCGTGTTTGAATCCTAACAATGAAATAAAAAAAGATACAGATTTCAACATAGATTCTGAGAGATAATCAGACAGGCATGATTTCATCCCACGTCCGTGATTTGGAGTTTCTAATCACCTTCTAAAGGGCACTAGCACATTCTTGCAAATTAGTCTCCTCTCCAATTAATGTGCCTAACATGACAATGCCACTGGTTTCAGCTTGACTAAGCAGACCAGTCAACCAGGAGTGTGAGCCTCAGGACTTTTCAGAAAACTCTAGGACTGCTTCTCTCCTTCCCTCTCTCTCTTTCTGGGCCTCTTAACAGCTTAGATCTAATTAAACCAGCTAATCCACATAAAAGAGTGGATGGAAGACTTCCTATCAAAATCCTACTCCTTCTTGTAACAATCGAGAAATCTCCACTACTCCCACATCTAATTGCTACATAAGGCAATGGCAATATATTTCTTAATCTACATCTGTGCTTTCCAATAGAAATAGACTGTGATCCACGCATGCCATTTTAAATTGTCTAGCTGTCACACCATAAAAATGTGAACAAATGAAATCAACAAAAAATTAGGTGAAATCAATTTTAACCACATTCTTTATTTAACCCATAATGTTCAAACTATTATCATTTTATCATATAATCAATACAAAATATTATTGATGTTCTATTTTACAATTTTCTGTAGGTCTTCACAATTGGCACCTGTACTATACTGACAGTAGTTGTGATGTGGTCATTTAACATACTCAGTCGTCACATGTGTTTAATGGCTGTCATGTGTAGGATACTTTTTCTGGATGAGCCCAATTCTTTGTATTTACTAAGATATGACGGTTCCTTCTTTGTTGCTTCATGTTCCATATCATGCACATTTTTTATTTGCACTAAATTTTATAAGAGTAGACTGCAAATGATAGTAATAAGAAATGCCAAGTTTTATTATGCAAAAGTGATCATAAACGGGAATGACTTTGTATTTGGAATCAAAAAGTAGGTAGTGTCAGCAAGGAAATATGGGTATTAGATTTTCCAAAGGGAAATTGAAGAGTGGGTGAAAGAAGAAACCAATTGTGGACTTTATGATTGTAGAGATGTGCTATTTCCCAAGTGGTTATAGCATATCGTGTTCTGAACTATACAAAATGTTAGGTCATAGCATGAGGCAATCCTTAGTGGTATTGTTATCTAAAAGACTTGCTTGCTTCTGGGCAGTTAGGTCTGAGCAATTTAGCAGCAGGGATTGGGCCTGGCATACTGGTGATATAAAGTAAAAATAGGAAATAGGGTTTAAAAATATCTTCTTTCTCTAGCACCCTCAAAATGATTTTATTCCTTAGTTTTACATTGTTTGAAGGAGTTCTCTTTCCTTTTACTTTTATTTATTAACTATATTATTGAAGAAATAGGAAAATAAGCAGGGGAGCCAGATGGCCAGAAATGTCTTTTCCAAACATTTATGAGGAAATGTATCCTTATAATTTGTTTGAGCTTTCCTTATCCTAATGTCTAACATCACATAGGCTTAATGGACATTTTCGGCATTGTGATAGAAAGTAGTGTCCCCGGCACTGGTGACAGGCCCAGAGCCATACCAAATCTGTGGCCCAGGAACACTTTGGTAGTTATCTCACAAACATAAAAAAGCATCTTAACATGTCTAATGTTGTATCTCATGATGATGCACCTGACCATGGACTGAAGCATGTTGTATTCCTATATTTGAAAATCTTAAGGCATTTGAAAAATATTCTGATTAGATAGATGGAATTATTAGTCACAGTGTGGCTAATGTCATCACTGGTGAAAACACATTTTACCTAAAATTTCACTAATAGTCATAAAAAACCCCTACTCCCTTCATATGGATGTTTATTGTAGCTTTATTCAGAACTGTCAAACTCTGAAGTAATTAAGATGCCTACACTAAGCATCCAGATAAAGGGACATGTTTGGATAATCTATCAATCCATACTAAAAAAAAAATGAGCCTTTGATTTTGAAAAGATATGAGGAGATCTTGAGTATTAAGTTATGCCAACAGGATTTTACTTGCATGTCATTCTAGAACAGGCAAAACCATGGGGACAGCTACAAAGATCAGTTGTTGCCAGGGGTCAAAGGACAGAAGAACAACTAGTACACAGAGGATTTGGGAAGTACTGAAAATGCTCTAATGCACAATGTGAGATTCATGTCATTATAAATTTGTTCAAACACAGGGGCCAAAGAGATGGCTTAGAGGTTAAGGCACTTGCCTGCAAAGCCTAAGGACCCTGGTTCAATTCCTCAGTACCCACATGAAGCCAGATGCACAAGATGGCACATGTGTCTGGAGTTTATAAAAATAAAATTTGTTCAAAAACATAGAATGTGTATCAAGGGGAACCTAATATAAAATATCAGCTTTGAGTGATGATGAATCAGTGTAGGACCAGCAATGTTGCAAATCTGTCACATGTATGTATGTGTGTGTGGAGTGGTGTTACAGTGAAAAGGTTGTCCCTGTGCAGGGGAAAGGAGTAAATGGGAATTCACTGTACTGTCTTCATTTTCTTTTGCATTTTGTCAGGAGCCTAAAACTACTCCTAACCAACTACTCTTTCAAGTGATGATAGCTAAATTTAAAATAATTCATCCTCATTTGGAAGTTAGAGTTTATTCACTCCTTAAAACCTGTATCCAAGAATTTGTTCACTGTCTTGTAACTTAGTATGTCAAAATTTTGCCCACGCTTCAGGTAAGGGGTGCTACTTTTGGGGGATGCTCTGCAAACGCCTCTGATTCAGTAGTGTGACACGGGGCCCAGGAACCTGAACCTCTCAAGCCTTCTCAATGACCAGATGATCACCTTTAAAGAGATGTGTCTCCATCTGGATTGACGTCACTGAGAACATGCATCCAGGTATAGGAACTGCTGCCTTTGAAGACCAGTTACTTGCTGTCAACCATGCTGAGAAGCTTAAGATCAAATCAGTTAATAACTTCTTCCTCATGTGAGCAGGCTTTGAATAAATGGTGCTTTTAATATTTTAACATACTGACTGCACTGCCTAACTCAGAAATTCAGCACCTTAAAATATCAATAAATAATTTGTATTAAAGAAAGAGCAATAAAATATTTAATATAAGAATATCATAGTCATTTATACTTAAACACACCTGGATGTTTTTAAGTGATAACTGGGAAAATTGAAAGTAAACGTAGATAATTTTCATAAACAGGCTAGCTCTCAGTGGAACTCTTTCTGCATTTGCTGATATATTCCCTAATTTACAATATTAAGGAAAGGTTCATATTATTTTTAAAGAAAAATTTTCCATTTTAAAATAAGAACATCTTTTTTCTTTGGAAATATTATGCAGAGATATTTATATGATAGGTTTTATACACCAAGGTCTAGCAACATGTAGTTTTAAGTATTTGCTTCTGCAATGTCTGGCAATTTAACTATATTCTAGTGAGTATAATCAGGAAGCTACAGGGTACATCAAACCCTCCTGGCCAAAGCTGATTGGAACTTCACTGATTTCAATTTCAAGTCACTGTGTCTGCTGCGAAACTGATCGGGAAAACAGGAAACACAGTGATGAATACTAACATCCATACTGGAAATCCCTCATTTTTCTGTTTTAGAAAACTGTAATACCTAATTTTTTTTCCTAAAGGGAATGAAAATTTGAATATATTTATATTAAAATATGATGCTATAAAACAAGTACCAAAAACACACAACATGGAATATTTATGTTTGGTATGAGTTGTTAAGAATAGTGTTTGCAAATAAAAATATATTTTTACAAAGGGCTGGAGACATTTCTCAGCGGTTAAAGCTCTTGCCTGAAAAGCCTAAGAACTCAAGTTAAATTCCCCAGTGCCCACATAAAGCTAGATGCACAAAGTGGCACATACATCTGGAGCTCAACTGCAGCAACTGGTGAGCCCATTCTGTCGGTCTCCTCACTATCTCTCTCTGCTTTCAAAACAAATAAATAAAAATATTTTTATCATGGGCTGGAGAAATTGCTCAGTGGTTAAGGTGGTTTTCTGCAAAGCCTAGTACCCTGGCTTCAATTCCCCAGTATCTACGTAAAGCCTGATGCACAAAGTGGCGTGTGCATCTGGAATTCATTGGCAGTGGCTAGAAGCCCTGACATGGCCCACTTCTTTTTCTCTCCCCCTCTCTCCTTATACATTGATGAAATAAAAAAGTGTTATTTAAAAAGTAGAGAACTTGGGACTGGAGAAAAGGCTTGGTGGTGAGGTAGGGTTTCTATGGAAGCATAAGCGCCAGAAGGAACTGGAGAACATCCTTCTTCAAATTTCCAGAGCTCACATAAACAACAGCTGGGTCTGGCAACCTCTGCCTTCAATCCCAGCCCTGCAGGAGAGCAGAGACCCAGAATCACTGGAACACATGATTAAACAGCCATCTCTTGGCTCAGTAAGAGATCACAGCTCAAACAAACAAGACTAGGTGAAAGAGTCATGGGAAAAGATATGCACCCAGAGCCAGGTGAGCAGATGGGATAGCTATGGGCACATACACATCCATGCACAACACAGGTCACACCACACACACACACACAGGCAAAAAAAAAAAAAAAAAAAAAAAAGGAAAAGAAAGAAAATAGGGAAGTTTTAATCTCTTAGAGGATTTTGGAATGGATCATGAACTATTTCAATGCCTGGTCACACAATTACTATCAGATGTACTCATAAGAACAAAGCTTATTATTCCTCATGAGGACCAGATTAATAAGAAAACAGAAATTACAATTTTAAGGTTCACCACATCAAAACTTAAGCATGTGGGAGAACCTAGATGTCAAAGCTTACAACCTTCTTTCTGAACTAACAGGTTGAATTATGTTTCTGTTCATCAAAAAATTACATGAGCCAGCAGGCATGGTGGCGCACACCTTTAATCCCAGCACTCAGGAGGCATAGGTAGGAAGGATCATCGTGAGTTCGAGGCCAAGCTGAGACTACATAGTGAATTCCAGGTCAGCCTAGGCCAGAGTGAGCTTCTACCTACAAAAACCAAAAAAATTGTATGATGAGGCTACACCCATCAAAATCTCTCTAAATTAACTATGCCTATTCCCTTTAACCTAGGCTGATCTCACTTTCCATTAGAGAATCTGTTTTTCTTTTACAGAAAGCAGTGCAAACTAAGGACAACCAAACCCTATCAACAAGGCAAGAAAAGATAGCTGACTCCCTATACAGACATGAACCACCCACTGCATATCAGCTAGGGTCCAAGTGAAAGTACAGAAGAATTAGCAAGATGAGCAAGAGTGCTGCTTCCATGGAGAGCCTGACAACCTGAGCCAGGGTCATGGAGACAGACACTGAGGATGCTCAACACATACCAAAGCAGAAATCCAGAAGCTCCTGAGAACTCAGCACTAAAGCACACTCACAAAGCCTCAGGGAACTTTACAGAAGAGGGTGTGGAAAGATTGTAAGGGTCAAAGGGTGAGAGGGAATATCCTGAGGTATTGCTCCCTTCCCACAATGACTGAGTTCTGCTCTAACAACTCATAACCCATAACACCATGGTGAATACCAACAATCACGCCGAGGAGGACCCTCACTGGAATAGGGCCAGGGAGGAGGGAAATGATGATACCAACGCATGATGTGACCATACAAAGGTTCTCCTTAATAAACATCAACAACAGCAACAAATTACATGATGATTATTGTAAAAGAAAACCCAGGACAATAGAAAAGTTGAGCAGAAATAATCACTATTAATATATTTCATTTCTATATTTCTAAAAAACATGCATACTTTTGCATAATTTAGAGGTTAACTTTTACACATGACTTTAAGACAGCTCAATCCAAATAATACTATATGTCACTCATTTGACATACTTGTTTTAGTGTTATACATTATAACAATGAATTATTATAATTTATTTGAAGGTTTCTTTAATTTTGAGCACTGAAGTTTGTAAGTCTCACTGTCACAAATAATGCTAAATACCTTACAATGGTAACCCTCCATATTCCTGTACTATAAATTTATATGTGAAAATTGTCATTGCTGTGATGCTATATGTATTATTATTACTAATACCACGACCACTACTACTACACAGTAATACATATTGACACAAGATACATGGTCTCTACTGCTCTCACACACACTGTGCCAATTTGCACTTACATCCCAGTTTTCAAAGTTCTCATATCATCACATCTCAAGAGAACTGAATTTCAATGTTTTTCTATAAGAGGACACTATTCCAGTGGATTTTAAAAGCAGCAATTAAATGAGGTCAAAAGGAAGAGCCTGACTTAATCTGTGAAAAATATGACTTTACTGTTAATTAACTGACCCTAAAGCTTAGTGATATTTTTCCTGATTAGCTCTCAGACCCTGAACTTTCCCCATGCTTACTCAAGTCAGGCTAATAAGGAGCATGCATGGCAATCATTAATTGCACCAGATATTTTAAGTCAGAGATACAGTTACTGCCCCTTTTCCTTTGTTGGTGTTTAAATCTTGCAGTTTACTGAAAGACTGACTCTGTGCCCTTGTACTATCCCATAAGGGTCTCACAGACACACACACACACAGAGGCATTTGCCACAAATAAACTGGGTCAAGGGCATATTTTGGGGGATTGCCATGATCTAATATACAGTGTCCAAAGTTTAGCCATTGTTGATAAGGAATAACACTTAGCTAATTGTTGATACCACCGTTGTGTTGACAACCCAGTGCACCTTTGTTGACAACGTAGTGTGGACTTGTTAACGGCCCCCTGTCGTGCTGCTGCCTTGGACTGACCATGTAGGAGAACCATGCTGTGTTCTTGGTCTAAACATATTCATAGGTGTTCGCCAAATTATTTGTTCTGACATCCCCTAGGACTTAGTCTAGTGTGCTTAGGGGACTTGACTGGATAGACGTCAAGTGAGGCTTAGAATGGTACATTAATAGATTGTTCTCTTAGAGTTCATTTGGGCTGGGGCTGAGGAGAACCCCAGTCCTGTAGAGGGCAGAGATTGGAGGATTACTAGGGTTTACTTGTCAGCCAGACTGTCTGGAAAACAAAACCAAAACCCAACAAACCTCCCAAAATAACAGCTCAGAGTTCAGTGAGAAACTCCATCTCAAGTCAATTATGCAGAAGAACAATAGATGACGTCCGGTATTCTCCTGTGGCCTTGCATGTGCACATACACACACAAATAGACGTGTATTACACCACATACATGCGTACACCACTCACACATTGCACACACATGCTTATGCCACATACATGTGTATACACCACACAAAGCATATACTACATACACATGCATACACCACACACATATACATATACCACACATACTCCCATGCACCACGTGCATGCATATACCACAAATATACATACACCACCCACACTCAGTGGTTCTCCCTCTTATTTATCAGTAGTCCCGACCTTGCCTACTGAGGCCCTGCTAACCCTCTCACATCCTTTTGTGTATGGATTCTCCACCTAACTCCTGACCCTCTCTATTTCCCTCTGGGCCTTTGCACTAGTGAGTTCCTAATGTTCTTCTACCAGATAACCCCCAATTCACCTCTCACTTCCTGCAACATTTGCACAAGAGTGCTCACCTCAGCCAGGCCTGCCTTGACCACCCTGTTTAAACTAAAACTCAAGACTTCGGTAGGTCCTTCGTACTCTGAGTTTCTTCCATTTGTTTTAAACAAAGCACAGTCACCTTGTGACCCTACTATGTGATAGATGTAGTCCCTATTTCTACATTTTGCAGCTCCTTCACAAGATGATAAGGTAAAGGTATTTGCTTTCTTTATTTACTAATAAAAATTTCAAGACATTAGGACAGTGAGAATTAAGCCCTAAAAATGCTTATGAATGTCAATTATGATGAATGAAAATGTAGCTACATAGAAGTGTCTTTACTCTGCCTCTTCAGGATCCTGTCTTGAGCAATCACTTCTTATTCATTCACTCTTTTGCACTTCTAGTTGCATCTATGCAGTTTCTGCTGCTAATTGTGCAATTCCAGCTTTCACATGAGGTCACATGCACATACACAGCTATTTGTTTCACACCAGCATGAGGAAGTCTAACAGGCAGCTTTAAGTAAACCAACTTAAAACTTGGCTCAAGGGCTGGAAAGATAGCTTAGTGGTTAAGGCACTTGCCTATAAAGCCTAAGGACCCAGGTTCAATTCTCCAGGTCCCACATAAGCCAGATGCACATGGTGGCACATGTGTCTGGAGTTCATTTGCAGGGCTAGAGGCCCTGGTGTGACCATTATCACTCTCTCTCTTTCGCTCTCTGTCACTCTCTCTAATAAAAAAAAAAATCTTTAATAAAAATTGGGCTCAATATTCTGCCCTTTCCCCTTCCTCACTGGAGTAAATGCCATAACTACTCAATCACTCAAATAAAATATCTGGATACCATCTTGATTCTTCTCTCATTCCTCTCCTCAATAGGAGCCACATTGAAGAGTGGGTGTTCATCTCAAATATCCCCCAAATCCAAACACTTGTTCCCAATGCCTATCCTAATATCACTGATGACTTGCTGGACTTTAAGAATCACTGGCTTATTGTAGGTATAGAAGTTGTCAATAAAAATAAAATAAAATAAAAAAAATAAAAAAATAAAAGGTCAAAGTCCAAAAAAAAGAATCACTGGCTTATGCCCCTGGCTTCCATTCTTATCTACACAGAGGCTCCAAGTCAACCATGTCTCACCAACTCTATTCTCCAAAAATGTCCCATAAGACTTGGGTAATTCTAAAGTCTTAGTTAAGGATGTTGAAAGAGAAAACAGTGCAGGGAAGTAAGAAAGAGCTATAGAAGGGTGACTATGAACCAAGTGTATTATATGCATGTATGGGAATGTCATAATGAACCCCCTTACTTTGTAATATTTAAAAATTTCTGAGGTCTTTTCTGTGTTCTCTAATACATACAAAGCCTCCCTTTAGACCTCTAAGCTCCATCTCACTCACTGCACTCAAAAGAGTTTGGTCTTCTTTCTTATCTCCGTCATTGTTTTGGTTGGTTTTCTGAATAAAGTCTTCCACCAGGGGATATGAACTTGCTGTTCCTGTAGTCTCCTTGTGACTTGCCTGCTCTAGCTCCTGGGAGAGGGCTTCTCTTAGCACATTCTTGGTGAAGTTCAGGGTCACTATCAAACCATCTTTTCCAATATTTTCTGCCCTCCAGACCCCAACTAGAAACAAGGTATGTAAATGTTCAAATTTTCTTCTCCTGTGCTGTATTTACAGAGCTTCATGCAATGTATGTTCCTAATGTTCTTCTACCAGATAACCCCCCAATTCACCTCTCACTTCCTGCAACATTTGCACAAGAGTGCTCACCTCAGCCAGGCCTGCCTTGACCACCCTGTTTAAACTAAAACTCAAGACTTCGGTAGGTCCTTCGTTTTTAAATAGATGAGTAGATAAAGACAAGAATGGCTGAAGAAATGAGCTATCACTTGAGATGTTTACTTGGTAATTCTTTGGCTCAAAGCTTACCAAACAAGATAATCTCAGATGGATATTCACACTTAAGACCTGGGGTAAAATTATGTATTTCTATAGGAAATGGATATTACTGGATTTAAAAAATATATATATTATGTTTTTACAGATGGAGAAATTAAGTTATACAGTGACTCTCCCATGTTGCTGAAAGTCTCCATCCAGGACCTTTAAATTTCTGTTCACCATTGCTGACTAAACTCCTAACTTCAGACACTGGGCCCCAGTTCCTAAGCCTAGCTTTACTGTGTAAGAGAACAGAACAGTATGTTCAGAAGCCCCAGTTTTGGATATTTTCTTTTTACCTTGAGCTATCTGGCCCTTTTCTATCTTAGTGTAAGAGAACTTGCATGATAATATTAATTGAATATCTTGATAAAAATTTTAGAAAGAAAATGAGAAGGTGAGTTATTGTTTGGATGGACTTTTACTATTCTGTATTTGGACATAAATCTGAATAAAGAGATATCTTTCACTTTAATAAAATGCTTCTTTTATTCTTCATGGGAGTAAATCCAAATATTCCGCTGAGGTTTGAATAAAATATTTAATCTAATGAAATCCCTACAAGACAGTATTTACCTACCAATGAGGGTCCTTCCTCAGCTGAGGGAACCCAGTTAGAGATATGACAGTATCTTAACTTGAATTCTTCCTTGATTATCTATAAATGGGAAGAATAATTAAAATAAGCAACGGACAAGTTACCAAAACACTTCAGTGGTGATCACAGAGTCCATGTGAATCAGATGAAAGCATGTGGTCACTCACAAGTGACCATTACCAGAGGCCAAGATGAAAGGAACATTGGTGAGAGACTGAGAATTTGCCACAGAAATGGCTGAATAGAAACACGAAAGAAAAGACTCAGCAGTCAGGTCTAGACCTAACTGCATAGAGGAACCATTCCATGAAATGCAATTAAACTTCTAGAGAGATCAAAGCATTCTTCTACAAAGGCAGTATAAGGGCAAAGAAATATTCCCTTTTTAAGTAAGAAACAATACCAAGATTTAGAGATAAACCCAGAATATCTCTTATGATGGGGGGAGGGAATTAAAATGAATGTATAGAATAGGTTTGTTTGTTATGATGGCATGAGCATAAAACATAAATAAATGCAATTAGCCCAAGATACTCTAGCCACTAGAATAAATTACCCTGCACTGTAATTAAATGTCATATGAAAGCATCTTTATAATAATGGTTACTTCATTTTATAATATTTTTGAAAATTAAATTTACGACACTCTGTGGAAATGATTCATAATTCCCTATTGTGCTAAAATATAGACACAGTGTTCATAGAAGATTGTGTGTGTGCAGTGCCATTCTTTCTTAAGGGACAATGAACTTCATGACTTCAAGGTCAGATGAAGGAGTATGCTGTGGACATAGACTGTACACATAAATGCTTCTCCCATGGAGTTTTTTCTTTCCCCAAATCCTAGTTAATTTGTAGTTTATTTTTGTTTCTAGCATTTTGTTTTGTTTTGTTTTTCTAACAGGAAACAGATAGTATAGGGAAGGATAATTTTTTTTTATTAGTGCTGTTTGTCTACTTGCCATCAAAAAATTCTAGGGGAAAGAACTGAATCCAGGGGACCTAAACATATAATTCTGTGGGAAAGAGAGTATATAGGCCTACAGATCTGTCGTGACAATGGCTGCTGCTTCAGGAAGGAGGTGTCACACATCATGTGAGATGACATGCACGTAAGCTGTGTGTACAGAGGCTGAGAAAGATTTACCAAACTGTCCCTGGCTGGTTAACATAACAAGTACTCAAAGACTATAACAATGAAAGAATTTTGTATCAGACAGGCTCTGGAGGCAGGAGATAATAGAGTTATGTCATTAAACCAAAAGGCAGAGGGAACAGAATAAAGTAAACCTCAGGATACCTTTTATGTCCAATGAAACACTTTCAAGCACTTGTTAAAAAATCACAGGAAAAGAAATTTCTGTAGTATGTACCACAAACAAGAGATTCAAAATAAAATAAACTGTACAGTAAACAGTTACAACCACATAAAGATGTGTAAAACAATCACTGGCATTCACTTACATGTTTTTGCTCTTGTTATGACACATTCGTAAAAACTGTAAAAGATAGCTGGGTTTTCTAAGCCAGTCTTCAACTTCAACCAATACTTTTGTTATTATAAGGTCATGGGAACACCATTTGCCTGAGCAGGAAAAGAAAGTACTGTCATGATTTTCAAAAAAAAAAAAAAAAAAAAAAAAGGAAGAATTCACATTTACAAGAGAAAAGTGTCATGCATTTCTAACAAAGCCACTTTTGGTCAAACCCTGAGCCACATTTCTTTTTCTTCTCCCTTTTTCTTTTCTTTTCTTTTCTCTTCTTTTCACAAAAGTTCTCTATTCTGGAGAGATTATTATTTCTGAAAGGAAAAGAAATCAAATCTAGATTTTGAAATTTAGGTTTTAATTTTTAGTACCAATAGAAGGAGAATTGATTTGAAATTCCTAATGCCTTTTCTTGCTTTAGCAACAGGGACACTGACCCTAAGGTTCCAGTTCTCTTTCTAAACTCATTACAGCATATTTAAATCATTTGAATGTTCATTCACAAATTTGGTTACCAGGGAGGCCCACAGACGCTGATGGCAGCAGCGAAGGTCAGAGTTTTACTGTGTTTTCGGGAGCCCAGGACTACATAGATGGAAAGTTTCCTCCATGCATGTTCCAAGCAGAAAATGGTAGTTCTCTCTCTAAGACAGAGTGTTCGATGTGAACAAATAAGATGTGGGTCTTAGGCTTGGGTGCTGCCCTTTGTCTTAAAGGGTGAGGATTCAGAATGTGTGTATCTTTGTTTTCCTATGCATAAAAGCCTAGACAGTTAGCAACAGAGAACAGATGGACCAACGGGAAGGACGCACATAGAGAACTCAGGATCTCAGAATGCTTCCTGAGGTTCCTTAATACACATATGACCACCTTCCTCCAAATGTCTTGGAGGCAGGCAAAGACCCCATGTACAGCGAACATAGGAATGGAATGTGTATGGTCTATGAACCTAGTTAAGAAGGGATTGACGTGCATACACTGCATCCCAGCACCCTGATAGATGCAGCCCTGTGCAGGTGCAGGGAGGGTTAACAGCTTTAGGATGCTTACAGAAGGGCCTCTTAACTAACTGTGAGTGAGGAGGACTCTCTTGTATGTGGAGTTGCAAGTATACTTGAAGCCTGAGATTTAAGCACACATTAGTCTCCTTTTGGAATGGAATCACTGTCTTTGTAAAACCTGAGCTGCTTAAACATAAACTAACTTGATATGTACTTCAGTAGGTAAACTACTGACACAGACAAACATTGCCGGCAACCTCCCTGAGGGTGGGGAGATGGCGGATAGAAAGCATTTGCCAAGGATAACAGAGGGAGCAGCCATGATAGGCCACAGAGAATATTGACATTTGTGTTGAAAAAGTCACCAAGGATTCCTTCCATACAGGTAATAAGAAACGAAAACTTCAATGGTTTCCTGAGATAAAGGATGTTAATTGCCTTGTGATGGAAACTCAAAGACAGATAGAAAGGAACACAAAGAGTGCCACCACACTTGAGTAATAATCCCAGGGACACGAGCCACTTTAAGAGAGAGATAGTGCACTTATTTGTGAAGGGTTATGTTTCTTCTGGATGTCTTTCAATGTCCCCAGGTGAGCTGGGTGGGTACATTTCTGAGTTATGAAATTTATTTACAAGTATGGCAGGCCCTTTGTGTTTGGAGTTCATTCTCTAAGAGGAAGATGGGCTCATGACCCTGTAGCACAGAAGACCTCTCCCGGTAAGGTGGATCAGGACTTGAATGCTCAGGTGCTCCCTGAGAGCAATGGATTTGAGGACTGTTCAAAGAAGGCCATTGGCTACAGAAAGACTCACTTATGAGAAAGAAGACTTAGGTCAAAAAGATAGCAGCACCAAAGGTTTTCTTGGATATGTGAGCTTACTTTTTTTTTCAATTTTGGAAGTTTTTATATACCATTTGAAATATTTTTTATGGGCCCACTGTCCTCAAGTATGTACACCTACTTCATTTTACATATATAGGAAGCTGCTTTTAGTTGTTTCATAGCTCAAAGATTTTGTCTTTTTTTCATTTTGATTTATTACAAGACAGTTTCTATTAATATGTGTTGAAGTCCACTAGCCTTTTTCTATCTGCTAGCTCTAATCAGCCCTAATTAATGACAACATATCCATATTACTCTTGTATCTTCCATGCATCTACTTACATGTTTTTTACAAGTAGCTTTATTGAAGTATAATTGATTTTCCTGTTTAAATGTACAAGTCAACAATTTTCAGTAGAAGTCTTTGAGTAGTCATGTTTTCATTTCCCTTGGTTAAGATTCCCAAGGGTGGAGCTGTTTTGCACTTTGCACTTAAAAAAAACAAAGAAAAGAAAAAAGAAAAAAGAAAAAAAACTTGGGCTGAAGGGATGACTTAGCGGTTAAGGCATTTGCCTGCAAAGCCAAAGGACCCAGGTTCGATTCTCCAGGGCCCACATAAGCCAGATGCACAAGGTGGCACATGCATCTGGAGTCGTTTGCAGTGGCTGGAGGCCCTGGTGTGCCCATTCTCTCTCTCTCTCTCTCCCTCTCTCTCTGCCTCTTTCTCTCTCTGTCTGTTGCTAATCAATCAATTAATTGATCAATCAATAATTTTTTGAAAATCACATTATTTTCAACTTTTTTGTTCCACTTTAAAACAATGTCTGGGTCCTCAGTTTCTCTATGTATGTTTGCAATTACTTATCTTTTGTATAGGTTCCTGTGTAAGTTGATCTCATGATTTTAAATTCTCTCTATAGACCTTGAACCCTGGCACTCTTTATGCATTTATTAGCCTTTAAAAAAATGTTTTGGGGCTAAAGAGATGGCTTTGTGGTTAAGGCACTTGCCTGCAAAACCTAAAGACCCAGATTTGATTCCCCAATATCCATGTAAGCCAGATGCAGAAGGTGGCACATGTGTCTGGACTTCATTTGCTGTGGCTGGAAGCCCTGGTGTGCCCATTCTCTCTCTATCTGCCTCTTCCCCCACTCTCTATCTGCACCTCTTCTTTTCTCTCTTTCAAGTAAGTAAATAAATAAAATATTAAAAATATCTTTTTCATGCTGGAGAGATGGCTTAGCAGTTAAGGCACTTGCCTGCAAAGCCAAAGGACCTTGGTTCAATTCCCCAGAACCCACTTATGCCAGATGCACAAAGTGGTGCATGCATCTTGAGTTTGTTTGCAGTGGCTGGAAGCCCTGGTGCTCCCATTCTCTCTCTCTTTCTCTCTCTATGCCTTTCTCTCAAATAAATAAATGAAAATCAAAATTAAAAAATAAAAAACCTTTTTACTGACTTGTCTATTGCCATATTTTGTTTATTTTTAATCAGGTTAATATTTTTTAAATTTTGGGTTGCAAGAGTACTTTATATATATGAATACAAGTCACTTATGGAATATATAAGTTAAAATATTTTTTCTTAGTATTTTGTTTTCCTTTTCACTTTTATAATGGTATTTTTTGAAGTTCCAAAGTTTTGAATTTTGATGAAAACCAGCTTGTCAATTTTCTTCTGTATTGTTTTTGTTTTTGTTTTTGCCATGTATTTAAATCATTCCCTAACTAAGATTACAAAGATTCACTCATAAGAGTTTTATAGTTTAAGATCTTACATTTATGTCCATGATCCATTTTGAGTTTTTTGTCGAGTTTTTGAAATATATAGAATGTATTTGGATATGTTTAAATATTTTACTTGCATATTCTAATATCCATATAAATTCTATTGTTATTTCACTTAGTTAATTTTCTCCTTATTAATAGATATGGTTTACTTCCTTTTCTCATTTGTGACAGGCTCTGATTGAATGCCAGATCTTGTAAATTTTACCTTGCCTCATGCCAGATACTTTTGTATTCTATAAATATTTATGAGGTTTGTTCTAATACATAGTTAAATTACTTGGAAACAGTTTGATCCTTTTAAGCCTTGCTTTTAAGATTTGTTAGGTGGGCACAGAATAGCATTTAGTCTAGGGCTAATTATCCCCCATACTGAGTCAGGCCTTTCCCATGTATTCTATCTAATGCCATGAGAATTACAAGATGTTTCCATCTGGCTGGTGACAACAGGCATTATTCCTGGTCAGTACAAGCACCAGGTATTGCCCCTGCTTGTTGCATTGGATGTGAAATGTTCCCTGCCATTTCCTGTGCTTGAACAATAGAGTCTCAGCTCTTGGCACTGTTTTGGGAGATTGTGGAATCTTTGAGACATAGGCCGTGACTGGCCATGGTTTAGGACTTGACCCTGCTGCTGTCCACATTCTGTGCTTCCTCTCTATCACGTTGATGTGGGAAGCCCTGTACATGCTGCTTCCATAACCACTGAAATGGCTACTATGAGCCAAAATAAGTCTGTCCTTCCTTAAACTGTTTCTGTCAGTATTTGTCACCATGAAAAGTAAGTGATACAGAGCTAATTCTGTTGGTGGGCCTTTGCCATGGCAGAGCTACTTTCTTTGTGTGACAGGATTGGAGCTCTGGGAGAGACTGGATCTCAAAAAATGAAGCAGAAGAGAGGCTGGACTCTGGATGAACTGCTAATTCCCTGGCCATTTCTTTAGTTCTTATCCACAGTTAGCAAAGAATTGAAAACAGGGACACTGAGAAAAGAAAGTTATGGAGGGTTTATTAGGTGAGAGTGGAAATCAGAGAGAAGAAAAAGCAAGAAATCCTCCAAGCCAAGATGAATTACTCCCCTCCCATCCAAGCTCAGGAAGGAATTCTATACACAGGAGGAAAATTATTCCAGATGAATTCAGAGAAATTGAACAGTTGAGTGGGCTAACATATGGGATAACACAAATTAAAATTTGTATAAAATAATAGTGTGCATGAAGTAATCCTGGGTGGATTTCAAATATCTCTGTAAAGTTAACATAAATAAAACTGTAACAGTATACAGGAAAAGTAAATGGTAAAGGTGTTCTCAGCATGTAGCATTTCTGAAACATTCTACTTTCTGCTAAACTCAGGTAAGTCAAAGGCAAGGGTATAACTTCCAAATTCTTTATTGAAAGAAGAATTAAAATGTATATCAGAAACACCAGGCAGATGGGAAACTATGCCAGTTTATTACTTTATAATCTACATTAAATATATTCTTATACCACTAGGTTCATCACATGAAGAATTGGTAGAGACAAATTTAAAGACTATGATTTTCAAAAATATTCATTTTCAACTGGTGTAAAAAAGCAAGGATCAAACTGTTATTCATGCCACCTTACAATACTTCTATGCATGCAAATTTATACTATTGCTATGTATGCCATATTATACTAGTGCTATGCATGCCATCTTACAGTAGTGCTATGCGTGCCATCTTATACTAGTGCTATGTGTAAGCAGACAGCTTCAGGTTCACTAAGATGAACTTCTAAACCAGGCACAGTTATGGAGAAAGGGATATTTATTGGAGCTTACAGATCCAGGGGAAGTTCCATAATGGCAGAAGAAACTGGCCTTCTTTCACAGGTCCAAGCAGAGAAAGAAAAGCCAAAAGCCAAAAGCCAAAAGTCACACAGTACACTTCAGGAACTCCAGGAGGAACTCAGGCACTTGGCATATCTTTAAATTGGAATTTCAAAACCACCACCACTCCTTAAGAACTGCCCAGTGACACCTTCTTCAGCCAGGTGGCTGCAGATCAAACTACAAACTAATAAAACACTGAATATATTGGGGACCATCTATTCAAACTACCACATTCAACCCCTGGCCCCCAATAGATTCAAACCATCACACATCGTAAAGTGTATTCAGTCCAATTTCAAAGGTTCCCACAGACTTTACCAACTTAAGATAGTTCAAAAGTCCTAAGTCTCCTCTGAGAGTTAAGACTGTCTCTTATCTGTGAGTCCTGTAAAATCAAACAAGTTATATACTTTCAATATATAAAGGCACAGAGTAAAAATTTTCAACTTGTATAAGGCATAACAAGGAGAGACTAGAACAATGCAAACCCAGTCACCATTAGTCAACATCAAAAGTCTGCAGTTCAAGTCCTATATAACCAGAGGCTGACAGTCTCCAGATTTTCCAGTTCTGCCACTCCATCTGGGATGAGCAGCTGGAGAAAACTTCCATCCCTAGATAACAGCCTCCATGGTAGCCCTTGCACAGCCCTTGTATATCCAAAACCTCTTCAGGTCTCCATGCAAATCACAGTCCATCTTCCAAAGGCTTCAGCCTATCAGGGACATCACACCCTGCCTCATGCCACATCTTAACAGTAGCTCCTGGAACCATGTACAATTCATGACCACTCCATACATTTTTCATGCTTCTGAAACCAATACCAGGTGTGTAGGACACAGTTATATTCTTAATTCAGGGACAAAATAAATCATAACTTTGAAAAGCAGGTTCATTTTCCATTCAACTCTTTCCAAAAGAATTTGCATTTTTATCATAATCGTTCCTCAGGCATCCTCTCCATTCCTTTTTTAAAAATTTATTTATGAGAGAGAGAGAGAGAGAGAGAAGAAAAAGAGATAAAGAGAATGGGAGCACCAAGGCCACCATCCACTGCAAATGAACTCCAGGTACATGCACCCCCTTGTGCATCTGGCTTATGTGGGTCCTGGAGAATTGAACTGAGGTCCTTAGGCTTCATAGGCAATCTCCTTAACTGCTAAGCCATTTCCCCAGCCCTCCATTCTTTTAATGTAAAGAAATTTGGCCCATCTTCCTTAAGATGGCTAATGTGTTTGATAATGTAACCTAAAACCAGTCTTAATGCCTGTGATTTTAACTTGCTTGAGGTTTTCTAACTTAAAATCTTAAATCTTTCAGTCCAATATCTTTAGCCAACCACAATAGTCCATTAATCTTGATCAAGCTCTCTGGGCCTGGGCAGCAGAACACAGCCATCCCTTATGCCAGAATCCCAGTTCTAACAAAGTCCTCTGCAGTATTTCCTTACCCTTAGAAACCTCATAATCCCAGCTTCTAAGTTCACAAGCCAAGCCTCCAAATACAATTTTTGCTGCACTTAGCATTCTCAAACTGTCATCAGAATAGTTCATAAAACTTGGCTTAGCACTCCAGAAGGTGTCTTCAGTTGCAGTTACCAAGTCTGGCCCATTACTCCAAAACAAAAGTTCCAAAAGACCAAACTACACATGGTCAGACTCATCTCATTCCACTCCTGGTAGCAGGCAGCTTCAGGTTCACTGAGATGAACTTCCACACCAGGTACAGTTATAGAGGAAGGGATTTAGTGAAGCTTACAGATCCAGGGGAAGTTCCATAATGGCAGAAGAAGTGGCCTGCTTTGCACAGGTCCAAAACAGAGAGATCGAAGCCACAAGCCACACAGTACACTTCAGGAACTCCAGGAGGAACTCAGGCACTTTGCATATCTTTACATTGGAATCTCAAAACCACCACCACACCTTAGCTCTGGACCCAAAGATCCACCTCCTCCAGCCAGGTGGCTGCAGATGCAAACTACAAATAATAAAACACTGAATATATTGGGGGGCATCTATTCAAACTACCACACTGTGCATGCTATCTTATACAAGTTCTGTGCATGCCAACTTATACTACTTCCACTCATGACATCTTATATTTGTGCTACGCATGCCATGGTACAATAATGCTAATTACACCAAGGCTATGCATGCAACTTACACTAGTACTATGCATGCCTTATTACACCAGTGCTATCATGCCATCTTTCAGTAGTTCTAAAACTCATAAATTTTTATATTTTAAATATGACCATGGGATATATCTCATGATCAATGTATTATAGTTTCTGTGACAGAATTTTTTGTTTCTTTTGAATGTTAAATAAATGTGCATTACTTACAAGTGGCTGAAAGTAAATTTAACTAGTTACTATGGGTACATGCTACCTGTAGTAATAGATATCTAAAAGTAAGCCTGAGCTAGTTTCTGAGTATCAACAGATGGGAATTTGGAAGTGTAAAACATTATAAGGACACATATTTTTTGATGAGAGAAAATATGAGAATGGTAATGTGATATATTGCAACAGCAGGGTACAATGTTAAATTGTTACTCAAATATTAATTTTTAAATTCATTAAAATTCCTACCAGACATGAATGTATTAAGCGGGAAAGGAAATTATTTTGACATTTTGATGGTCGTCAAATGGATGGGACAGAATGAACATAGGAGAAGGTGAGGTCTAGAATTTAGCAGGAGCTTAAGCAGGAACATGCACCCTGATCCTGGAATGGCAACTTAGATTCTTAAAAATTTTGGCAATCTAGGAAAAATTTGGGTTATTTGATCAATTAAATCAAATGCAATTTGTTTCAATGTTCAAACAACAGAATAATATGATATTTGACTAAAAGGTATTTTTTTTAATTCACCTTTTACACTCAGATTGCTGTGAAAGATATTTAAGAAAAGTAGAGGACATAACCAAATAACATTGCACCAGATCCCAAATTAGTATGCTCATATGCATGCACATTGTATACATACACACATAGTTACGTTATATTAGTATATTTGTGTCTGTATTTGTACATTGTCTATACACATACTTATGTTAAATTAGTGTAGGACACAGGCAGGACACCAGGTGACAGCAGGCCTAAGCTATATGACACAACTCGGGCCCCCAGGATCGAAGAGGGCACAGCAGCCTGGATCCCAGATGAATCTCGGGGTCCTGGGAACCCGCAGGAGTAAGACCCCTACCACCTATCAGGGGTTGCAGTGAGCCTGGCACCCCCAGACAAATCTCAGGCCCCAAGACTATCAGGAGGAGGGCAGCTCCCTTCCCCCAGCCCAGGGCACCTGGTCCTCCTGATAAGACTTAGGCTTCTTGCTGACCTTTGGCCAGTTACCTAGGAAACTCTTTGTACAGTATCACCCAACAACCTTTACACAGCCCCATCCCCCTATGACTCAGACCCTAATCCTCTTCCCACCACTCTCCCTATGTGCTGGAATGAACATCCCTATATGCCAACTAGGCATCAGCAAACAACCTTTGAACCCACCAATTCCCTTGGGACTCTTTTCTGCGAGCACGCGCTTGCTCTCTCTCTCTCAACTGTTTATCAAAACCCGGTTCCTTGTTGAATAAACGAGAGCTGTTCTCTAAAGCTGTCTCTGGGTGTTTCTTCCTGTCACACTCACCGCTGATCCAGACCCTGCTCCACGATTGCACGGACGCCCCTGGGACACCAAGGTGCCTCAGTCCCAGGACGACCAGGAACCAAACCTGGTGCCTGAACATGGACCCTCCGAGATGCGCTGGGGGTAAGTGAGTGCTCCCCCAGAGGGACAATTGTTGTCTAGGGTGACATTGGCACCCTGTGGCCCATGCATCCACATTTTGAGGGCTGGCAGGATATTTCCTTTTCCTCCTTTACTTTCAGTTTGCGTCTTCATGAGAGATTGAGTAAGGTGAATGAACAACTGATGTCTGTTGGCCAAGGCTACTTTTCAGTATTGAATGAAGGCTCAAAGCCTTCTGCCTGTACTCTGACAGCCCGCTTCAGCATTGACAACTACCCCCTATCTATTCTCTGGAAAACAAATCCAGTAATGCATCTACTATTTAAAAACCCTTAGGGTGCACATGCATCTGGAGTTCGTTTGCAGTGGCTAGAGGCCCTGGTGTGCCCATTCTCACTCTCCCTTTCTCTCTCTCCCTCTCTGTCTCTAATAAATAAATAAAAATAAAATCTTAAAAGTCCTTAGAGCTATCATGGGACTCTTAAACTTGTGGACAGGCTTGCGTGCAGACCTTTGGGGAATCCGCCCTGGTGCTATTAAGCCCTTGGGAATGTTGCCCTCTGGTCTTGGCATTTTTTTTTTCTATCATGGGCAATAATGCCTCCCACCAAAAGGAATCACAGATTTGTAGTTTATAGCAATACAGATACATATAATCAAGGAGTAGCAGCTTTTCCTGTTAATGTCCAAATTCTCACTGATTTAGAAAACTTCTGCCAAAGTACAGGCAAATGGTCTGAAATTTTTCATTCTTCATGCACGGCCTTCTCTCTGCTCTGTCATGCTCCCACTAACAAGGTTTGGTTTTTGTCTCTGGAGTTGTAAATAGAGCAGAGATTTAAAATGAAATGCATTGCTTCTGAATGAATGGATGAATATATAAGGGGAAATGGTTGTCTGGAATCTATATGAAAAGTGCACTTGAAATTATTGTGTGTGTATGAGTATGTATATGGCTCAGAGCCCTAAGGCTGCAGAGTGATTTCTGTCCTGAGCAGTGCATGCACAGGAAGGCTTTGCCTTGTGTCTGTCTTTGAGTTTGTTCTGCTGCACCAACACAGTGGTAAATTCATTGTGGAGTAAGTCTTCTACCAAGCCCACCATCCTAGACCGTGTGGCCAGCTTTTAATGTTGAATGGCCCCCAGAAGGAACACTGAAAGTAATTAAGAACATAGGCAGAGGAAAATGCAAGATTCTCCTCTTCTTAAAAAGTTTTAAACTGGCAGAATTTGAGAGCTTCCTTATAGCCCTAAGAAAAGTCCAAAACTCTCCATAGGGAATAAAACAAACAAACAAAGAAACAACAACAACAACAACAAAAACCACAGCTCAGCTAAAGTCAGACCAGAAACTTCAAGGCCAGAGATCACCCCGCACACAGCTGCCTCCTAACATACTCTCCATTAATGAGGTACTGGAAGGACTTGAAAATGGCTAAACCCAAAGCCACAGAAAGGGAGGTGGAGAGAGAAATAGTGCTGTCTTGGCTACTAGAAAATTCCAACACTCCAGGGCTTGACACTGAGGAGGGGTTTAAATAATGGAAGGAGGCAAAACAAAGGTGAAAGTCTCTCTGAAAGGTTTTGCAAAGGTCTCTGAACTAAACAAATGTGAGTGGAAGCCACGCAAGCCATAAAGTCAACCGCATACCTACCAGAAGAGGAGGGAGAACCCCTCCACACTTGGAGACAAGAGTTATGCTGGCTGGGCATGGTGGCGCATGCCTTTAATCCCAGCACTCGGGAGGCAGAGGTAGGAGGATTGCTGATAGAGTTCGAGGCCACCCTGAGACTACATAGTTAATTCCAGGTCAGCCTGGACCAGAGTGAGACCCTACCTTGCAAAACCAAAAAAAAAAAAAAAGAGTTATGCTGTCCCACTGTATTCCTCAGGGACAAAGAGCAGATCAAAAATAATTTAAGTTCTGGGCCAGTCAGGACAGATGCACTTGTCATGTGTTAGTTAGTGCTTTTCCCTGAAGGACTTGATCTGCAGATGACCAGGTGTCCCTGAGAATAAGAGGGGAGTCTAACACACAAATCTCATTGTTGGACAGAGAGACAAGACACAGATCTCTCTGGTGTTTATGTTGCTCCAGGAAAATCCCTAATAGCTCTTTCTTAGCTTCCCTGCCTTGCAGAACCAGGGGGCAGAAAGCACAGGAAATCTCAGGATCCTGGCCCCAGAAGCGTAATGGGTGAATGCCAAGTTGCTGTGAATAGATGGGGACATCTTATAAGAATTTTCAACTGTTTTAAGTTTACTTTATCTCTCTATGCTTCTGTGGGACTACTAACAGAAAAACAGTTTCAAGATTTATTTTTAAATTTAGATGTGCTCGATACTGAATTTGTAAGAAAATTTCTAATAATGTTTGAATCTGCTTTCATATTTTAAAAATGTATTTCAGAAAAGTTATAAGAAACAAAATTCCAAAATCAATAAATGATAAAATCTGTATGTTTATTCTAGATAAATAAGTCAAGTCTGGTCTACTCTTTTATAAAAAAAGTTATTTCAAAAAGCCTTTTATTGGGCTGTAGAGATGGCTTAGCGGTTAAGGCACCTGCCTCCTAAGCCTAAGAACGCTGGTTCCAATCTCCAGCGGTTCCAATCTCCAGGTCCCACATTTAGCCAGATGCAAAGTGACGCAAGGGCACAATGCAGCACTTGACCACAAGGGGGCGCACACATCTGGAATTCATTCGCAGCAGCTGAGAGGCTGCTGGCACGCCCATCTCTATCTGTCTTCCTCTCCCTCTCTCTCTGTCTCTCTCTCTCTCTCAAAAAAAAAAAAAAAAAGCCTTTTATTAAAAGTCTTATGGTAAGGACAATGAAAGTTTTTGCTGGTAGTTATGAGATAAACTGACTAAAGAAGATAAACTGGAGAAAACACTTTAAATGTTGGATGTTAAATGTTTGATGAAAAAGATTGTTACAGAGTGCTTACATAGTTTATAAAGTAAAAGTATGTAGATGAAGGCATGAGTACAGGGGATGTGGATGAAGGTATGAGTAAGCTTAAACAGAAGGTTAAAGACAAAGTACTAAATCAGATTTCAGACTTTCTGAGATATAAAATGATTATTAGCCTAGGGCTTATATCAGACTAACAGAGAATGATCCTGGCTCATAGCAAGTTGCTATGGCATTCAGATTGTAAACTTTAACTCATTGATGCTAATCTGGTTGTAATGGTCATGAAAGATGGAATTTATAGTACCCAACCAAATTATCTAGGTTCCTCTATTTGTCAATGTTTTAACTAAGTCTTACAATTAAAATTGACTCATTAATATTTAATTCTCTCCTAAGGTTATTATATCTACAATCCTGCCTCAAAAAATCTCAGAAAAATTATCTACTCTTTTTTTCCTGTTTTATAAGGTAAATAGACTACATTTGGAGACACTGACAGTATTTACGCTGTCAACCTGCTCTCCTGGCTCACTTGCTCATTCATCCAGAGACCCCTGGGATGAACGCTGGCAGGTAGGGGTGACAGGAAAACTCTATACTCCTAGCATCTCATCATCACCCTCTGGTACTCTTCATATTTCTACACAGTGTATCCCTGCTTCCTGCCTGGTGCAAACTAACCATCACATTCTTTCACAGGAAAAACAAGTCACAGAAAAGATACAATCCACTATAACATGGGCACAATATATCCAATATGTGGTTGATCTTGTCCCCTTTATTAACCATCCTAATGCTTGTAACTGCTTCTTTTGTGCAGCTCCTACCCATCCCCTACTTACTGAAGTCCCTATTAATGCCACCCTTGAATACCCTACATCTATAGTAAGCTATCCCCAATCCCACCTTACTGCTATTCCCCTCTTTGATTCTGGTCAGGGTGTGCCTCTTTGCCTGTCCAGCTCTAAACCAACCAGAGCTGAATGCCTCCTCAGTATTTCCATAACCAGGACCACTTGTGTCAAGACACCTGCTCTCCTTTGGTGCAAAGGGGTAACTACCCCATGCATAAATGTTTCCTCTCCCACTTATTGGACCCCAGTTTTGATTGTCCCACAGGTGTATCTCTACAAGGAAGAAGAAGCAGCTTATGAACTCTAATTTTGCCCCTGTCAACCCAGAGAGACTTCCATCCCCTTCCTGGTGGGCCTTGGAGTGATGCTATCCCTGGGGGCCTATGGTGCTGCAGGAGCTGCCCTGGGACAAACCAACTACCTTGTGGGAGACTTCCAAAACAAGCTTTACCAGGCCATGGTATCCACTACCAACAGCCTCAAATCTCTCCAGAGACATTTGAACCCTTTCTTGGGTGTGGTACTGCAAAACCATAGAGCCTTAGACCTCATCACTGCTGCATGGGGGGACATGTGTGGTCTTGGGAGAATAGTGTTGTGGTAGTTTGAATTGATGGCCCCCAATACATTCAGTGTTTTATTAGTTTGTAGTTTGCATCTGCAGCCACTTGGCTGGAGGCAGTGTCTTTGGGCGGATCTTAAGGTGTGGTGGTGGGCTTGAGATTCCATTGTAAAGATATGCAAAGTGTGCCCAGTAGGAGTTCCTGAGGTGTGCTGTGCTGTGAGGCTTTTGCCTCTCTCTCTTGCCTGGTCTTGTAAAAGCAGGCCAGCTTCTTCTGCCATTATGGAACTTCCCCTGGATCTGTAAGCTTCAATAAATAATATCCCTTCCTCCATGACTTTTCCTGGTCTGGAAGTTCATCTCAGCGAACCTGAAGCTGTCTGCTACAAGTGTGTTGTTGTTGTTGTTGTTGTTGTTGTTGTTGTTGTTGTTGTTGTTAATGAATCAATTATTGTTGAACAAAATGTTAAAACTCTCAAAAAAACTTTACAAGGAGCTGCTTGACTGCTACAAGGCTGAAGACCTCACCACCTGGTTCTCTAACCCTCTAGTCACTTGGCTTCTCCCCTTCCTTGGCCCCCTCCATGCTGTAGGAACCCTATTACTTGTAGCCCCTGCCTTATCAAATTTCTCAGTCAACAAATAACTAATATTGCTAAAGTGGCTACTAATCAGGTCCTCATGCACCATCTAGCTCTGTCTGAACCTATGATAGACTATAAAGGTCTCACTCAACATGATGACAGCGCCCCATTATACAAACAAAGGGGGAGCTGTCGGACACAGGCAGAGCCCCGGGTGAAAGCAGGCCTAAGCTATCAGACATGACTAGGGCCCCCAGACTACAGAGAGGTCATAGCAGCCTGGATCCCGGGGGGGAATCTTGGGTCCTGGGAATGGGCAAGAGTAAGGCCCCTCCCCCCTCTTGGGGGTCACAGTGAGCTTGGGTACCTGGACAATTCTCAGGCCCCAAGGCCAGCAGGAAGAGGTCTACTCCCTGCCCCCCCCCCAGCCCAGTCAGCCAACCACCTTTACACAGCCCATCCCCCTATAACCTTATACCTCTTTCTGCCACTACATAGATCACCTGACCCTCTCCCTATGTGCTGGAATGAACATGCATCTGGCTTATGTGGGACCTGGAAAATTGAACAGGTGTCCTTAGGCTTCACAGGCATGTGCCTTAACAGCTAAGCCATCTCTCCAGCCCTAAAATGTCATTTTTAATTCCCATAAAGCATTGTGTAGTGGGTGATATCATCTGGGTCCAAAACATATTAAATTTTGTGCTTTAGAACATATAAATGTGTACGTGGGTGAGTTAAGATTTGTGTCCAGTGGCTAAAGAGAGAGTTCAGGGGACAAAGTGCTCACAGGCATGAGTACCTGAATTCAGATCCCCAGAACCCACATAGAGTCAGACACTGAGGTGAGCATTTGTAACCCCAGTGCACCTATGGTGAGAAGGGAGGCAGATGGGGGAATCTGCAGAAACTCAGGCAAATGCACTTGTGAATGTGAAACCCTGCTTCAAATGACATGGAAGGTAAGAATCAACAAGTAAAGCTGTCTGCTGACCCTCACAAGCCCACTATGCCTGCTGCACATGTCTATATGAACACACACACCACACACACAGTGTATACATGCACAAACAGCAGAATAAATAAATTGTATCCAAAAGTTAAAACTGAATTCTTTTAATTGTATTACTAATGTTCACTTTGAGCCAGTAATTTTAACCTGAGAATTGGCCTTAAAATAATGTAAACATTTACAAAACTATAAGCCATATAAACATGGCAACAAGGTATGGTTTAATAAATCTATATTTATATAGAGAGATAAATACATTTAGTGGAATGTTAGTCAGTAGTCTATAGTGTGGCATGATATGGGGAAGGTTTTATGCAATAAGAGCTTAGTATATAAAGCCATAGAAAAGGGTACTTTCTCAAAAATGTGACATGGACTTAAGAAAATTAGCAAGGGATATATGTAGTTACCATACTTTTTACCGTTTTACATTGAACTATGGCTGGTGTTTTCATCTGTTGTCCAAACTAATGTAATTTTATTACTTTTACAATTTTTAAAAATGGTCTTGGGCTTTGATACAAGGAAATTAATGATCACTATGGCCCTAGCCTCAAGGAGCAGCTTCATAAGAAGACAAGCATGGCACTGGAAAGTGAATAAAATTTAGGGACAGGATGCTTTTCTTCCAAATCCAGTCTGTGAGGTGATTTCAATGCCATGTGCCATTTAAAGGAAAAGGAAAGAAAAGAAAGTGCATGTGTTCAAGCATCAGGTCACTCACGTGGGACCTTTGTCTTCTCACTATAGTGGAAATAGTTGATGGCCTGGACTTCCAAATGAGGCTGTGAAGAGGGAAGGATGGTCTTGTTTCTTTGTTGAGAAAAATCTAAATTTGACCACTCATGTATCTTTTCTGTGCTCCCTATAATCTTTTCCTTCTCTTCTTTCTTCAGGGAGGAAATAACATGGGTATCACATGGTCCAAGAGAAACATGCTAAACTTCAAGTAATTCTTTGTTTCTTTTAGTCTCTGTCCAGTCATTCTTAGAAGCTGATAGATTTTTCAGTCTGTTTAATACCTCAAGGCTCAGGACAATCAATGATGAATTTGCTGGGGTGCTACATTTACTCAACACCACTCCACTGGTAGTATAAGTGACCTCAGCCATTAGGCCCTTAGGTCAGTGCCAGAAGTTGGGCTATAAACATTCCCTTCAAATTTGTCTTTTGACTTGACCACAAGAAATAACGCACCTTTTTTTTTTTTTTAACTTTTGCAAGACATTAAGACATTGTGCCTCTTGTGTTTAGAGATGGAGTAAAAAAAAAAAAAAATCAATTAAAAATTTGAGATCTGGGAGGGAGTGGAATTTCCATGGTATTTCAATTCATATGTCAATAACATTTGTAAGTTACATCATAATTATTTCTCCCAAATGCTGACATTCATTCAACAGTGATATAGCTGTGAAGCAAGTGAAGTTTTTAATTTTTAAAGTAACAACCTGAAGTCATGCCTGTTCATGATTAAGAAGTGGAAACACAGAGACATTCCAACCATGGGCCTCACAGGGCTGAACATCATTTTCTTCCGCCCAACCTCCCCACCCACTGCATCAAATCTGCATCACAGAATGGCACTTTTCTCTTGCTTAAATTTGGTTTGAAAGTGAAGTGTAACTTTCTGAATAATTATTTTCAGCTTGTAAATGGTGTCTCTCGCTAACCAACCAAGCATATAACAAGAAGATGAAGATGAGACTTATTTTCACTTCATTTCACTCTTTGTAATTGACAAGCTCTTGCTGGGTGTCAACTTTAAAAGATGACAAATCCTAAATCTTAGAGGACCCAATTCAATAGTTCAGCTTTCTAAATTGTTTGCAAATTAATCTACATTTTCAAATGAGTCAGGCATGAAATATAAGATGACATCTATATTACTAAAATATTAATTTCCTTGTCTTTCTTTTTTTTTTGCCAAAGACAAAAGGTGCATTTAAAATTTCCATTTTATTAAGATTCTTTACAAATGAACATACACTCTGCATTTTAGTGGCTGGGATGTTTGTAATTTATTTTGAACTAATTCATTTCTAGCTACTTAATACAAGTTATTTGGTTCGTAAATGCTCTGTGCATTGATGAAGGAAAATTAAATTTGTGTAGTATTTTCAACATATTACATTTTTAATGAAGGCTTATTTGGGTTCAACAAATGAAATAACTTGAGCCCTGCTGGTTTATTGTTTAGTGTGAGCCCTCTCTTCACTTGGCTGTGGCCTCAGTTTACCCATGTGTCAGTAAACTCTGCTATGTTATTTTCATGATGCTAATTGCTAGTTGTACATAGCTCTGCACATTTTTAATTCCTGACTACACTTACCATAACACTGATGTTAGTGATTTACTGAGGCTGTGGAATATAGAATAGATGTTGTGAGGTTTTCCATTTCTCTAAAATGACATTTCAGATGATTTTAAACTTCATTGATTAACCATATTTTCTGTATTTAATAGTTAACTCCAATATCACAGTTGAAGATATTGATCTAAATTAATTAATGATCATTAGGGGAAGGCCAAATCATGTTTCTTCTAAAGGTACCACATTGCAAATAAGACAATTTCTTGACTACCATGATGTATTCTGTTAAAGAAAGCAGGACAATATCTCCATTTCAGGAATGCAAGTGAAAGAATTTGTATTGCTTTAGATATTAGATTTTAAAAAATATTTTTATTTATTTATTTATTTATTTATTTATTTATTTATTTAACAGAGAAGGAGGAAGAGAGAGAGAGAATGGTCGCACCAGGGCCTCTAGCCACTGCAAATGAACTCCAGACATGTGAGCCCCTTGTGCATCTGGCTAACATGGGTCCTGGGGAATCAAACCTGGGTCCTTTAGCTTTGCAAGCAAATACCTTAACCACTGAACAATCCCTCCAACCCAGTATTAGATTCTTTTGACTACCTGTCATCATCAAGTATTATTTGGCTTAAAATTAATAGCAAATAAATTTATTACTGGAAGCAAAGGAAACATTTTCATGAGCAAGACACTACCCCAGGATCAGAAACAGTGGACAGTGAAGCAGCCAGTCATGTAACAGCTAAGTCCACCAGAGGTGTGTGTTCATAAACATTGTTTAAATTATGTTTGTAGAACTAACAGGGACACTGCAGACCCCTCACCCAACTTCATTACTTGATAGAAATTCTGAGACAAGGATAATTAGTCTAGATATAAAAGAAGAAAATTGTTAAACATAGGTACCTCAGAAAATAGTTTAAAGAAATAAAATAGTCTTTTATATGCTGCTGCATTTTGTTAAGTTTGTAAATGAAGAAGATAAAGATAGCTGTTTGTTCACAGATGGATGATTGAGTTGAAGACTAGCCCAGACCAAGGTGGCCCCACTGTAAGCCTAATGGAGAGATGGCCCAAAAGCTCTGCCCTTGAGTTGCTGATTCAGCTGCGCCCATCAAGAAAGGGACAGAATCTTTATCTGATGTAAATCAATGAAGGGAATATAATTTAATGCAAAACTCTGGGATTGAACACAGGGAGAAACCAGAGACTCTAATTGGGGATTCCAAAACAATTATGCATGAGTCCTTCTTTGATTTCAATGGTTCTAATATTACCGTTTCACTAATTAAAACTGAATCTCTTGACTGAATGTTCTTCATTGAACTGTGCTGACTGTATTTCTAAACTGCTCGGTCCCACACTGGCTACATTGCACCAAAAATTTCTATATCCTGCATTTGGACATGGTATCTCATATCCAGACAGTGTCAGTTACACCTGCTAGTTATGAGGATCCATTTCTTCAGCTTTCAAGCTTGCACCACTCATAGATCCCAGTGTAAGATAGATTATTGTAATATAAAGCAGTTACTGTACATATGTCTGACTATCCTTAGACTGTATGATTCTTGAGAACATAAATTTCTACTCTCGATATAATGCCAACGATGTGCCATGATCCAAGTTGTTGTCAGATTTTGTTGTTGTTAATGGATGAATTTGGGTTGTTTCTCCCTCTCATTCTGTCTTAAAGTTTGGGGTTAAGAAAAATGTAGAAATGTATCTAATATGTTGAGCCACTTTTTCTTTCTCAGCTTGAGAATTTCAAAGGTGCTATGTAGTCCCTCTATGGAAAGATTGATATGTGGCTCAGACATGAGTCACAAAGCAGCTGTATCTCTGACTCTTTCCTTTCTTTGGAAGAATTTCCAACTTGAAAACAAGGAAAGGAAGTGGGTGACATAAGGAACTAGTCACTCATGTCAATTGATTAGGAGTTTCGATGGTCCATGCTGTAGTTTCCCTATTGCTCTGGTAATCCTGGATTGTTGACATTACTATTATCACATTAAAATCCTGGCCCTTTGAGGATCATTCAAATGCCTGATCAAAAGATCCATTAATAGATTGATGCTTAGGACAATGCTTTTCATTTATGAGACACTAAAAAAATTAAATAATGGAGAGAATTGAATTGATCATGAGTTTGTCAGTTGTTTTTCTTTCTAGTTGTAAAATCTGTTTAGAAATTATTTATTAGGTTCTGAGAAGATTTTTCAGCAGTTAAAAGTGCTTGCTTACAAAGCCTTCTGGCTTGGATTCAGTTTCCTAGTACCCACATAAAATCCAGATGCACAAAATGGCACATGCATCTGGAATTTGTTTGCAGCAGCAAGAAGGCTTAGAACACCCATTCTCCCACCCCCACTCTCTCTCTCTCACTTACTTAATCCAAAGAAATTCTTTAAATGCCAAAATCATTTGCATTCTGAAGGATACCAGCCTTCCTCATTTCACAATCTTTCATGGAATCACAATTTCTATAGAAAGCTGCACATACCTCCTGCCTTGGTTCAGTCCCAGCAAACTCATAGAAAGATACAACTCCTAGGAAGATAATGAATGCTCCAACAACATGAGACCACAGACACTCAGCTAAAAGACCTGAGGGTTCATCAAAGCACTGGAGCTGTGGTAGTATTGGCAATTGCCCTTCCATCTGATGGAGTCTAGTGACAGGATCTCACTAAGAGCTCAAGCCATCCTTGAACTCACCATGAAGCCCTAGCTGGCCTTGAATTTATTATTCTCCTGCCTCAGTCTCCTGCATGCTGGGATTGCATGTGTAAGGTACCATATTAAACATGCATTCTTGTTTCTGCTCTTATCTGTGGTAGTGTAAAATTACTGTTCAGTGAAAGATGTGAAAAATCATGCATACATTTCATCGTTGGTTGTTCATTTGATGTTCAGAGCATTGTTATGGTTTCTAGATTCTTCCCCAGTATTGCTCATCACATAGGTAACTAATACCCTCTGTCTTAGGACAAGAATTTTTTAATACTTTTATAAAGGAATAGACAATAAATACTTTCATCACAAAAGTCATATAGTCTCTTTTAGAGCTACTCGATTCTGTTATTGTGCAGCAAGAAAGCAGTAATATGCAATGCATAAAGAAATGAGCATAATTGCATTCCTATAAAACTTTATTTACACAAAAGGTTCTGGGAGGTTGAGTCTTGGGCCATAGGCTTCCAATCCTTGGGGCTTCTTTTTCTGTATCATTTCCAGTAACACTGTCATAGTCTTTCATATCTGGAATCACATCTACTTAAGATTAATTCCAAACCTTTAAAGAAGCTTTGTCCTCAGTCACATGAATGTGCAGCACTGATTTTCTTGTGAAGTATAATTATGTGCCTTTCTGCTTCTTTTGTGAGGATGAAAATACTACATGGGAAATGTATTTTTCTATCCATTATATGGAAAGTTAATGTGGAATTGTTTTGATGATCATTACATTTGTGAAATTATTCAGATCAAGTGTTCTTACACTATTAATCTTAGAAATAAAAGATTTAAATGTAAGAAAAAAGGTTTTTTTTTCCCAAATGTGACCATATCAAGCCGAAAAAAAATTATACTAAGTGAAACCTTTACTTCTTAGTGTCCCTGAATTATATCCATCCTTCCTCAGTCACTGCATGACACCTTACAATGCTCACAACAGATATCAATGGTTTTCTTCCTCCCCGTGCCATTTCTAATTAAGAAATAATTCAATGATTCAACAGTATCAAAGGTTTTGGTTCAATAATTATATTAGCAAAAATAATTATGGGACCCTAATCATGCCTTTCAAGTGTGCTCTGATCAATTTCTAGTAAGATTTTACTAGCTTTTATTTTTTACAATTTTATCTTTAATGTATGAAACTGTGTCCTTAAAACAAAAATACAGCTGCAGAATCCAGCAAGAAAATGGAGTCTACATTCACTGAGCTGTGAAATGTGAAGATCTATTCAACTCCATTAACTATGAAGCAGACATCATCCACTAACACACTGGACAGTGAATGGATGGTTATGTGTGGAGCACTGCATGTCCACATCACAAGGAGACAAAGTCTCTTCTAGCTGTTACAGATTCCAGTCCACATATTCTGGTTGAAAGGTGAACAGGATGTTAGCTGTGTGATCCTTTCCAGAGCTCAGTTCTCTGCAATGCCAGCACCACAGGAATTTCAAAAAAGTTCCCTGAGAGAATTATCCAGGACCTTTATTTTCATAGTACAGAAAGATTAGCTCTTCAGCATATTTTTAATTTGGGGAAACTTCCAACCACATAGCTTTCAAATAACATTTATGTATTAAACAACCTATTAAGGTGTTTACTGTAAATTTTATGTTAACACAGGGTGCAAACAGGAAAGTGAATAATCAGGTTTTCATATCTAGGAAGACACTGAAGGTGGAATTAACTTAACATGGATGTCAGCAATGTTTTCTTTGCAAATGTGTGTGTGAGATGTGCATCCATGCCTGTTTATATATGTGGGAGTGCATATCTTTGCAAATAGCTAAGGAGACCAAGGACAATGTCAGATGTTATTCTCAGGCATGCTGTCCACCTCTTTTTTATTTTAGAGAGAGAGAGAGGAGAGAGAGAGAGAGACAGGAAAGAGAGAGAGAGAGGGAGAGAGAGGGAAAATTGGCTTGCCAGGGCCTCAGCAACTGCAACCAAACTCTAGTGCTTACACCATCTAGTGAGAAGTTGCCACCTTGTGCTTACCTCACCTGTGTACATCTGGCTAATATGGGATACAGAGAGTAGAACATGAGTCCTTGGTCTTCACAGGCAAGCGCCTTAATAGCTAAGGCATCTCTCTAGCCCTGTCCACCTCTTTTTGAAACAGGGTCTCTCTTTGGCCTGAAGCTCACTGATTCAGATAGACTGCTAGCCAGCAAGCCTCTCCAGCACTGCAATTCCAGGCACAAACAACCATTCAGGTCCTTTCTACCTGGGTTCTGATGACTGAACTCAGTTCTTTAAGCTTGAAAGGAACATACTTTACCAACTGAAGTATGTCTATAGCTGAATTTCAGTAACTTTGAAGGGAAATTATTCATATTTGTTTTTATTCTATACTTCCATGATTAATGTTATAAGATATTAATAGTGAAGAAGTGTTTATAAAGATTAAAGTAACTCATTTTTTAAATCTGTTGCTCATTTGGCAATTTTTTTGTGATACTCCAGTTTTAAAGATTTTATAGAGAAAAATGCTAACCTAGCACCACCATAATGATCAGCAAAAACTGTTATATGTATAGTGAGGGACAGTATTTAGGGATACAAATGGATAACGTGAGTAAATATCATAACTCCTCATAGAATTTGTTCTATATACACACACTAAGCTTGTGTGTATAGAAATGAGGCATTTGTAAGTAATTCAAAGCAGTATGAGGTGGTCAACAGTAGCTGAAATGAGTCAGGACTGCAGAAAGACTCCATGTTTTTATCACATGTAACAAGAGTGGTATGATTGTAAGAAGCAGGCACATCTGTGTGCTTGACACTGTTCTTAGTGCTTCCCACATGCCATTTATTGCTCACAACTTCCAGATGAGTCTTTTCTCCCTCCCTCTCTTTCTTTCTTTCTTTCTTTCTTTCTTTCTTTCTTTCTTTCTTTCTTTCTTTCTTTCTCTTTCTTTCTTTCTTTCTTTTTCTTTCTTCTTTCTCTTTCCTCCCTCTCTCTTTTCTTTCTTTCTTTCTTTTTCTTTCTTCTTTCTCTTTCCTCTCTCTCTCTCTTTCTTTCTTTTTTGAGAAAGACAGAGAGAGAATGGGCACACTAGCGGCCTCTCAGCCACTGTGAATGAACTCCAGATATGTCGCCCTCTTGTGGGAAAGTGGGGCATTGCACCCTTGCCTCACTTTGTGCATCTGGCTAAACGTGGGACCTGGAGAATTGAACGGGCATTCCTAGGCTTAGCAGGCAGGCACTTTAAATGCTAAGCCATCTCTCCAGCCCCAAATGAGTCATTCTATAACTTCCATTTTAGGAGGCTGGAGAGATGTCTTAGCAGGTAAGGCATTTGCCTGCAAAACCAAAGGATCCTGGTTCGATTTTCCAGGACCCACATAAGCCAGATGCACAACGGGGTGCATGCATCTGGAGTTCGTTTGCAGTGGCTGGTGGCCTTGGCATACCCATTCTTCCTCTTTCTCTCTCTCTCTGACTCTCTCAAATTAATTAATTAATTAAAATATATAACTTCCATTTTAGAGATGAGCAGATGGAGAACATGAAAGAACTTGCCCAAGTTCATGTAACACAAAGGAGGAGAGGCTGAGCCAGTGCAGGATCGTGACTCCATCCCTCCCCATAACATGCTTCTCCAGTCCAAAACCTCACTTCTTAGTACTGACTGAACTACGTTTTCTTTAGTATTCCCAAGGTCCCTGATCATATCAAAATATGATCAGTTATGGGGAACTTAAATATTCATCCATTATCTATGTCATCACTAAACCAAGTGCATAAATTTTATCTTGAGAATTCAGTCAATAAGTGAATATTGTGTTATTATAGGACAATGCTTACACTTACCAAGTGACTTGTTGCCACTTTTTGGTATATAATTATACTGGGTTTGAAGATTTTAAGTTTAATTTTATCCCTGATCATAAAGCATTAGAATACTGATAATCCACCCTCCATTGAATCCCTTCTTATTTCCAATTAGTCTCTTCTATATTGATGCCATCATGAAGGGCTTGTTTGGGTATAGTTTTAGGCACTTTGAGGTCATGAATATCAAGACCATTTTGTGTCTGGAAGATTGTATTGTAAGCGGTCTTCCTTTGGCTTTTAGATTCTTTCTGCCTCCTCTTCCACAATGGACCCTGAGCTTTAGAGGGTATGATAAAGATGTTTCAGTGCTGAATGCTCCACTGTCAATTCTTCTCAGCCCTTTGAGGACTTTTGAGTCACCCCAGTGGTCACTACCATCTGAAAAGGGAAGCTTCTCTGACCAAAAGTGAGACCAATATTAATATATGGCTACAAACATAAAAAAAATGCTTAGAGGGCAGTTTTGTGAGAGTATTTACATCAGTTTTGAAGGAAATTTCTATAATTATGATCTAACTTATAATACTAGGGACTGCATGATGTCTTTATATAAGAAACATTAATTCACTTCAAATGTTCTAGGCAAGTCCTAATAAAATATATTTTATAATACAACAAACAAAATATCATCTCCTATAAAATCATAGGAAGAAAAAGTGAAAAGTAATTATTTGTGGATTTTTTTTTCTTTCTCACTTTCCCCATTTTTCAAAATTTCCTGTAATAGCTCAAGAGCAATTACACTCAATTTTGAAGTTGGGCATTTTTGAGAGAATCATTAGGATACTTTCATGTCTGGTCCATGCTTATCATCATCTTAGAAGTCACCAAAGATATCATATTTATAATGTTCTGAACTCAAATCTCTACATTGACTGAAATACATTTCGAGAGAAAGTCATTAAATAGACACAGAAAGCATACTTACTCTGAATCCATTTTACCAACATTTCCTGCCATGCAATTCAACTTTGAAGGTGAGCTGACATTAGATCTTCATGTAATGTCTGAGTAGAAAAAAAAATGTAGTTTGAATTTGATAGCTCTCTCCTTACTAATTCTTTGAATTATGACTCTTATGTATTTCAATTAATCTTCCTAATGGCACCAATCATTTTTGTGGGGTCAGGGTTTTGCCATAACATAGATCACTATGGTGTAATAATTTTTCTTTGTTAGTACAGCATATCTAATCCACTACTTCCTTTGTATGTTTGACTGAAGTTGGTAGAACCATAGTTCAGACAAATGAGGGTGTGTGGATGACCTCAAAATGGGGCCTGGCCTTAAGAAAATCATTTAATAGAGCAACTGACTCTATTCTTTTCTTCACTCTACTTTTATCAAGAAATGATGTATCTCAGGCAACTAGTCTAAGATATTAAAAGAATGAAAGTGCATTTGTATGATATTAAGCTGTGCACTTCCCAGCTCAAACATAAACATTATATTCATGTACGATTTACACAGAAATTTTAGTTTTCTGAATAACAGGCCATCAAGAATGGAAGTTTTTCAAAATTGTAGTCCTTTAGATGTTATAATTAGATTAATTACATATCCAGAATAAACAGTTCTTAGTCACATAAAACACTCCTGCCACATTATACACACTTTTGCTATGATGGGAATTGAAAGCCAATAAAATATGTTTTGAAATAAATAAAGCCACATGTTCCCAAAGCTCTTGCTTACCCCTCATTAATGAACAGATGCAGTGGAAAAGATGTGCTCCAAACATCTGCTCAAGCTAAAAGGGCATTCTTATTTTTCAATTTTAATATTAAATTTGCTAACCTAAGTAATATTATTTACCACTTTCATATGAATAATCTGCTGCTTAACAATTCTGAAGCCCTATATTCATAAGCAAACTATCTCGGCAAAACGAGCTGCTTTGAAGAGGTCTGAGTATATAAAAGCACTCAGGGGAAGAGATCTTACTACCAGAGAATCATACAAGCTCGGGTTCTAAAGTGCTGGGCTTGTGCACGGACTCAGCCAACGTGACTCTCCTGTCCTTGAACAGACAGGATAGGGAGAGTCTGGTGACAATGAGATGAAGAAAAGACTCTAACAGTAACCTAGAGGGAAAAGAAGACAGAGAATGCTCGTGAATGACAGATCTATAAATGGCCTCATTATTGCTAGAAAAGGAAAAGGGACTGTATTTCAATATGCCCACAATAAGAAGTCAAGTTTGAACTGGATTCTAGATTTTCTAAAGCCAGTGCAGGTACTCATCAGTACTATTTCAAGGCAAAGGGCTGGAAACATGAGTCCCCTAGCTCCATGTGGTAGTCTGGTCACAGGAAAACTTTCCCTGAAAAACAAGGTCGGCTTTGCAGCTCTTTTGTGAAGGACTGAGTGCAAGACTAATGCTCCTTGCTCGACAGCCCCAGTGAGAGAGTTTGGGTTATGCTGCTACAGGGAGGTTGTTGTAGTATCAACCAATCAGACAAAAATCGGCTAAGAATTTCAGCAAAAGAAATCCTGCAAACAGTGAAATCTCTGCATTGGGATTCTGTGACTGCTGAGATCTCTAGGAGCTGGGAGTGTGGAGAGGTCACACCAAGTTCACAATAAAAATACTTGGAAGTGTTCCTAAATGTCACATTTTGGGGGAAATGATTGAAAGATTACCTTATATAGGTATATGCATCTCAAACTATAACTACTCACCAGGTCCAGATATACATATACTTTTGGTCTGTATCACTACTGAACTAAAAGTGATATCATCTTTGCAATGATCTGGTGTGAAATTGGCTCTCCATGACCATCCTTACTCATGTAAACATATGTGAACTTGGCAAACATACAGATGCTGCCCTGGGGAGATGAGCCCATGTTCCAGCCCTGCTGCTATGGGTGCTGCTCTGTGGTAAGTCTACACTCACCTGGACCTGAACTGTAGGAAGGCAAGTGCAGGGTTCTGATGGGAAGTCAGAGGAGTGCTAGGCATTTAAACACCAGGGGCATCTGCTTAAAGCATAGATATAAAATCAGGTTACCTGGGGCAAGAGGTGATGATGTAAAATTGTTCCATTCTGGGCAAAGGAAACAGTTCCTGAAACATTCTTATTTCAAGGTCTTGACTTGTAATTGATGTCAAATACAAATTTAGATTTTCATCCTTTTAATGTGTGTGTGTGCCTGTTCATGTGTGTGAGTATGTGTCACAGCCTGTTTGCAGAGTTCAGGGGATAACTTTGGACGTTTGTCCTCACTTTCCACTTTGATGGAGGCAGTGTTTCTCTCTCTCTCTCTTTCTGCATTGTTCACAGTTGTGTTGACCAGGCTAGCTTGTCCTTGAGCTTCTGGGAAATGTCTCTACCTCCCTTCCTGTCATAGGCACATGGGATTAGAAACACCCACCACATCATCAGGCTCTTAATAAGGGCTCTGGGGATCCAAACGCAGGTACTCAGAGGTATATAGCAAATGATTTTTCCACTACGCCATCTTCCCAGCCCCAGTTTTTATCTTTTAAACTCTACTTTGAGGTACATTCAGATGTGCCACATAACACTATTTTCAAATTTTCTTGGAAACAACAAACACTTGATGCCTAACTTATTGTTTGGTCCAATGTGTTATGTGTGCTCAACGTAGTGTCCTTGGCTCACTTCTTTTTCAATGGAAAAAGAAAAGAACAAAAGCCATTTAATTCCCTGAATCTTAAAATACGTGCTGGGTTGATATTGGGATACAATTTTTGATATCTATACATCAGCAGCACTAAAAGTATGTTCAGGACATGGTGATATACAAGTATAATCCAAACACTAAGAAGGCAGAGAGGCAGGAGGATCTCCAGCCTGGGCCACAAAGCAAGTTTGAGATCAGTCTCTGCTACATGGAGAGATCTTGCCTCAAAACAAACCAAAACTAAACACACCTATGAAAAATAACAACAAAAAATGTATTTTAAAAGTAGAAATAAAGATGGGACTGACATTGATTGGCATGATAATAGTTCTGACTAAATAATTTGTGAACTGTTTTACATTTTCCTATAGTGATTCCACAAATTTACTGAGCTTCCATATAATTTTTTGTCACTGAGAAAAAGTATAGAAAGTTATGGCACTGCAACAGCTCCAAAGTCATCACATTCTTAAACCTGTAACACTAAAAGTGATATACAGAGCTTGTTCAGAGATACGGGCTTTTAAAAGATAACTGACAGTTATTTCAATAGTACCTTCCATACTATGTTCAAAGAAATAACATTTCCCTCTCAAAAAAATTTACATTAAAAACAAGTATATTGATTACTATAATTTTCTGTTTATAAAGATCTCACATACCTTTATTGGTGTTTTGTGAACATTACTATTTTTTCCCTGATCCTGTATTTTGGAATCATTATTATGTTTTATTTTTATTTATATATTTATTTATATTATTTGAGACACACACACACACAGAGGAAGAGGCAGAGAGAGAGAATGGGCACACTAACAGCCTCTCAATCTCTGTGAACAAACTCCAGATGCATGCACCCCCTTGTGGGCAAATGCAGCATTGCGTGCTTGGATCACTTTTGCATCTGGCTAAACATGGGACATGGAGTTCGAACGGGTATTCTTAGGTTTGGCAAGCAGGCACCTTAACTGCTAAGCCATCTCTCCAGCTCTCTGTTTCATTTTTGCAAAAGTAATATTAATTTATTCAATATTATAAAAAAACTTGTTTTGTAATTTCACTCTGCTGAGCACCAGATTATATACCATCTTCAGAAATTTTAAATTCTACAAGAGAAATTAAACCAAGTACTACGACATTGTATTTATTTATTTATAAAAATATTTTTATTTTTATTTATTGATTTGAGAGAGAGAAAGAGATAGAAAGAGAGAGAGAGAAAGTGAGAGAGAGAAAGAGAACATGAGTGTACCAGGGCCTCCAGCCACTGCAAACAAACTCTAGATGCATGTGCCACCTTGTGCATTTGGCTTATGTGGGTACTGGAGAATTGAGCCTTGAACCAGAGTCCTTAGGCTTCACAGGCAAGTGCTTAACTGTCAAGCCATCTCTCCAACTCAACATTGTATTTTTAAATACTGACAAACACTATCTTGAAGAGTGAATCTAGGTCAAGACTCTAGTTGGAAACTAAGGTCAGTGGGCAAAGTAGGAAAGCATGAAAAACTCTTCATGTTTTCAGGAACACAAAGGGCATAGAGAAATATGTTCTGTGCCAAGAGAACAACATGCAGGGTGGTTTGTATTAGTGAAGGTGCCCAGGAGAACTGTGGGGGGACTCAGAGTAAGTTTTGTGTATCTGTGTTCAGGGTGTACCTGTGAATTGTAGTTGAGGATGCAACCATAGACCTAAGGAGTCTTATATCAAGAGAATGCCAAATGGGGAAATAATATTTAAAGGTTTATATGTCAAACCAGTAACTCAATATCAAGTAATATGGAAGTTAGACGGAGGGTGCTAGTGTACATCAAGAATGTTTCTGCTGAAGCTGTATTGATGTCATACATGCAGCAAATACAACAAAGATGAGCAATATTTAGTCAACAACCAGAGGCACATTTGTTTCTTTAGGAACTTAACTGTCTATTCTTTTTTTTGTTTTTTCAAAATGGATTTGAAACAGGATTAATACATATTGGTTGACAGCTCAGTGGCTCAAAGAAGGCTGGGTTACAGGACTATAAATACCTGAGTTATAGAGAAATACGTGGTTGAATCATTTGAAACCTTGTTCTGAGGTAGATAAAGGATCAATTCCAATACAGTGATGAGGAATGCATCAAGGGAGCCAATCTAGGGAACAACGCTGTTCTCCAGAAGAGAGCCTGAAGAGTCACGATTTTGTGGCTGTAAAACATACTACTCATTTTAAATTAAATTATGCAATGCCTGAGAGAAATAATGAAATGGAATTTATTATCAATCAAGAAAAATAAACAACAGTCTGAAGCCTAGTAAGAAATTATTCCATCATGAGATCTAAGACTCACTTGTGTTGTTTTCTCACATCACTAGATTGGCTACTCTGCTCTCCCACCATGTGATTCAAGTTAGGGCTGCTTGTTGCTTCTCTTTCAGGATGTTTTTTTGTCCCAAATTTCATCCTAATGTTCTGTGACCAGATACCAGAAAGTACGCCACCAAGCTATATGATGTCGGAAATCTCAGTCAGCGTTTCAAAGAGAAGAGTCACTTTGAGGACAATGATAAATGAGACACACTGAGTTTCTGGCATCATCATACTTTTTTCTTCTAGAGATGTTACATTTTGACTCGTTCAGAGTTTAAAGGGTATAGTTTTTTACACATTAAAGATTCTTTCATTATCCTCTAATGTACTCTATATATATGATCAAAAGGAAAAGAGCTATGTTTAATTTTTAAAAATCCATTTGTGAAGGTTTTAAACAATGTAGTAGATAACATAGAGGCCCCAAAACATCTGTACAATAGATGTGTATCAGTGGCCAGATTAATAGGATGAAAAGTAAGAATATCTTTAACTACAAAGACTCCTTTGTTTTTCTGGAGCTAGTAGCTTAAGCCAGCCTCTTAAAGTCAATGTTTGTCTAAAGTATATATAGCAAGAAAAATATATTAGAAAAATTAATTCTATATCTAAAACAGTAGGTGGAAGATGAAACTACCCAAAGCACAAGAAAACTTTTATAGATTTTGAAATGACTGTAACAATAATAAGCAAAGGGTTGTGAAAATTGTTGTAGTGTGAAACACTGTATGATGTCCTACAAGGATGTGTAGAACATGTGCAGAATTCAAATATAGTTCTCATGATGGAAGTTATATCATACAAAATCCAACTATTCCTTCTCAGGATATTCTAATCCCAAAAGCCTCAAGATTATTAACCAAATACTATGTAAAGTAGTTGATCATGCAATGATTCAAGTAAACTACTGATTTTTTCCCTGATAACTGACTTCTTACAATAAATAACTTTGGCCTGAATTGATGATACTTTGAATATAAATATAAATAGTAAATAAATATGATAGGGATTTTAAATTTTAATAATTTTAGTGAATTCTTTACAATTCTTAAGGATCTCAACACATGACAATTGACTGAGTTTCTCATGACTGGCATTTGTAAGAAAGTCCTACAAACTCAAATTCCCATCTTAAGCTTGGGTAAAAGATCAATAGTACAGTTGACAGGCTGACTCTGAACAAAATGATTCCAGACCCACATCCATGAAGAGCACTAAGTCAAGAGCATGAATGGAGGGAGGCATAAAGAAGACCAAAAGTGTAGCAGCATGATAGAAATATTTGATTTCTCCCAGATCAGAAATTACTCTCTATTGCTCTTACCTATCTGTAGGTCCCTTTTCCTCCAGTGTATCTTTAAGACACAGGGAGGCATAAAGAAGACCAAAAGTGTAGCAGCATGATAGAAATATTTGATTTCTCCCAGATCAGAAATTACTCTCTATCACTCTTACCTATCTGTAGGTCCCTTTTCTTCCAGTGCATCTTTAAGACACATAGAGTCTAGGTGACTGAAGACTCAAAGATACTGTCAACATACACTTGGTATTAAGAGCCTCTCCCTGTCAGTGTGATTCTATCTAGAAGACACTATAAGAAGGAACAAATTCAAATGCCAACAAAAGACAAAAAATGGGTATAATTTTATAACAATTACCACCTAGAAACAACTTTATCCACTTGAAATTTTCCTCACTCTGTTTGTGATTACAGAAAAGTTTTCCCTGAAGCTTTCTGTTTAGCCTTTTTCTGATTCTTACATTAATCTTTCTCATCTAGCATTCTGAATACTTCCCAGACTTGGGGTTTGACTAATTTCTTATCTATATACTCTTAATAATAAATTAATAATAATTTTAAAATGGAAAAATGAATACATTTCAAACAAAATAACTTTTTAGTCTTAATAATAGAAAATTTGAACATGCTGGTAATTATGGAAGTTAAAATTTTACTGTTCAAAAGGTAAATGATAAGATACAGATCTGGTAATTATATAGCTCCAATGTACATTCACTCTTCTCCACATTGCTTATATGTAAAACTAAAAGTATACACACACACACACACACACACACACACACACCACCTACATCACAAACATCTGGTAATAAACCTGACATCATAACCTGTCATCTATTGTGATTATTTACACATTTTCTTCTAAAATTTGCTAAAATTGCAGAATGCTATGCCAGATTCAGCACATAAAAGCAAAATGTTTGTCTTTTGAAACTAAATCCACAAATACAATTTTCAGTTATCATTTCTACTGGTTAGATTAGTAATAGAATATGTATAAACAAGTCATGTGTAAAGAAAACTACATTACAAATGCTATCAAGATGTTTGATATATAATTCAGTTTCCTATAATGGAATTCAAAAACTAAATTAAACAAGACTTAACAGAAATATATGTATCCTAGCTACAAATGTTTGGCTTATATGTGAGTTGGAATAAAGAGACCAGTAAGCTAAAATGTGGCTCTAAGGGAGGGCAGAGAGAGGAGGACTTAAGGGGATGGTTTGTATATATGTAAGTAGAAGAACAAATTACTGGGGGTGGAAAGGTCTAAGTGAGATCAGAGGAAGAGATTGAGTAAAATAAGGGTAGGGGGAGGGTATGAATAAGCCATATGGTAAAATTTTGGAGGGGGGACAATGGCACAACCAGAAGAGACAGATTACTAGAAAAAATTCAGTGCCAAATATGGGATATCTTCTGGTGAGTTGTTGGCCAGGGAGGACTCTGAGGCTACCAAAACATTATAGGCCATTGCCAAGGCTCTTGGTTTCCTACCAGGAGTAGATGGTAAGACCCTATTGCTGTAGACTCCACAAGCTTGAGCTGCAAGTCACTGAGAAATCTTGTTGGACCTGAGCTGAAAACCTCTGCCATGTAGACTAGATGACAGAAAGCTGGAAAAAACTATGCTGCATGCAGCTTTATGGGAGAGAAGTCATCAGTGGAGATAAACAAAAGTGGACACTGCAAACCTTAAGTTTTGCCAGCTGGGCCAGTTGAGCCAACAGATGCAATAGTGACATGTCTGTTATGGGAGAAACTAACCACTCTCTAATTGGACTGGAGGCCCACTCCATGGGAGGGAACACATCCCTGATATTGAAAACCAGTGACAGGGAGGTCATGAGCTCTAGGGGTGTAATGCCTGCTGGTGTCTGGATAAATGCATATATTATGCATTATATTATTGGCCTGCAAAACCAAAGCCAAAGTACCCAGGTTTGATTCTCCAGGACCCATGCAAGCCAGATGTAGAAGGTGGTTCATGCGTACAAGGTTCATTTGCAGGACTAGAGACCCTAGCATGCCCATTCTTTCTCTCTGTCTCTATCTTCTTCTTTCTCTCTCTTTCTCTCAAATAAATAAATATGATAAAATAAGAATCTAGCCACAACAAATTTAAGTCAGAAGGGAAAAGATGACAAATATATTTTAAAATGTATAATCATACTAATAACTGAGAAAATTAAATCACTATCACATGTTTTTCATAACCCCAAATAATTTATATTAAAAACACCTGCTATCACATAGATCATTGTATAAATTTTGGTGGTAATATATGCTATAACCATTTAACAAAATAATGCAACATCATTTATTTAAATAAGCATAAGTTGTGATTCACACTTAGCTAAACTTTTTAAATTAATTAGGGGCTGGGGAGATGGTCCAATAGATAAAGTACTTGCCATGCAAACATGAGGATCTGAATTTGACCTCCAATACCCATGTAAAAACTAGGCATAGTGGCAAGTACCTGAAATCTCATCATTAGGGAGGCAATACATACACTAAATCACACAAAAGTTGGTTTAGTGTTGGAGAGATGCCTTAGTGGTTAAGGCACTTGCTTGCAAAGCCTAAGCACCCAGGTTTGTGTCCCTAGTATCCATGTAAGCCAGATGCATAAGGTGGCGTATCTGTCTGGAGTTCATTTACAGTGGCAAAAGGCCCTGGCATGCCTATTCTCTCCCTCTCGCTCTCCCTCCTCCCCTCTCTTTCACTTTCTCTGCCTCTTGCTCTCTCTCAAATAAAATTAATAGAGTACTTTTTTAAAAGTTGGCTTATTTTTTTGAAAAGTTAAAAATTTTGCAAAACCACAGCTAAACTAAACAAAAATAAAAAGAATAAACAGCAAAATTATTAAAATTACAGAGAAAATGAGAATGACCTTGTAAGTTTTAAGAGTTCCCTGAGACTTGGGAGGTTCTCAGTCTTGTTTATTTCTTGAGTTTTAATGAGCTTCCTTCAAAGATGAAATAGTTTTAATTCAGAGGAAATTGATATACACAAAAGCTAACCAAAGAAATAAAGGAACCCTACAATAAAAACTTTAAGACACAGAAAAAAAAAGAAATTAAAAAAGAAAACAGAAAATAACACTACTTTCCATGCTCATAGATTGACAAAATTAGTAGTATGAAACTGGCTATATACTGAAAGAGATCTACAGATTCCATGTAATCCCCATCAAAATCCTGAAATTCTTCACAGAACTAGAAAAAATTCCCCCAAACTCATATGTAAACATAAAAGACTCCAATAATCACACAATCCAGGAAGTCTACATGGTTAGAGACACTTAATTTCAGACAAAGTTGTCAAAAATCTATATTAGGGGGCAGAAGAGATGTCTTAGAAGTTAAGGTATTTGCCTGCAAAGCTTCAATTCCCCCAGAGCCCACATAAGGCAGATGCACATGATGGTGCATGCATTTGTTTACAGTGTCTAGAGGCCCTGGCACACCCTTTCTCATTCTCTCTCTTATAATAAATTAATTTTTTTTTGTTTTTTTCAAGGGAGAGTCTTGTTCTAGCTAAGCTGACCTGGAATTCACTATGTAGTCTCAAACTGTCCTCAAAAGCTACATTGGAGAAAAGACAACCACTTTAACAAATGATTCAACAAATGATAGACAAATGAAAAGAATGAAACTAGATCCTTCTTTCACTCTGTAACAAAAAAATCCACTAAAAATGGACCAAAGACCTTAATGTGAAATCTGAAGCTTTGAAACTGCTGGATGGTAACAGAGATAAAACACTTTAAGATATAGGTACATGGGCAAGAACTTTCTGCAAAGGGCTCAGCAGTATAGGAAATAATCCCAAGAAGAGACACATGAAGATACATCAAATTAGAAAGCTTCTGCACAAGTAAATCACCAAAAGAAAGATATAGACTGCAGAATGGACAAAAATCTTTGCCAACTATACAGCAGACAGATTATTAATATTTAGAAAATATAAAGGACTATGAAAATTAAATACACAGACACACACACATCATCCAATCAGTAAAGGGTTAAACAGATCTTCAGAGAAGAAACACAAAGTTTCACAATAATCTGGAAAAGTGCCATTAAGGAAATATAAAGTAAAACTGCTTTGAGATTTCATGTCATCCAAGTCAGAATGGCTATCATCAAGAAAACAAATAACAACAAATGCTGGCAAGGATATGGGGAAAGAAATTTCCTTATACACTATTGGTGGGAATGTGGACTTGTGTGGCCACTTTTAAATCAGTGTGGAGGGCTGGGGAGATAGCCTGTTGATAGTGTGCTTGCCTCACAAGTATGAGGACTGAGTTTAGAGCCCAGCCACTATGTAAAAATGTCAGAAGTAGTATTATACACTTGTAAACTTTTAATCCCTGCATGGGAGTGGGAGGGAGACACAGGCATATCCTTCAGATTTGCTGTAAAGCAAGTCTAACCTAATTGATGTTTCAGGCCAATGAGAGGCCCTGTCTCAAAGAAAACATGGACAGTATTGATGTATGACAATCAAAGTTTTCATCTGGCTTTCACAGGCATCAACACCAGCACATATTTGCACCAAAACACACATGACCATGCATGTACACACATGTATTTACAAAGGGAAATCAGTATAGAAGTTTCTTATAAGGACTAAAAATAAAACTGCTACATGACCCAGCTAAAACACTCTTGAGTATAGGCTCAGAGGACTCTAAGTCACCACACCACAGAGATTATTCTTGCATATCCATGCTTATAAGCTGCATTATTCACAATACCCAGCAAATAGAACTAGCAGAAATGCCCATCAACAGATAATAAGAAAATGTGGGCCTGAAGAGATGGATTAGTAGTTAAGGCGCTTGCCTGCAAAAGCCTAAGGATCCATGTTTGACTCTCCAGATCCCACTTAAGCCAGATTCACAAAGGTGAGGGAAACACAAGGTGGCACATGCCCACTAGGTGGTGCAAATGCCTGGAGTTTGATTGCAGTGGCTGAAGCCCTGGCACGCCAATTCTCTCTCTCTTTCTCTTAAATAAATAAATAAATAGATATATAAATAAATGAAAGAAAATGTGGAATGCTTACACACTGGAAATTTATTTAGGCACAAAGAAAAATGAAATCATGAAACAAGCCAGACTCAGAGAGACAAATAACATGTTTTCCATCACATATGGAACATAGATTTAAAACTGTGTGTGTGTGTGTGTGTGTGTGTGTGTGTGTGAGTGTGAGTTTGTGTGTACACATGTGTGCATGTCTGTAAGTATAGGTCATGAAACTAGAAAGGAGCTCATGAGAGATGAAAAAGAGATCTTCAGTGGAAGAAGAAAACACAATGGATCCTTGTGATGTGAAAGCTACTTGGCAAAAAGAAGTGAACCAGCCAGAGTGGATGGAGAGCAGTAGAGAACACGGGCTAAAGCAAAGTGAAATGGGTAAAAGCCATGAAACCCACCACTTTGTATTCTAAGCTTAAAAGAATTAAAGGGGTGGAAAGATGGCTTAATGGTTAAGGTGCCTGCCTGCCAAGCCTAAGAACGCCTATTTGATCTCCAGGTCCATGTTTAGCCAGACATAAAGTGACATAAGGTCATGATGCCACAATTGCCCACAAGGAGGTGCACACATCTGGAGTTCTTTCACAGCAGCTGAGAGGCCGCTGGCATGCCCTTTCTCTCTCTGTGTCTCTGTCTTTCTCAAGTAAAAAAAAAAAAAAGAATTAAAATGTTAATTTCTAAAAAAGTAATTCTTTAAATAATTATATTATTAGCTAAATCATTGTCAGTTTAATTGACATATAGATTTTAGAAATGAATTATATTAAATAATTCAATAAAATGTTTTATATTTTTAACTTTTATTGAAATAAAATGAAATTTTAAACAAAGCAGTTCTAAAAACATAGCAAAAACAATAATAAAACAAATTATTGACATAATTTTAAAATATTGTCATCTACAGTCAAAAATGGAATGATTTTATGTATATATTTGCTTCATATGATGTGTACATTGCATGTTTTTTAATTATATCAATATTTTAATTTGGAAATTTGGAGAACATTTTTAGAAGCAATGTCTATAACCCAACTTTGAGAAAGTAATCTTGAAATATGTTCTGGGCTAGTGAAAAAACTTGTTATATAGCTTTAGAAATTTACATGGCTAAATGCACATATTATTTTATTTTTGTTGAGTCAATAGGAATCTCACTCTGTTAAGGAACACAAAAGGTTATGGTGGAGTCTTCCATTCAAATTTCCTCTTAAAGGCCACCCCCAGTCACAAGGATTGCTACCTGTGATGCCCTGAGTTTGGACCATCTCTGGCAAGAATTCTTCCATGCAGGGGCTGGTGAAAGACCAGTTGACGGAAGGATACAATTTGTGGAAACTCTGGAAAGTTCTTTGGAGTTCTGGCCTCCATAGCAATTTTTAAAGACTAGCTAATTCTCTATGCAGAGCTGTTTTCTTCCCTTTCTTAGGGAGTGGTTCTTAGGGGAGCAGCTCCCAAGTGTGCTTCCCCTTGAGTCTTCTGCATGTAACAGTCAGCATCAGGTCTGTTTCCAGAGAGCTAAGTGCAAGAATAAAATGCCAAAAGTAAACCTTGCAATTGCTTTATAATAGATAATTAGGGGCATATAAGTGGAAAGAAAAATGAGGAAGAGTATATTATTTTTTATTCAGAGCGCAAATGTCTTAATGATGCAACTTAGAGATTATTTCTTCAGTACTTTAAATCACTTTCTCATAAATGAGTCCTATAGAATTCCCAACTTTGTGATTCTTTGTGCTTGCTTTAAGTAGAAGTTTGTTCAAAGTATGTTTTGAAGCACTCAAGGAAAGTAAGCCAGGGGGCTTCCTAAAGGGGCATGTTCTGCACATTTAATGTGATACTGGCAAACAATATGATCAATAAATTATTGCTATTTATAAAACATTTGCTTTAATAGGTCTAACGCATTTTAACTCCTAGGGTTCCCAGAATTTTTCACATTATTTGACAGCTGAAATTAAACATATCCCATTCAACTACAGAGCTAATGGAAGGTTTACTTCGTGTGTCATTAGCACCATTCATATAAGGTAATAGAAAATATGAGGTGTGGATTTTTTAAATATGACAAAATGAGAATACTGTTATATATGCAGGAAGGTGTGACTTTAGGCCAAGCATGTTCTTATTAGAATAAAAATGTTCCTATTTTATTTGACTAAAATAATCAGCATTATGTGTTTTGAGTTGACATCTTTCAAATTATTTTATCAAGTTGAAAATATATCCCTTGCATGGAACATGATTTAACTATCATGTCATTTTAAAATGTAATGTATGGCACAAATGATAATTCTGAAATAGGCTGCTAAACATTTTTATGTTCAAGAAAATCATGGCTAGGATAAAGAAAATTTATTTGTTTACACATTTTGGCCTTAATATTTCTAAGACATGTTCTTGATACTTGAGTACATAAGTAATTCTTAAGAAACATATAGAATTACCTAAAATATTTAAAATTTAGCACCCTAGCATATTTATATATAAAGTTTTTTTTAAGTTTATTTATTTATTTATTTGAGAGAAGGAAAGAGGCAGAGAGAGAGAGAGAGAGAGAGAGAATGGGCACACCAGGGCCTCCAGCCACTGCAAACGAACACCAGATGCAAGCACCGCCTTGTGCATCTGGCTCACATGGTTCCTGGGGAATCAAACCAAGGAGGCTTTGAATTTGTAGGCAAGTGCCAGGCCACCTCTCCAGCCCCTCGTTTATAAAGTTTTAATGGGCACACACTACTCATAATCCTAGGACAAAGACTGGGTATTATTATGCTCAACATCCTTGATCTCAGCGATCTTGAGGTTGTCTTCTTCCTGGTGAATTTATAGAATTTTACTAATCCATAGATATTCAAGAACACTACACAAAAAAGTAGGAAGGTTGTGACACTTACCTGTAGCAATGAAATGTCACCAGTCTCCATTCCCTCTTTTAAATATGAACTGGGGTTTCTGGAAAGTGTCGTGTGCCAGGAGAGTATAGACTTCATTTGGAACATTGTTTTCATTGTTAATTATGTTTACACCAGATGTAGTTGTTGCATTCCATGAATTAATTAAATCTGTGAAACAAACATAGTCATATAGCTCTAAAGACCCAAAATGATTAATGTGTAAAGATAAATTCCTTTCTATAAAAAGTAACAAATATGTTCTTATGTGTGGATAAGACAGCTATAAAACATCAGCAACAAAATGTATATGATTCTAGAAGTATTACTCACTTATATTCCTTTACAAATGTCATGCACTACACAAAGGCACTGAAATGAGGGATGGAAAAGAGCACAGTCTGGGGATAGTTTATGCATGAAAACTCCATAGTGCTCTAATCAGTAGACCTAGCCCCAAAGAGCATGATTTCACTGCATATCAAAAAAGAAAATAAAATAAAAATGAGGGCTGGAGAGATCACTCAGCAATTAAGGTGCTTGTCTGCAAAGCCTAATGACCTCAGTTTGATTCCCCAGTACTGACACTAAGCCAGATGCACAAAGTGGAGCATGTGTCTGGAGTTTGTTTGGAGTGGCTAGAGGCCTTGGTGAGCCATTCTCCATGTCTGTCTCTTCTCGCTATCTCTCTCTCTCTCTGCTTTCAAATAAATAAAAGTATACTTTAAGAAAATAAAATGGAGTTCCCTGATTCCTGGTTCCCCTGTAGCTGATGTGGGGCAGCTAAGAGTAGTATGAGCAGGCCTAGGCTCCCTGTTCCCTACCTTCTTATTCCCTGGCTCCTGGTTCCTGGCTAGATGGTATGGGAAGGCTGGGACCCTGTTTGGACACAGCATCAGTAGGCGTGGGCCTCTGGTTCCCTTCTGGCAGCTAATGTGGGGTGGCTGTGGCCCTTCACATGATATGTCCATACAAAGTCCCTACTTAACAAAAAATTAATTAATTTGAGTAAGTAAAATAAAGTATTTAAGACTTTTTTTTTTCAAAAATTAAAAGCATTTGAAGCATCTGTAAAAGAAAATAAAATTGTTTTTCACTTGAAAAAAAGAAATTAAAATTTTTCTGGAACTGAACAATAATGAAAGCTCAACATCAAAACTTAAGGATACAATGAATGCAGTCTTAAAAAGGGAAATTTATAGCACTTAATGCTTTCATTACCAAAACATAGAGATCACAAGTCAACAACTTAACCATCCAGCTGAAGTCTTTGGAAAAACTAGGACAATCCAAACCAAATGGCACCAAACATAAGGCAATAATCAAGATCAGAGCAGAAATTAATTAACTGGGATTCAAAAAATTTAAAAATTGATGAATCAAAGAGCTGGTACGGCAAACAAGCACCTTAACTGCTGAGCTACACTTTATGATATAGGTGTAGGGAAAGACTTCCTGAATAAGACCTCAGTAGTACAAAAAATTAGATCAACCCTCAACCACTGAGATCTTTTGAAACTAAAAAGCTAATGTACAGATAAGCAACCCATCAACAAAGTCAATGGAAACCCATAGAATGGAAGAAAATCCTTACCAGCTATCTCTCTGACAAAGGTGTGATATCTAGAAACTGCAAAGAACTAAAAAAACTAAGCAATGAAAAAATCAAACAACCCAATCAAAATATGGAGTAGAGATGTGAACAGAGGATTCTCCAAGGAAGAAATACAAATGGACATTACACGTTTAAAGCAATTCAACAACTTTAATAAGCAGAGAAATGCAAGTCCAAACAATTCTGAGATTTCATCTCACTCTAGTCAGGATGGCATTTGTCAAAACAATCAAATGACAGCAAATGCTGGTGAGGCTGTGGGAAAGAGGAACCCTTACCCACTGCTGGTGAGAGTGCAAACTTGTGCAACCACTATGGAAATCAGTATGAACACCCCTGACAAAGGTGAAAATAGATCAACCATTTGATCCAGCAATACCACTCCTGGGCATAAAGACTCCACTCTTTACTATAATTAAAAAAAAAATGTATCAAGTAAGCTACTAAAAAAATGGGGCAAGGAATTGAACAGAGTACTCTCAAAGAAGAAATAAAACGGCCATTAAAGACCTAAAGAGATGTTCCACATCTCTACTCATTAGGGAAATGCAAATTGAAACTACTATGAGATTCCATCTCACTCCAGTCAGAATGGCAACCTTCAAAAAATCAAATGACAGCACATCCTGGTAGGGGTGTGTGGAAAAAGGAACCCTCATCCACTGCTAGTGGGGGTGCAAACTTGTAAAGCCACAATGGAATTCTGTGTGGAGAGCCCTCAGAAGGCTAAAAATAAAATTACCATTAGATCCAGTTATACTTCATTTGGGCATATACCCTAAGGACTCTACTATATACCACAGAGATACTTACTTGCTCAACCATTTTTACTGCTGCTAAATTCACAATAGCTAGTCATAGGAAGTAGCCCAGGTGCCCATCAATAAATGAATGGTTAATGAAGATGTGGCATATGCACAATGGAATTCTACTCAATGATAAGGAAAAATAAAATAATCACATTTTCAGGAAAATGGAAGGACCTGGGGGAAAGTCATACTGAGTGAGGACACAGGCTCAGAAAGACAAACACTGCATGATCTCTCTCATATGCAGTTCCCAACCTTGTCCAGTGTTAGTTAATTGTAAGACATGATATCTACAAAATGGACATGGCATCAGAATGAAGATAGGAAAAAGGCAAAATAGTGAGGGAAGGAAGTAAGAGCTAGTTGACAAGTCAATGATCAGCGGAAGGAAGGAAGGAAGGAAGGAAGGAAGGAAGGAAGGAAGGAAGGAAGGAAGGAAGGAAGGAAGGAAGGAAGGAAGGAAGGAAGGAAGGAAGGAGGGAGGGAGGGGGAGGGAAGGGAGGGAAGGAAGGAAGAAAGGGAGAGAGAAAAGCCTAGGGGTGGAGGAATGGGGATATGGGAGAGATTCACAAAATTAATGGCAACACGAATCAAGCCCATAGACACCTCCTTTTCGGATAACACTCTACAAGTCATTACCCTTAATAAAGGGTAGGGGGACCCAAACAGAAGAGCTCCATGAAAGGTGGAGAAAGCACTACCTTAAAACCATGGGTGCCGGCTGGTAATTCCCAGGGCTGGAATTGTGTGCTGCCCCCGGCACCCCAGTGAGCTGTTGGTCAGGGAGACATAAAGTGCCAAACGTAAAGCAGGCTATTTCCAAAGCACTTGTTTACATGCGAGAGCTTAAAGGTAAGTCCTTATTGCTGAAGACACCACAGCCTGCAGTCACAGGACATCAAGTGATCATGCTGGAACTTAGAGGGGATCCAGTTCTCTCCTGGCTAGCTGTGAGAGCCTCTGGAGAGTAACACTTGCCAAATGATGATGGAGGAAGATCCTGCCAGTTACCAAATCAACCAGCTGAGCAAGAAGTATACACTTGTTCAATAGCGGTACACAGTGATGTAGGTAACCAACTGCTCACAGACTGGCCATGAGACCCACTCAATGGGGGTGAACCCATATCTGGCTCTGGAAATCAAGGCAGATTCTTCAGAACAGAAAACCAATAGGATACAGAGAGAACCTCCACTGCTCTCTAACTAAGAATGAATATGCACATCAATATATCTTTCGAAGGACTAGGTTTATCCCTTTTTACTCAAACTGTTCTCACTTTTGGATGGAGAATGTGTTCTATTTTACAAATACAGGAGAATATGGGGGAGAACAAGGATGTATCAATACATCAGGAAGAGAGAGCTGATTGCTAAGAGGAGATGGGTCACCTCTACCTTATCTGTGAGGACCTACAAGTCATTTCATGGAAGAGGTGACATGAATACTGCTCACATGGGTAGGCTCAAAACCAGTTCCAGGACATGGCGACAGACACTGCATCACTCAAACTTCATAAAAACAGAGATCCAGATTCTACAGGGAAAGCAACATGAAATCAGATCTCTATCTTGCCCACCAAGGCTCATGGAGCATTGTGGAAGAGGGGGTAGAAAGATTCTAAGAGCTTCAGGTGAGTGGGAATAGCCTGAGGCACCATGTTTCCCCCATGCCTCCAGAGACTGACTCTTGGTCTTCACAATGAATACTCATAGCCCCTCCAAAGTCTGTCTAGCAGAACTGAGGTGGGGGAGAGAGGGCCTATATGTGCAACATTTTTATTTTTAAAAAAATCACTAAATTAAAAATAAATAAAAATAAAAATGGTAAATGACTCTGTTTATAACTTTATATCTAGAGACCATATTCATTTATTTATATAACTTTTGTGCGAGAGAGATTTTCTCCCTAAGTGACCAAAGCCTGGTCAGATTTTTGGAGTTCTTTTCTTTTCTTTTTTCTTTTCTTTTCTTTTCTTTTCCTTTCTTTTCCTTTCTTTTCTTTTTTAAAAGATGGCTTCACCTGTAATGAAATGAGTAGGCGTGATAGTCAGAAAGTGTGGTTCTGAATGCAAGCTCCAACATTCAGTACCATCTCAGTCCCCTCCTGCCCCCTGCTATTTGAGGAAAATACTTAAATCGACCTTATAGAACTGTTAATAATCATTGGGCCCTCAGTGAACACAGTGCCAGCTATCAATAAACACCCAGTAAAAGCCTGGCAGTACTGGTGGGATATGGACAAGCCTGAATCTGTATTCATTGCTGCATTTCCCCCTCACAACTCCATCTTTTTTTCTTTCAGTAAAGGACTACAGACAAGTAGCAAGTAAATTTAAAATAATCTTATTATTAGTAGTACTGAGATCATTTGGTGATGAGCCTTCATGCTTTCAAAATTAAGAACATAAGCTGGGTGTTGTGACAAACACCTGTAATATTAGCACTTGGGAGGTGAAACAGGAGGATCAGGATTTCAAGGCCAGCCAGGGTAACATAGGAATACATAAAAAACAAATTAAGTAAGTAAATAAATAAGGAAAGAAAAGGAAATATTAATATAAAGTATGCAAATAAACAATTCTGAGCATATGCTATGTTTCGTGTTAGAATTCATCATCTGTTAAAACTTATAAGATTTTTCCATTGATACTGATATAAATATGAGCTGATAAGGCAAAAACTAGAAAAAAATCTGTAAAATTCTGTTTCATTTTGATTATCTTTGATGTAAACAAATCATGCTGTTTCTTAAAACATGTGGCATTTCCAGTCTAACCTCCAATTCTGGTGCCTCACTCTGGATTGGTCACCAGCATTTTCATAATTCAAGTGACAACTCTAAGTACTTCTAGTTTTAAATATGACTTAAGAAGAATTTTTGTACATATGCATCGCAAGAAAAATTGAGTCCTAGGAATTATCAGAATTCATTTCTTGCATTTTAATCTTACCATTTCCAGCATGATTTATTTTAAGTGATTTTTTAAGAAAAAGATTTCTATAATTCCAAAGCTGTTATTAAATCTGTGCAGTTCAGCATTGAGAAAATGAATGTCATCTCTCTTGTGTTTGGTAATGTAATTTCTTCTTAATAGTCTTTACTCAGTATATGCCAAGGCAATTACTCTTGTTGACATCACTGTGCTGGATGTGATAAGAAAGCAGAGTGCTCCTTGTGTGGAACCAGTGCATCCTAAACTGATGACACTGAGGGATGCACAAATAAAGGTCCTAGAACCAGCTAGCTTGTTATTATTAATATTCTTGACATCACTAATTTCACAACTAGCTTACTTCCAAGATATCACAAAAGACTACATTTTTCCAAATAGTTTTGTTTGAGGGGAAAAAAGTGAATTTTACCATAGCTGATTTGATTTTTTTTCAGATTGCACAATGTTGGTTATACAATAAAAACTTCAGTAGATCATCCTTTTTCTCTTTGGGATTATATCAAACCTTTTAAAAATAATATCTTATCCTCCTTATTGTCTCTTCTACAGGCACAATAGGGAAAATGAAGGCAGTTTGGTAATGAAAAATGATTTTCTTTAAGTAAGCATCAAGAATATTCAACTCAATAGACTGATTTTCCTGGGCAAAATTAATAATGATAACTATGATAATAACCTTGAAGAATAGCATACAACCTTTCTTCTCTATGAGCTCTATTAAGCTGGGAAAATATAAATATATATTCTCATCCATCATTTCTGATGACACTATCTAAAACTGTATTTAAATAATGAAAAGTACACAAAAATTGCTTATTATTGCATAGAAAAGGTAAAAAAAAATATCCACAAAACTATTTTGTGACTTTAAAAACATTTTATATTTTTAATTAAGAAATCCTTTTCCAGAAATAACCATTTTATGTTACTCGTGTGCCCTGTTGTAAATGAAACTTGGCAATATTAAGTATAGAACATCACATAAATCTATAAGGCTTAAAAGGAGGTGGGCTGATTTATCTTTTCAAACAACTGATTTTCTAGGGCTCTGTGAGCTGTTTCCAAGTATTACCTTTCTGAAGTAAAATCATGTGGCATCCAAAAGACTGATTCAGTGAAGAGGGAAGGAGTGGTCAGGACAGAGAAAAGTAACACAAATATCTCCATGGCGTCATATCTGTAGCTATGTACATGGGTGCTTTTCAGCCATAGTTCATTACAGGAAGAGGACATGTAATTCTACATAAATTCTTCCTCCTTGTAAGATTACGCTACCAGCATCTTGAGTACTGACAACTTCACAGGCTATGCTGGCTGCACACAGTCCATGATGTCAGGGTAGTCACTGTTCTTTGTCAAGCTGAGTTTCTCAGCTAAGCTTCAGATACGTTCCCCTCTACTACTGTCACATCTTACAGCTGAACAGCGCTAACTAGCTTTGAGAGTTATGTCAAGAGCAATCCGTGTCTCTGTGTGTCCAGGATGGTCCTGATTCCTGTACCCTGCCCCAGTATAATCAACAACGTCTTCCTCTTCTAGTATCAGAAGCTTTTTGGTTTAGATAATAAATCAAATAGTCACTCTCACTGGAATCAGCATTAACGCACATGAGGTCAGTCTATGAACCTCAAGAATCAAACAAAATGATCCTGTCTTTTAGAATAAATTGAGGTCCTAAGAGAAGTCTCCAACTGCTGAGTGAGTAACAGAACTTGATCTAGTTCCTACATTGACATCTGCTCCATAACATACTCAGTTCACAGAGTGAGATCCCCAAGTGTGTTAGGAACTATCTTTCTGGTGGAGGTTCTATTTCACTCCATCCCCACTTTAGAACACATATTGTCTCCTAGAGTAGTTTCTCTATGTTTACAATCTGGCAGGAATGAGAGTTAATTTGACAGCAAAATTGACTGAATTGGGAAACACCTAGGAGATCAGTAAAACACAATTTTAGGTGTGCCTATGAGGGAGTGTCCAGAAGCAATTAATTCATAGGGGGTCTGACATAATGGTTTAATCATAGACTATGGCACTTCTTGCCCTGAGGGTAGAAGCAGGCCAGAGTGAATAGTATCTTCTGGGATTACCTGGCCCTGGACTCTTCTTGTTACTAGTGTTTCGTTCTGTTTCCTGCCTGCCCCTTCCCCCGAAACACATACCACTATGATTTCTTATTAAGTGCATGGAGCCAAGCGACCATAGATTGAGCCCTTTGAAACTGTGAGCCAGCATGAATCTTTCCCTTGCATAAATTGAATCTCTCAGATGTTCGATCACAGAGACAATAATACCGACACACTTGGAGAAAGTTTTCTAATCTTAGGATCTTGCCTCTTGTCCAAGGTTTGACTGTTTTCTGAATGCTACTGCCATTGTTTAAAACAACTTCAGGCCTGAGAGATGACTTAGCAATTAAAGCACTTGCCTGCAAAGCCAAAGGACCCAGATTCATTACCCCAGGACCCAAGTAAGCCAGTCGCAGGAGGTGGCACATGCATCTGGTGTTTGTTTGCAGTGGCTGAAGGTTCTGACATGCCCATTCTCTCATTCTATCTCTCTCTCCCCCTCTCCCAAATAAGTAAAATAAATTTAAAATTTTTTTAAAGTATAAAACAACTTCAAGAGTAAAGCAAATGTTAAACAATAATTAAGTTGTCATAAATTTGCCTAGAAGGATTTTTTTTAATTTGCTACTTTACAATTGCTATTTTCTCACAATTAAAAATAATTTCAAAAATAATAGCATAGCTTAAAAAAGAAAGAATACAAAAATAATTTATTATAAAACAAGTAGATACATTTGGAAAGAAAAAAGCATTTAATTACAACTTAGTATATTTGCAGTGATTCATGATGGCTATTTACATCAAATGATTTTTTAAATATTAAATATTAAATCCATTTAAATGCAATAAGTTGTATGGGGAGTTTCATCTTTATTTCAGAGTCATGATACTTTAAAATTCATCATTAGAGCTAATAAGAAATTATATTGGAACTACTCTGAACATTTAAATGAAGCATAAATCAATTATTGAAGCAAGGAATTTTTTCATCATTATAGTGATTATCAGAATAAATTTAGTTCTTCAATGCTGTTTAATGATATCTTCAATAACAAATAATTTGCATAGACTTAATTATTACTAGGAGTTCTTTAAAAGTGCTTATAGTGTCTTTTTTCAGGAAAAAACATTTTAAGGAATTCTCATGCAATATTGGAATGTTCTAAATGCCAGATTCAGTTACCCTCAATGCTCTGGAAATGAAAATTAGATTCAGAATCAATATACTGTGCTATCCATTTAACATCTAGTACACCAAACACTAACAACATTTATGAAAGAGTAACACACTTGAAAAGGTTAAGCTGGTAAAAATCAATCAATATACAAGGAGTCTTACAGATGGTAGAATTTTGTACGTCAGTAACTACTGCTGATGTAGTTCAATTTTGTATGAATATTATTGGGAATTTATTTTGGAATTCTCATGAAAATTGCTTCAGTCAGCTCTTAAGTGCAGACACTGGCTGACAGTACTGCACACTCTGAACTTCTTAGCTTGTCCAATAAATGAGGGAAATGTAAACATCACTGACTCCTTGCTGACTACATCTCTGTGTATATTAAAAAACTGCCATCATTACTATTTTATTACTAGTGTGGTTCATGTGGTTATTTGGGGAAATTTTTGCATATGTTTTATTTCATTCAATCTTCATTCCTTAGTACAGTCTTCCTTGATTTTCTACTGGTAATAGGCAAGCGTGCCACACTTGACCTGAAGAATTCTCAAGCTCTCTGATCAACAAGAAATTAAAATCAATTTACACTGGCTTCTGATTCCCCACCCATACACATTATTTAGGCAATAGAAATGTAACCCTTAAATGGTCTGAACTTTTTTGTTGTTGTTTTGTTTTTCAAGGTAGTCTTACTCTAGCCCAGGCTAACCTGGAATTCACTCTGTAGTCTTAGGGTGGCCTCAAACTCATGGCGATCCTCCTACTTCTGCTTTCCAAGTGCTGGGATTAAAGGCAAGAGTTATGGCCAGAGGCAGAGGTAGGAGAACTGCTATGAGTGCTATGAGTTCTATGCCAGCCTGAGACTATATAGTGAGTTCCAGGTCAGCCTGGGTGGAAGTGAGACCCTGCCTCAAAAAAAAAAAAAAAAAAAAAAAAAAACTTTATTGATGATTTCCAAAAATATAAACAATATACCATGATCATAATCCCCTTCCACCATCATCTCTTTCCCCCTTTCCAAATCTCCTTCCACTGAATCCCTTCTTTTGTCCAATTAGTTCTCTTCTATTTTCATGTCTTCATCTTTTCTCCTATTATGCAGGTCTTCTGTAGGTAGCATCAGCTACTGTGAAGTCATGAAAATCAAGGCCACTTTGTGTCTGGAAGACAATATTGAAAGCACTCCTCCCCTTCCTTTGGCTCTTACATTCTTCCCGCTATCTCTTCCACTATGGTCCCTATGCCTTGGGGGGTGTGAGAGAGATGTCTCATTTAGTGCTAAACACTCCACTGTCATTTCTCAGCACTACTGCAACTTTTGAGACATGCTATTGGTCACTGCATCTGTAAAGAGAAATCTAATCAAAAGTGAGAGTAATATTAATATATGGACATAAACATATGTATTTAGAGGGCACTCTGGTGGGCATTATATATTATTTTAGCCAGGCAAGAGTTGTAATATCCCCCCAGCACAAGACAACAACAAAAAAGCCACAGGTTTTTCATTAGGTTTTTTTGTTAAGAGGTAGGAATTCTCTCCTGTGGAGCAGGCTTCAAGTCCAGTCCGAGAGTAGTTGGTTTCCCCTATAACAGACATGCCATCATTACACCAGTTGGTACATTTGGCCTGTCTGGTAAGCTATAAGGCTTGCATGGTCCACTGCTGCTTAAGACCGTTGATGACTGCTCTCCCCCAGTAGGCTGCAGAGCTCCTTTGAGCATCCTGACAGCTAGTCAACAAGAAGGATGCTTCCAGCTCAGCTCCAGCTTGATTTCTCAGTGACCTGCAGGTAAAGTATGTGAAGTCTTCAGCAATAGAGTCTTATCATCTAGGTCTGGTGGGAAACCAAGAGCTGTGGCAGTAGCCTGTAATGTTTTGGTGGGATCAGGGGCTTCACTGGCCAACAACTCGCTAGAAGTTATGTACTCCTGGCACTGAATTTTCTAATAATAATCCATGGCTTCTGGACACAACATTTTCTACCTCCCTCCAGGAGATACTTCTGTCCAAATTCTCTCTTTTTTTAACATATATATTATTAGCTAGCAAAGAAGTAGGTTTCCATATGGCTTATTCATAAACCTTAAGTTTTGATTAACCTTCTGATCTTTTGAAAAGTCATACACACCAAAATTATGGTACCTTGATAAGTGTCTTGAGTATTCTATGATTTCTTAGTTCAGGCATGATAAGATAACACAAGTGTTGCTCATATGAGATGGCAGTCAGTGGTGATGTGGCAAAATCATGTGTTAACCCATTATACCTTATGTGGGTCTGTTATGTTTTCCTTCTGACCCTGAAGTGACCTCATAGAATCTGAATACCTTGACATAGCTCATTAATTATGTAGTGTTGCTGACCATGGCTAAAATGCATGCTAACAACAGGATAAGAGAGAGAGGACATATAGAGAGGTAGGTGTGTGTGTGTGTGTGTGTGCGTGTTATATTGCTTAGAGATGGCGTTGTGTGTGTGTGCAAGGAAGGCGCAGTGGACTCTTCTTTCAGCAGTTTATTCAGGAACCTTGAACAATCTTCTGACCGGGGAAAAGCCCGCCCGAAACTTAAGAAGCCTTTGAACAGCCAACCCTGGTGTGCCACGTGGTGAATGCAGAACTGCGGAAGCAAGCCTAGATCACGGCCCAAGCCAAATAAGGACTTCCAGGAGAGCACTCGCCATCGGGAAAAATCTTTAAAGGGGGTGTAGAACTGGGTCTTACACATAAAAATTCTAAAAGGGGGGTGGGGGCTGGAGAGATGGCTTAGTGGTTGCCTGCAGACCCTGTTGACCTCAGTTTGATTATTCAGTACCTTCATAAAGCCAGATGTACAAAGTGGCACATATGTCTAGTGTTCATTTGCAGTCGCTAGGGGCCCTGTCACAGCCATTATCTCTCTCTCTCTCTCTCTCTCTCTCCTGTTTCCCTCTTCTTGCAAATAAAATGAAAAAAAAATTTGAAAAGGCTCTTTTATTGGCATATACTGAAGATTATCAAAATTCACATGCCCCCAAAATTCAGTCTATGAATGATTCATATAAATGTATTTACAAAGATTGGACTAGATCTGGGTCACTGAAGAGAACAGTACTTATATGTTAAAATTAAATTAATCTGATCTTTCTTCCTTTGTTAACTGCTAGGAGGTACATGATTGCACTTTCACAAAATGTGATAGAGATGTGCTTAAATACAGATGCATTTAATTATGTTTTTAGATGCATCACACTTCACTTAGCTGTCAACATGTTAGATGAGTAAAAGCAAATTTGAAAAAGCTAAGCAAACAAAGATTCTAATTCAGCTAACATTTGCTGCCATATTCCCTTTTTCCATTTGAAACCCAGCAAAGCTGACCTAGCCCATATACCTCAAGAAATAAAACTGGACATAATGGGCTAGAGAGATACTTTAACAGTTAAGGTGCTTGTCTGCAAAGCCTAAGGACCCAGGTTTGATTCCCCAGGATCCACATAAGCCAAACACACAAGATGACTCATGTTTCTGGAGTTCGTTTGCAGTGGATAGAGGCCCTGGCATAATCACTCTCTCTCTCTCTCTCTCTCTCTCTCTCTCTCTCTCTCTCTCATTCTATCATTCTCACTCTCTCTCCCTCATAAGAAAAAATAAAACTTAAAAAACAAATCTGGATGTAAGAACAACAAGGTATCAGAAGGTCTGAATGCAAGCCTGGCTCTGCCATTGATTACCTGAGGGATGTTAACAATCTTCTTGGTATTTTTTCACTTTCAATTTTATCACCTGTGCAATGGTGGCTTTAATTTATAAATGTGCAGTGCTTAATTATTCATAATTACATTAAATTTTGAATTATATAATGAAAAATTGCTCAGAAAATATTTGAATGATTATTATGAAGCTATACTTGATCTTCCTCTTCCATTTTCATCTAAGATCAAATTCTTTCCCTTTGAATAAAGACAACAGAGTAATACATTAGGTCCATTGACACAAAAGGAAAATTATGCAAATGAAGTCATCTTCACCATGTCTCTCCTGTAGAGAAAAATACCTGAAGCCTTGAGCTACTGATATTCTTCAAGTAAAGCATTTGTACGGAAGAAATATGGGAATTAATATTTCACTTCCTTATTGGAAGACTTGTGAAAGCTGACTACTTTTCCATTCTGATCCATGTTTATCTCCCTTACAAATCACTAACTCCAGAAGGTTCATTTTTTTAAAGTACTTTATTTATTTATTCATTTGAAAGAGAATGAGAAAGAAAGAAACAGAGAGTAAGAGAGAGAGAGAGCGAGAATGGGCATGCCAGGGCCTCTAGCCACTGCAAATAAACTCCAGAAACATGTGCCACCATGTTCATCTGGCTTTATGTGGGTCCTGGGGAATCAAACCCCGGTCCTGAGGCTTTGCAGACAACAGCCTTAACCACTGAGCCATCTCTCTGGCCCCATAAGGCTCATTATTTTTAATTCATCCAACATTTGTCTCAATGCTTAGGGCATCACAGTTACTATGACCAAAGCATGTTGAACTCATTAGACATCATGATGTAAGGAGAAACTCACCGTGACCTGTGATCTCTTCGGCAGCACTTCGCTGTCAGGTTCATTGCTGCTCAGGGATCACTTTTGCTTTTTGGCTTTAAGTGGCTGATATAAGGACAGATGGGGAAAATGGTAGAGAAGGAATCTCATCGTGATGAGCATTGTGCTCTCATAACCTCTCAGGACCATGAATATCTTTCCCTAATTCACTGAGTTTGGACATGTGTCAGACACCATTAGACAAACCTTCTACAATACCTGGATTCCTTCTATTGATTCTCCATTTCTTTTCTCTTGGGAATAGCATGTTATCTCCAGTGAAGATTCTTGTGGATTTATTTGTTTTAATTCCTCCAGGCATTGAATAAGCTCCTTTTCTTGCTTCTGTTACATACGTTCTCTTGTCTGCATAACACTGTCAGGCGGGAGCAGGGCTTTAGAAATTTACATATATGTCGCCAGTATTCAAAGACAGATCTGAAAACATGAGTTTGTCCTAATGTAGTGGATTCACCATGGATACTGGATTCACAGATGCCTTTGAGCATTAATTCCTTTCCCTTTTCACACATAAGGAATGCCAGCTAGTCCTGACTGCATAGTCATGATCCCATTACTTGCCGATTAGATATCAGTTAGGCAACTTATTTAAACTATAAGAGGCTAATGTATCTAAAAATGTGTACTGACTCAATTGTCCTTATATTGTTTCTATAGTATCATGGAGGGCCTCTCACTGGGAGTCAAGGAAAGAGACCACAAGTCAGTATGTTCTGCCTTGGACTAGGCCATGCACCATTGGATACAATATGCAGAAGAGGGGCAGATATATATATATATATTTTTTTTTAAAAAAAGTCTGATCACTTGTCCTGAAATTGCATCAAAATTCATGTTTTAGGTTCTTTTAAATATAGTGTGTGGTGTGGTGTGGTGTGGACATTAAAATTCTTGCAGTCTCAGGTCCCCTCAGGCCCTCATACTCGCACAAGAAGTGCACTGAACTGTTGAGACATTTCTCCAGCCCTCAAACTGGTTTTGATGTGCACTGAACTTAGAGATACACTCTCCTACATAGTGACTACTAATCAGGTGGGGCCACTGGACATTTGAAATATGTCTTGTTTAAATTTAAATGTGTCATAAGCAAAGACAGTTCAAAGAAAAGAAAATGATATAATCATTTTTATATTTAATGAATGTTGACATAACAATATTTTAAACAAAATGAATTAAAAGTATCATTAAAATGAAAATTTTACCTGTTTCTTCTTCTTTTTTTAATGTGTGTTAAATTAACTATAAAAAACATCACATACATGACTGGTTTAGAGTTTTTGAATCAGACACATTTGATTTTGAGTCCGGGCTTTGATCAATCAACCCAAATCACTCAATTCCAATAATGGCCAGCTTTTTTCCTAGTAGTAATCTCCATCAGAGTGTTTTTATGAGAATTAATTGAGTCTGCTAAAGCACTTGACACATTACATGGAACAAAACACATAAATAATAAATATTTATATAGAAGACTCAAACTAACATTCTGGATACAGTCTCCTTTGTGCCAACTCTTCAGGCAAACTTGAAATCACCTATCCTCTTATTCTCCATGTATTTTTGTATGAAATCATGGGTTGCGTAAATATTTTAAAGTAATTCATTTAAAACATCTAATCTAGCATGGCCTCATGGCCTCAATCCCTAAGTCTATTGGTATGTTGGTATCATGTGTGATGATTAAGAGGAGACAAAATGTGATTCTGGATGAAGTCCAGTTTGCTCTTCCCAGTCTCTCTTTTGCTTCTCTTTTGGAACATAGTCTTTCTGCTCTGCCCAGAGTCACAGTGACAGCAGTGTGCCAGCATGAAATAATGTACCCTGGTCACAGTTTTCCTGGGAATTATATTTCAGACGAAGAGGTTTGAATCTTATCTGGTATGTTCCTGAGTGCAGACAACATCAACTGGAGAGCTACCAATGGTGTTTATTTTCAACTCTGAACACTGGGGCATAGAGACAGCTGCTCTGTGGTGACAGCAAAGAGTGAAACAGATGCAGAGAGAGAGGTAAGAGAGAAAGAAAAGATCTTCAGACTTCCTCGTCACGCTCTGTCATGTGTTCAGTCCATGCCTAAGAGTGGCCTACATTCCTGCCTTCATTGTGGGAAACATCCATAGACATCTATACATGAAACAAATGAAACCCTTTTTACTGGTGACAATTCAAATGCCTTTCCTTTATTTGTAATTTAGGAAGTTTTAACAAGTTTGGGTTTAGTCCTAAAATTTGCCCACAGTCTGGTAGGGGAAACAGCTGCACAGTCATTTGCCACATGGCAAACTCTTATGAGAGATGGCAGAGAGGAGAGCAGGCAACTGCTTAATGCCAAGTGTAATGGGAGAATGAGAACAGGAGAGATTTTTTTTTTTCCTTCGGTTGGAAGAGTGGACAGAGACAGAAGGCAGAGGGCTATATGGGTGCAAAGAATGAAAAAGAATATTCTATAAAGGAGATATAAAATTTTTTTAAGGTAGGGTCTCATTCTATCTCAGGCTGACCTGAAACTTACTCTGTAGCTCCAGGCTGCCCTCAAACTCACAGTGATCCTCTAGCAGGAGTATTTCCTCCTACCTGCCTCCCAAGTGCTAGGATTAAAGGAGTATGCCACCATATCCAGCTGAAGGTCAATGTGGCTGATATGTGACCTAATCCAGAAACATGATTTTTATACTTACTTTTAGATAATAAAATATCTTCTTTCACCTGTTCTTCATTGCAATAAATAATTTTTAGAAAATCAGTATGAAGGTTTAAGAGATTTATTTTACATGGTTTTATTTGGTTTTACTTTTCTGATAGTTGATAACTAATACAAATTTTGAAAAATTTCTGAGATGTTAGTAAGTGACAATTCTATGGTTGAAAAATAAGAAAACCAATTGTGTCAGATACCAACTGGCTTGCTCCAGTTCTCTACCTTCACAGCAGAAAGCCCACATCAAGAGAAGTATCCAAGAAATATAGTCTGCATTATTTTTACCATAATGAAGGAATCAGTTCATTGTCAGGGACTTGAAATTCAACAACACAAGTATTTCAACACACAGTATTTTCAACACAGGGTATTTTGCCTTCCAAGTACCCCTTTCACCACATGACAAGCCTGTGTTTTGACTTGAACTGCTTTCCAGGTTTGGTGGTAGCCCATTGGCAAGAAAGTTGTAACTGGTTTGAATGAAGAAGGAGGGGCAAGCTCTGAGCATATGTGGAGCATCTCTCTCCACCTCACTTCCCAGGCTATGGGCTTCAATTAACATCACTGGCTGACAATGACTGTCCTCTTTTCAATACCATTTTCAACATACAATAATGAGAAGAAACAGGAGAGATGGTTGAGAAGCCAACTAGTATACAAAAATATGTACGGTGAAAAGTGAGGGAAGATAATGATGTGATCTACATTTATAAGTAATGAAAAGAAACCACATCATAAGCTCACAGTTTTACATTATTTAATTACTATTAATACTAAAGTATGAAATTTATTCATGTAAATTTGAGTTCTTTGTTTTACTGATGAAAAGTTTTAAAGTGATTTGAACTGCTCTAAAATTTAAACATTAAAGAATTGAGTGCTCGTACGTGTTATTGATCTACCTTTTTGTAATACTGTATTTTTATAAGTTCTCTTCTATATATGCATATAATTACAGTGTTCAGAACCACATATACTTACATATGTTAATAAGAAATATGATGTGTTGAAAGGAGTACATTTATTTCACACACATTTCTAATATCCATAATTTATTTTATTTTATGTAGAGTAGTACTCATTTGAAAATTCTCTCTATTTATAATAGAGAGAACTAAGTTTTTGCCATGTGCTTTTGTGGCTGATCATATTATAGAACAAATGAGAATAATGTAAGAGAATAAACATAATACCTGTCTTGAAGAAGTGTGTAATTTAGATTCTACCTTGGGGAAAAAACAGAAAGAATATACATAGTTTTTTTTTTTTTTTTTGAGAGATACAAAGTACAAAGAGAGAGGGAGAGGAAGACAGACAGAGAATGGACGCACCAGCAGCCTCTCAGCCGCTGTGAACGAACTCCAACTGTGTGCGCCTCCTGGTGGGCAAGTGTGGCATTGCGTCCTTGTGTCACTTTGCATCTGGCTAAACGTGGGACCTGGAGAATGGAACTGACATTCTTAGGCTTAGCAGGCAGGCGCCTTAATGGCTAAGCCATCTCTCCAGGCCAAGATACATAGCTTTTTGACTCCTACAATGGCCAACACAAGTGGTAGAGAAGCAAACACAAAGAACTGTGCTCCCAGATTGAAGACCAGGCAATGGTAAAGCTGAGGTAGCTACATTGTAGGGTTCCAAGTCCCCAGAAGGGTATGGCATCTAAATTGACAATAAGTAAAAATTTTAAATAAGCTTGAAAGTGAAAAGGGAAACCTTTGGATTACACAAATAAAATATTATCTATCAAAGAAATGCCTGTACCTCAGTACTTATTGCAGTACTATTCACAAAAGCCAAAAGATGGAATCAACTGATTTTTCCATCAGTAGAAGAATAGGCCAATAAATACGGCATATATACCCAATGCAATATTATTCAGTTGTTTAAAAAATCCAGGGTTCAAGCTAGAAAAAATGGATCAAATACATAAAGGTAAGAAACAAATGACTTCATCCATATGTGGAACATAAAATCCTAAAGGAGTAGAGTGTAAAATATTATTTACCATAGTAGTTGCCTGTGTTAAAGAGGTATGTGAAAAGAGATTGGTCTGTGGGTACAGTATTGTGGTCAGATGAGAATTTCTGAGCTGAGTGTCAGACAGTCAACAACATTGTATCATATGCTTCACAATAACTAGGAGAAAAGATCGTGGATGTTCCAATCATGCTTCAGATGACAGATCAACCAGATATTATTAGTTAATAGATACAAAAGAATAAATGATCTGAAACATAGCACTATACCCTCAGATAGATGTATGATGCTTTTTTATTAGATAAATTTTACAAAATAAAGTTGTAACAAAGGAACTGAATTTCTGGTACATAAAACAGATGAGAAAGGAATTATAATCTTGAAAAGAGCCTCAAGAGGCAGGGTGCATTATCAGACTTCAATCAATCTTTCTTGTGATGTCAGTGATGTGGGAATGGTGAATGTACTGCACCAAAGACAGTGGAAAACAGCAACAACACTGTGTAAAGCTTGGGAACACTTGGGAGTTGCATGTCTATCACTTTGTAGGGTGAAAGTTGGCTGGAGTGTGGAAGACAAAAAATAATGCAGAAATAGAATTGTGAAGTCATGGTAAGTTGTTGTCTCATAAGTTTTGTGGGTTTTTGTGGTACTTGGGGAACCTATAGAAGTTTACTAAAAATTACATTTCCTACTACTATTTATGAGGATGGGATGCAGTGGTGCCCCCACACACTATTTTACCATCAGTACTGGTTTTGCCTAGCTGTCGAAAACACTTTTTGATCACACTTGTTTCTGCATTAAGATTCAGAGACAGTGCTATTGGGGTACTGTTTGAAGTGTGGCTTGGTGGGGTTATAGAAAAAGAGAAACCCTTAATTCACTGCTGGTGGGAGTGTGATCTATTACAGCCTTTGTTCAAATAAGTATGGAAGTTAATCAAAAAAAATAAGAATGTAACTACTATATAACCTAGCTCTTCACTTCTGAGCATGTGGCTAAAACACTCAATATTGTACTGAAATGCTCTGTTTTTCCACATTCTTGTTACTGAAGAATGGGAGGGACAAATAGTGCCAGATAAACAAAGGAGGAAGACTTTATGTAAGTCAAACCAAAAATGGACTCTCAATGGCATCAGGTTGCCAATTAAGTAAGTGAGCGTAAAGGTGAAAATGACAGCTCTGACTAACGGTGGTAGTGGGCTGCCAACCAAACAGACTTTACAACTCTTTACAGTTCCTCATGGGAACTGGGGCAGAGTCCCATACGGCTGCCGTGTTTTGTGAATATGGACAAATGATAGCACTCCCCATTTTCAGTCTTTTGCTTAGGGCTGATAAGACGTCAGGAGAGAGGAAGGAGAAACAGAGAGAGAGAGAAAGGATGATGTCAAAATGACTCTATACTAAAGAGCCTTGCTTTCTGTCCTTCTAATCTTTGAGTTTTTAAATTGATGTTATCATTTCTGTTGTGCTTAAAGTTAATTCCATGTCATGTTATCCTCCCATTCCCCTGTGTCTTCCCAGGATTCTCTCTGGAGTCTGTCGTGTAGTTTAGGATGTACTTTTTTTTTTAACAAAAGAAATATGAAAGGAGAAATGCTCTAGTCATGCTTACTTGGCATTTTCCCCAAATATTCATAAAATTTAAACTTTATAGGCACAGAACAAACTTAAGATCCCTTCTATGTTTAATTATAAGGATTTATGTTACCTAAGTACTTCATTAACTCTCTACAATGTTTGTATGCTCAAGCTACTTAAAGCCTGGTCACTGTTTTTATGTCTATGATTTGCTTTCCTGGGTTATAAACTTTCCAGAACATAATGATTTTAAATACAAACCACACTCGTCTAGCTGGCAAAACTGCAACGTAGACATGGCATGATGGGGAGATTGGCTTTTCCTGCCCAGACCACTGAGGTGGCTCCACAGGGGCTTCTAGCATCCACTTACAGCATCCACTCCCTAGATGGCTAATTCACCTGACAGACACATTAAGGCTCTGCTGGCAGCTCAGGCCCAGGCGTCCTGGTGCTTCGCGGTGTAGTGCTCTCCACCAGCTTCTTGCACTTCCTCCCAGGTTGGTGTGCAGTTTCTTGCACTTCCTCCCAGGTTGGTGTGCAGTTTCACAGAATGAGCATCCCAAGAAAATCAGGCACATGAATCACTGTTTGGGCTTTAGCTTGGTAATCAGAGCAATGCTCTTATCGTATTCCAAGGCAGCCCCAAATCAAGAAAGGAAGCAAGGTCCCAATCCGTCAGTGTGAGGAAGGTCAAAGTCACGTGATAAGGAAAATTATGTGGGAGAGGAGACACTGTGTTAGCCATTTCCTGAAGAGACAACTGTCACAAATTAAAATTGTATACAATTACAAGTGTGTTTCTACCCAAACTACACTGCTCTAGAAGCAAACATTCCTCTGTGAGGTTTGGCTCTCTCGAGATTACCATGAGGACAGGGCAGGGGAAGAGAAACTCCTGCTTTTGAGACCTATTGACCACATTCCTTAGCAGTGACGTCTAATGCTGGGGACACACAAGGGAATCACATGGTCTAGCTGCCACCAATAAAAACGATGTCCAAGTAGCTGGATGTTTGTAACCAAAAACAAAATTACATCCCCTTAGCCCTCTTACTAAGTAGTGGCAACTTTTGGAGTCTATTTAGAGAAAGCAAAGAAGGTGAAACTTGGAGAACTAGTTCAAAGTCAGAAAATGCACAATAAGAGAACAGACAGCCTGTCTTCTAACAGACTGTGAGAGTGTATTCCAACACATAGATTAAGGAATCTGCTTGATCTTGGTAGAGTCTTGGTTCAGCTCAAAGGGCACAGTAGAATAAATATGGACTTTCAAACAGATAGACTAAGGTTCTAATAAATCCCTTCTATTCAACTGTGTGACTTTAGGGAAGTTGCCTAAACCCTTTGAGCTTCGGCTCTTTCATCTGTTAAGTAGAGGCAAAATCACTTATTTCATAGGGTTCTAGTAAGGACTAAATCAGATGATGTAAAAAAAAGAAGTCTTTAAGTGCAGTACAGGGCAGCTCCTAGATTAAAAATCGTCTCCTTTTCTTTCTGCTTCTGGCTCACTGTTCTTCAAAGCACTTAATTTTCCTGAATTTCAATTAGCCCTTCAGATGAAATTGACCTCCCTATCACAACCCAGCAAGTTGATGCCAATGACAAAGGTGATGTAAGTATGTTACAGTGTGACATGTATGAAGTATTCTTCACAGGCAAAGTTTGGGGGAAACACTATAGTACCATCCTCTATTATGTGATAGAAAGATGAGAGACAGAGAGGGGGAAATCAGAGTCTTCAACAATTTCTGGTGATAATAGGAGTATATTAATAGGAACATATTGCTAAACAATAAGGATTCTAAAAAGAAAAAGAAAACAGTCTGTCAGACAACATGTTTATTTCTGGATTTTTTCTATATAAAATATATATACATATATGCATATTATTTAGTTTGACAATAATGTTAGTGAATAAGTTATTATGAGACAGGGGAAATATTTTGAATGTTTTGTTTGCCTAAGAGCCCATGGAGAACCTAATTAGATTCAACCTTGAAATCACCAAAGGAATGCCATTAGGCTTTTTAAATGTACCATTCCCCCCCCCCCCAGGCTTATACAACTGACCATTTTCTGTGTCATTGCACAGATTCCCTTTTATGATAAAACCAGCAAATAGAGGCGAGTTGGCAGCTTGTGTGCACACTTCATGCTCTGAGCCCAATACAGAAAGAGTGGCAAGTTTGTAATATTTGCCAAAACAGCCTGGATACACTTGCTGGGCTGAGTTAAAAACCCTGACACGTAACAAAAGCTAAGTTCTGCTTTCAATGACAGCTCACTGCATACTGCCTTTCTTTGCCCTGAACCTTAGTTCAAGCCACATCCTTGGTTCTCAGTGGTCTAGAAACAAATTCCGTGCTGTCACTCAAGTGCCCACTAGTTACTGTCTTTTATTCTATGATCATGATGACTTCCTAAATCAATCTCAACATAAGCTTCCTGAAGCTTAGCATGCTAGATTTATAGTTTAGGATTCTTCTAGAACATTCTATCATTGTTTTAGTTTTTTTTTTTTTTTTTCCTATCTGAGTCATTTTAAATTGGCAGCTGGCCCAAGAGGCCATTACATGCTTTATCAAAACCAGTTAGTATTCTATTAGCAAAAATTAAATCCAGGCAAACAGAAAGGAGCAAATCAATCTAATCTGAAAAGATACCTTGTTTCTTCATTTGTGAAATGCTTTCCCATTTCATAAGATTGATATAATGATCACATATCAAAATATGTTTGAAAGTACTTCATAAGCTCTATCAATACAGAGAGAAAGAAATCTGGTCCAACGTCATACTAAGACTCTGTGACAGGAGGACAGGAATAGCATAGGAAGCCCCCTCATAAAAGTGTTCAAGCAGAAGAAATTGCAGTCAGGAAATCTAGCTGGAGTAAAATGGCTGATGTCTCACTAGAAGCCCAGGGATGCTTTCCTCCCTGAAAACAGGACAAAAAGAAAAAAAAAAAAGAAAGAAAAACAACTTCCTTTTTATTAGAGTGTTTGAGGCAGAGCTCTGGAGCATAGTAGGGATGTAGTCAGCATGGTATAAAGCACAAAGGTACATGATGGCATAAGAGAAGAAGATAGCATCTACCATCCTATCTTCAAGCATATCCTTGGGGCTGGAGAGATGGCTCAGCAGTTAAGGCACTTGCCTGTGAAGCTTAAGGACCCAGGTTTAATTCCCCAGTACCCAGGTCCAACCAGATGTACATCTGGAGTTTGTTTGGAGTGGCTAGAGGCCTTGGCATGCTCATTCTTTATTTCTCTCTCTTTCTCTCTCTCCCTCTCTCTCTCTCTCTCTCAAATAAATAAATAAAATATTTTAATTTAAAAAATTAAAATAAAAGAATATACCAAGAAGGACTTCACTGGTGAGGAAACAGTAGCAAGAAGGCCTGTAGCAGTGTACACCCAAGCCACAGACACCCAAGACTGTTTGCTGCTCATGACACCTGTGTCCTTCGTGGGCTTTGAGCTGAGTTTGGGGATCTGCTGAATAACCTCATTGCTGCACTGCCCCGCACTGAGGCTAACCCGTGTTACACACTCCCTGCCTCAGCTGCTGCTTCACAGTGCTACCTGGGAGCCGATCACTCAGGGTCCTATGAAGCAACTGAACATCCATCTTTAGCAGCTCAGCTGGCTGTCCTATCACTCTCCTATGGCAACAGGAAGCCCCTGAACAATAAGACTGTGAGAGGTTCGATGGACAGAAATTCTCAGGAATTGTTTAGCATTCCATATGACTGCAGGAAACAGGTAGCCAGACTTGAATGATGCCCTGTGCCAAGGCCCTTAAAAAGCATTCAGGTAGCCTTGCCCACACACACACAAAGAAAGCACTAGGAAGTCCTGTGGATCTACCCAGGACCCATAGTCAATCAACCTCCTCATTTCATTAGCACATAATGAAAACAGATGACCTTGCATAGACAACTTCACCACTAGGAAGCAAATAACAGCCTGTCCTGAGCAGGTTACCCTTGGAAACCCTATGAGATCAGCCTTTAGACGTGGATGGACATTCTCCCAGACCTCCCAGTAAAGGCTTCCCTCTCTTTAACCCTATATTCTGACAAGCACTGTCAACTTGCTCATGAGCATATTGCTGCACTCTCTTCTGGACCACTGTCATGGCCGGGCTAAGCAGCTCACCTCATAGCGGCCAGGAAGCACAGCAACTGAACCACTGACTCCAGAAATGCTCAGCTTCCTAAGAGTCCATCCAGCTATGAGCTCATCAATGGACTGATCTATGGATGAAGCTAAACTCATGGCCCAGGCACTTCTCAATAGTTCCACCAGTTAGAGAGCAAAGCATTTAACACATGAGCCTTTTTTGAGGTGTGGAGGAAACTTCATATCCAAACCTTAACAAATGAATTTTAAAGGAAGTTTAATGAGATACATTCAACAAATTTAATGAGCTATATCTAACAAAAAAAATTAAGAAAACGAGTTGGGAAATGGCTCAGGGAGTAGGAGCAGTTACCACGCAACTATGAGGTTGTAAAAGAGCATAAGATGATCCAAATCCATTCCCCTACACTCATGTAAAAAGCTGAGGGTCGCCATGATCACCTGTAAGCCCAGTGCTGTGGCAAGGAGAGAATACAGACTCTTGGGGACTGGTTGATCTGCCAGTCTGACTGAAAATGATAAGTCCGGGCTCAGTGAAAGACCTGATCTCAAAGAAATAACATGGAAGAGCAGCAGAGGAAGACACTTAACAGTCACCTCTGGCTTTGTATGCAAGCCATGTGACACACATATCACACACACATATCACACACACTCCACACAAACTACACACATATACCAGAAAGGAAGTTAGTTTAAAAACTGATATAGGGGCTGGAGAGATGAGTGAGCAGTTAAGTGCTTGCCTGTGAAGCCTATGGACCCTGGTTCGAGGCTCAATTCCCCAGTACCCACGTAAGCCAGAAGCACATGGTGGCACATGGTGGCACATGGTGCTTGCAGTGGCTAGAGGCCCTGGCGCTCCCATTTTCTCCCTCTCTCTCTCTCCCCAATTTCTTTGTCTCAAATATATATATATATGACTTAAAAAATGATATAGAGATTCTGGAGAGCCAGAATGCAGGGGAAAATAAATCAAAAACCAGGACGCTGGAGAAAATGAATAAAATAACAAGTACAGTTGAAAGCCTAAATACCAGAGGAGATAAAGTGGAAGAAAAAAATTTCTGAGTTTGAAAGCAGATTATTTGAAATGACTCATCCAAAAGAAATTAATGAAGGAAGCTTATGATATTTATGGAATACCACTTATTGAAACATCATTCTCATTGTGAGGGTTCTACAAGAAAAAGAGAGGGAAGAGGCAGATAAACATAATTAAATAATTGCTCAACATGTTTAAATCTTGAGGGAAAATAGGACCAGGAAGCTCAGAAGAATCCTAGTAGATTTAACTAATCTCTCTAAGGCATATTATAGTCAAACTGTCAAAAGTACAAGAAAAAGATAATTATAAAATTAGAGAAAAACATCAATTCAACATAAACTCCCCTATTAGACTAACAATAGATTATTTTGCAGAAACCTTAGAAGCCAGGAGGGAGTAGGAAGATATGATAAAGGTCCTGAAAAGAAAAAAAATGCAAATTAAAACAATTATCTTTCAAAATAATAATAATAATAATAATGGCATACTATATTGCAGCATAGCATAGTATAGCTATTTTTTCCAAAAACAACAAAGTAATAAAGCATAGCTAAGACAATCAAAATTCACAGCCAGTGCTTGGCATGGCAGCACACACCTTTCATTGAGCCACTCTAGAGGCTGAGGTATGAGGAGCTCCATGAGTTCAAGATCAGGCTGGGGCTGTAGAGTGAGTTCCAGGATAACCTGGGCTACAGTGACACTGTGTCTCGGGGCGGGGGGGATCACAAACAAACTGGTCCTGCAAGAAAGGCTTCAGGAAGTCCTACAGTACAATCAGGGTGATGATTGCTTTTGTGCAAAGACTAAAGTACAAAACTCATTATTGGGAGAGATCCACTCAGGATAAAGAAAAAAGGATCAAAGTTTACCAACAGGGAACACCACAAAAATACAAGCAGAAGAAAACAAGCAGAACAAGAGGCTATAATTAACAACCAATCACAAAAAAATTGGAAATACTATTAAAAATATATAAACTAGATCCTACCAAACTGAACTGAAAGACACCGAAAATCTGAATCAACCAATGACAAGTGAGAATAGCAGTTGCCAACAGATTGAATCAAGAGGAGGTCCTCCCAGATACAAAATCAACCAGCCGAGCAAGAAGTACACACTTCTGTGGCACACAGAAATGTGCACACACCCAATGTAGGTAACCAACTGCTCATGGAGTGGACATGAGACCCGCTCAGTGAGGGAAAATTCAGATCTGTCTCTGGGATCCAAGCGGGGACACTGATCGTGCTCTCACAGGTAGCCTGAAAACCACTTCCAAAGGGAGGGCGGCAGGTGCTATGATTGCTCACATCTCGTCAACACAGAGATCCAGAGGCTACGTAGAATGCGACATTAAAGAGATCTCTATCTTGCCCACCGAGGCTCAGGGAACATTGCAGAAGAGAGGGTAGAAAGATTTCCAGAGGCTCAGGGTGAGTGGGAACAGGCTAAGGCACCATGATCCCCCTCTCCTCCCCTACAGACTGACCTAGGCCTCTTGGTCACCAAAATGAATATCAACAAACCCCACTGAAGAAGACTCTCAGCAGAATTGGGGCCTGCGTGAAGGTATCTAAAAACATCAATAAATAGGGCTGGAGAGATGACTTAGTGATTAAGGTGCTTGCCTCTGAAGCCTAAGAACCTAGGCTCAACTCCCCAGAACACACGTAAGCCAGATGCAGATGGTGCACATGCATCTGGAGTTCATTTGCAGCAACTGGAGGCAATGATGAGCCCATTCTCTCTCTTCCTCCCTCCCTCTCTCTCTCTCTCTCTCATAAGTAAAACTAAAAGTATTTTTTTAATCACTAAATAATATTTTGTTTAGAAAAATGCCTCCAACAAAAGTCCAACGCTGAATGTTTTAGTGCTAAATTTTATGAGAACTTTTAAAAGTAATACAAATAGTTTTCAAACTATTTCAAAAAGATGAAAGAGAAGAAATCCCCTCAAACTCATTCTGCTAGTTCAACCTTATTTTCACACCTAACTCAGGATCAGGAGATAACAGACAAGGGAAACTACAGCGCAATTGCTCTAATAAAGACAGATGGAAAATATCAGGACTAATAACAACTGGATCAAAATTATATCAAGGATTTAAGGATTCTTCAACCTGTGCAAATTGATGAACATAATATATAACATAATATTTCACAATACAGAACTCATGACAAAATGCAAGAGATGATCTCAATGCATACTGAAAAGACATTCTGTAAAATCTTACATCCCTTCATGATAAAATCCTCAAATATTACTTATAAAAGGAATGTCTCAGCTGGGCATGGAGTTGCATGCCTTTAATCCCAGCACTCAGAAGGCAGAGGTAGAAGGATCGCTGTGAGTTCAAGGACAGCCTGAAACTACAAAGTGAGTTCCAGGTCAGTCTGAGTTAGAGTAAGACCCTACTTTGAAAAAAAAACAAAAATAAAATAAAATAATAGAAGGAATGTCTCCTAACTCAACCAACATGGTACTGACATTAAAATAGACACATAGACCAATGTGTCAGGACAGAAAATCCAGAAATAGATTTATATATTTACAGTTGATTACATTTTGACAAAGACAGCAAGAATAAACATGAGAGGAGACCTTTTCAATTAATACTGCTAGGACAAGTGGTATCTATGGGTAAGATAAGGAAACTAAAACACCCTCTTTTACTGCTTGGAGAAACTAGCTTGAAAGGGTTCAACCACTTAATTTAAGACCTCAAACTATGAGGCCACTGGAGAAAAGCATAGGGCCAATACTTCAGGACATTTATCTAAAATTTTTCTTTTAAATATAGCCCCAAATCACAGGCAAGTAAAGCAAAAACATAAAGAATTGTTTAGATAAAAATAAAAGGCTTCTATACAACAAAAGAAATTATGAAGAAAGGGAAAGATGATCTATAGAATGATAGAAAATATCTGTGAACTACTTGTCCTATAAGAGATTAACATTGAGATCGCATAAAAGGCTGAAACCGCTAAGCAGTAAGAAAACCCAGACAATATTTTTACAAATGTGCTGCTAATCTGATGAGATAATTCATAAAATTAGATTTAGGGCTGAAGAGATGGCTTAGTGGTTATGGTGCTTGTCTGTGAAGCCTAAGGACTCAAGTTTGATTTCCCAGTACCTATGTAAGCCAGACGCACAAGGTAGCATATGCATCTGGAATTCATCTGCAGTGGCTAGAGGCCCTGCTGCTCGCATTCTCACTCTCTATCTGTCTCTCTAGTAAATAAATAAAAAAAAATATAGAGAAGATATAAAAAATAGCCTGCAAGCACAGGAAAATGCTCACCAGTTCTTATGTTTAACAACAATGAGATACTGTCACCCTAGTTAGAATGAATATTACCAAAAGAAAAAGAAAAAAGTATTGGTAAAAATGATAAAAGCTATCCTCACACCTTTCGTGGGAGTATAAATTAGTGAAGCCATTATGGGAAACAGTATAGGAGTTCTGTATACAATTAGAAACAGAAGTGTATAGTGATCTGGAAATCTCACTACTAGATATATAGAAACAGAAAGAGAAGAGAGAGAATCAATGAAATCAGTATGTTGAAGAAACATTTCCACTCACATGTTTTTCTCAAAAATATTTATAATTTCCAAGCTATGGAGTCAACCTATATGCTCATAAATGTATGAATGGATAAAGAAAATGGCAGGTGTGTACACAGAATGTAATATTACTGTGAGTTGTCTTTTCATTACAGTGACCAAGTAACTGAGAAAGACAACTTAAAGGAAGAAAACTTCTTTTGGTTCACATTTTCAGAATCTTCGTCTCCTGGCTGTGTGGCTCCACATTTGGGGGTGTATGGAGAGCCAGGTCATCACAGAAAAACACACGTGAAGAAAGCTGATCACCAGAGAGCAGCCAGGAGTCAGTAAGAGACAGACCAAGGGTCCAGGTTTGAAATACACACTTCAAAGGTGTTCTTTCAACTAGGCCACACCTCATGCTTTATACACTCCCTAACCATGTGAGCATCACATGAAGTCATCAATAGGGTAATCCATTTGGAGGCCAGAGCCATCATAATTCCATCAATTTCCAAAAGTTCCATATCTCGACACTGCATTGGGCACCAAGCTGCAAGGCCAGAACTACCAGGGAACATTTCATATGCAAACCACAGAAGTTACATAATTACTAAGTCATAAAAGGTGATATTTGTAGAAACACACACATATATGTGTGTTTATGTATATATATGTGTGTATATGTATGTGTGTGTATATATATTTTTTTTCAAAAGAAATCTGTGCCCCTGTTATGTCAACTGAGGTTAATTCAGGTCTTGAGCCAGAAGGTGAGCTCTTGTCTTCAAGCACCATGGTCTGGGCTTGAGAGTTGAAGCAGAGATATATACAAGACTCAGCTCATATCCAGCATAAAAAGTCTTGGGCCCTTCACAGCATGTACAGCCCTGTCAGACTATCTGCTTTCTTCAAGTGAAAGAAAAAAATACTTTTATGTCCTTAAGTTTCATTGTAAGAATGAAACTTGTCTGAGAAAATTACTCCTAAAGAGGGCAGTATACTTTGATATCTCTTTTTGAAATTATAACCACTCAAAAGCCCAATTCCACTGCTTCCAGGACTCCCTGACAAGTTTCCTAGCAAGTACCTAGCAACTCAAGCCATCTTCTCAGGGAAGTAAACGGCCCCAGTTCTTCAGTGAGCCCATGTTAAGGGAATGCCTTAATGTTTCTTGACATTCACATGTCTTCTTAAGACCAGTCAAAATATACCAGCATCGTCTTCCCTTTGGACATGGGGCCTTGGAAGAGTTGACCAATCTCTCATACAGCATGATGATATTGGTCAATAGTGGCTAATGTGTTATTTCTCCTGAATAACAGTTTTACTGGTGGAAGATGTTAAATGTCATCAGCCAAAGCAGTGACTATCCCATGGTATATTGTAGCTGACCATAGTGAAACTGTCCATGTTTCCAGAGGCCTTTCAAATCACTCTACCAATGCGAGCACCATTTCTGGCTACTCACAAGGTACACAGGGAGAGGTAAGCAGATGGATCAGTTCTAGCTTTGGAGTTGACAGTGATTAGGACCACAACAGTAGTCATTCATTTGAAAACCCAACATACATTCAGACCCTGTGGAAGAAAATGGCATATAATCCATTATGTTTTATGACTTTCCTAAACAATGCAGCTAATAGCCTGAAATGGTGCATGCAATTACCATAATATTAATTTTTTTGACAAATATTTATTGAGCATTTACCATAAGCTGGGCTCAATGCCAGGTCTGGAATATATTATGAACCATAAGACACAAATCTAAGCACCCAAATACATAATTTGAAATTTTGACAGCTGTTCTGAAAAAATATAAAGTGTTAGGAGAGATGACAACAGAAGCATATAATTTGAACTCTGAGATCATTTCCTGAAGGATAAACAGGAAATAGTTAAAAGAGAAGTAAGAACTTTCTAGTGCTAAGAAAAGCCTGGTTAGGAACAGGATCTGGCAAGATCAGTGTGTTATTTTGTATAATTAACAAAAATACTCTTAAAAATATCACAGTTACTGTGGCCTGGAGAGCTGGGTAGCATGGGAAATGGGGAGAAAACCTGCAAGGATTGACAAGGGTCCCAACACAGGTCTTCTAGTGGAAAAGCAAAGAATTTTGTGTCCCAATAATGATCACAGGAAACCATAGCAAGAGGAGGATGGCATTTACTAAGTTGGAGGATGATGTGATAATTAAATTGGTAATGGGACTGAACACCTGTGGAAATGGAAGCACCAGTTCTAGGGGGATTCAGATAGGAAGACATGAGAGGAGTCTGCGAACTGGACTGGTGACAAAGAAGTAGAGGGTTTTCAAGATACATCTGATAAGGGATTCTGAAACACTGTGTGATGAGTCACTTGGGTGGAGGGCTCTGCTGGATGGAAGTGTTGCTGGTGGTCTCTGTCCAGGTGTTTCCAGGTCCTTGGCATCTTGCTCAAAGAACTGAAGAAACATGTACAAATAGCAAGGCATCAAGAAGTTTTATTAGACAGTAAAGCAAAAATACAAAAAAATACAAAGTAGGTTAGGGATTACACTGTAAGGGGACAATGGCTTCCTTGAGTTACAGTGCCCAAGAATGGCATGGTTAAGGTTTGGGCTTTATTTTAGAGAGAGAGAGAGAGAGAGAGAGAGAGAGAGAATTGCCTTGCCAGGGCCTCAGCCACTGCAATCAAACTCCAGATGCTTGTGCCACCAAGTGGGCATGTGCGACCTTGTGCTTGCTTCACTTTTCTTCATCTAGCTTATGTGGGATCAAACATGAGTCCTTAGGCTTTGAAGGCAAACACCTTAACCACTAAGCCATCTCTCCAGCCTCTGGCACTTTTTAAATTGGGTTTAGGAGCAGGAGGATCTGGCACGAGGGAGCGGTGTTTGGGTGGTTTCCTATTTTGACAGGTGTGAATTATATAGCTTTTTCTCTGGTGTGCAAGCCTCTTCCCATGATTCACCTGGTTTTAATCATGTGTGCACCAAATTATCCATAGTCATAAAATGGTAAATAAGATATTCTTTCTTGAAGTTCACTTAAAGGACACAGCTTACCTTCTTGTGCACGCACCTAAAACCAGTCCGTTCCACATGGCTCTTTCTCCTAATCCCAGATAGATCTTAGAACATGTTTAAATAGAAACTGACCACAAAGTGGGAGATACTCACAGCCACTAGGGGAGGAAAGACTTATTTCATTGTTTGAAGTGGAATGGGCCTGTAGCTTCATGCAGATTGGGTCATCAGCAAGTTATCAGCTGTTATCAGCAAGTCTTTGAGTGCCCAAGCCAAGAAGTGTCCTGGGTTGCTAAACTATTCTTATCTCAGGAAGATATGTTAAGAATCATGTTCTTGTGTCTTAAACAATCCCCAAGGCACATGGGGGTGGGGTGGGATGACAAAACTATGGTTTTAATATGTTACTGTGGTAGTTTGAATAGATGGCCCCCAATATATTCAGTGTTTTATTAGTTTGTAGTTTGCATCTGCATCCACCTGGCTAGAGGCAGTGTCACTGGGCGGATCTTAAGGTGTGGTGATAGGTTTAGGATTTCAATCTAAAGATATGCAAAGTGTGCCTAGGTGGAGTTCCTGAGGTATGCTGTGCTTGTGGCTGTGGCTCTCTCTGTGTGTTTGGTCCTGTGAAGGCAGGCCAGCTTCTTCTGCCATTATGGAACTTCCCCTGGATCTGTAAGCATCAATAAATAATATCCATTCCTCCATAACTGTGCCTGGTCTGGAAGTTCATCTCAGCAAACCTAAAGCTGTCTGCTACAGTTACCTAAAGTTCATGTGCTGGAAACTTCCTCCCCAAAACAACACTGTTCGAAAGCCGGGACCTATTCAATGGTGATAAAAGCATGAAGGGTCCACCTTCATTGAGGGACTAACTAAACTCATTGTCACAGGAGTAGGTTAGGTCTAACCAGAGTAGATCACTATAAAAGTGATCTGGGCCTTCCTTGTTTTCTTGCTCTCAGGCTCTCTAGCCCTCCTACCATCTGCTATGAAATGGTGAAGCACAGAGTCATCACCAGTGCATGCCTTCAACAGCCCAGGCTCCACACTGCTGAGCCAAATTGATTTCTAAGCATTATAAATAACCCAAAGCAGGTACCATTAATGGAACTGAGTGCCTCTCGCAGATTGAAGGGATTATCATCACACATAACATGCACATTTCAGTTTGTGACACCATCATCATGTTAGTATGTGTGCATGTGACTGTGTTTGTGCTTTGTGGAAAGGAGGCCAATACTGAAAAGGGAAAGTGGAAAACAAATAAGAACCTAAATAATGAGAACTATTCACTGACTAGTGTGCATGCTGCTGGGGAGTCTTTCTGATGCAAATATATACCTAAGTTAGCTCTGATCTCACCTCAGGACAAAAAAAAAAAAAGAAAGAAAAGAAAAGAAAAAAAGAAAGAAAGAAAAAGAAAGGGGGAAAAGAGAAAAGGCAAGATTTAGAAAAGAAACACTGCCACCACAAGCTACAGATTCCATTGTTTCTGGAGAAAAATTCATTTACATCAAATATCTGAAGCTGTCACTGCATACAAAGACTTTGAAAGCATTTGTTTGGAGCTAATACTGTACTTTCTATTTATATTCTAATAACTCGTCCACCCCCTTATGATTCTTTGTGAACTTGTTCAAGTTTTGGCTCTACTATACTTTTATTTTTTTCCCCCTGAGACATACTTATAATCTTTACAGACTTGTTCCAAGAGCAAAGAAACAGATCATTAAAGAAAGAAAGAAATGTCATGTGATGATGTGCCTGCTGTTTCCTTAGTGAGGAATCTATTCCCATCGTCATGTAAAACTGGAGAGACTGAATGTCATGTTATGGACCAAATCAGACCTGGAGACACATGTCCTACCCAGAACCTTCAAGGCAGATGAATTTTCCAAAGCTAAATGAAACCTCGGATTTCTGAGTTACTAATTGTTTTCAATGAGAGTTATCTTTTTGTGACCTGCCTTTGGAGTAAAAAGAAAGTCTAATGAAGCTGGTAGGCACAAAGCTATCAGAGAATAAATAACTAATAAAAGTCACAAGACTTTAGCAAGTGTAAGTCTTCTCAAATTCCAATCTGAAATTAAGGAATAGACTGGCACACTCATTGTCATCTTGAAATTTTCATAATAAGAATCTGGAAGCAAATACATAAAATCCTCAGGGAGCTTTCCAATCTTATATTGGGACTAGACATAAAGAAATATGCAGAAAGTGGTTCATCAGAACAAAAGAAATACAAGAAAAACAAACCAGAAGGTAAAGACATTGCTTCTCTAAAGGGATTGGTGGAAAAGTGCTAGAAAAAAAAGTGAATGAGAATGAAGAGGGTAAGTGAAAGGCAGTGCCACACCCTTGGTCTACAATTTCATGAAGCTTTGACTCTCAGAACTTCATTCCAAAATATCAATGGTTAAAAGTCAAAAGAACTCAAAAGGAAACACAAGCTATAGCAAATAACCCTAAATTTGCGATTGCATTTCAGATTAAAAATATGACCACCCTAAAAGACAAGGAAGATTAAAAACTATACTGAATGACATTGCTGAGGAAAATGGTCCTATGCATGAAACCTTCAATGCTAAGAGTAAGAACTGTACACAAATACTCACTTGAGTTAGTGAATGTGTTTATTACATATTAAATATATAGTCCTATATATTCCTAGAGTAAGAAAAAATTATACATATATCTAGATATTTCTATATTAGGAATATATATGTGTGTGTGTGTGTGTGTGTGTGTGTGTGTGTGTGTGTGTGTGTAGCTATATATTTCTATATTAGGAATATATTTCAATAACACATTTTGTAGAGAAAGGAGTTACAAAGAAAGAAATGGGAAAATAAGGACAAAACTCTATGGCAATGGATTTAAGGTAGACCTAACAACATAATCTTATAACTTTTATTACATCAATGGATAGAAAGATAAGTTTAGATATATGTACACACATGGATCATCATATATATATATATATATATATATATATATATACAATTTCCCAGTTAAGAGGTCCTAGGGTCAATGATAAGCTATTGTCAACAAGGCCAACCAACACTCAAACCTTGGTTTCTAAATAGCTTTCTTTCATTAAAAAACAACAAAAACAACAACAAAAACCTAGTTTCTTCAAGAAGTGAACAGTTGGGCCTAGAGGGATGACTTAGAAGTTAAGGCGCTTGCCTGCAAAGCCCAAAGAACAAGGTTTGATTCCCCAGTACCCACTTAAGTCAGGTGCATAAAGTGGCACATGCTTCTGGAGGTTGTTTGCAGTGGCTACAAGCCCTGACATGCCCATTCTCTCTGTATCTCTTCTCTCTCTCTCTCTCTCTCTCTACTTGTAAATAAATAAAGAAACATAAGGGCTTTAGGGATGGCTTAGTGGTTAAGACATTTGCCTACAAAGCCAAATGACCCAAGTTCTATTCCCCAGGACCCATGTTAGCCAGATGCACAAGGGGGCGCATATGTCTGGAGTTTGTTTGCAGTGGCTGGAGACCCTGGCAAGCCCATTCTCTCTCTCTCTCTCTCTCTGTCAAATAAATAAATAAATAAAATATTTTAAGAAATATAAAAAGGGAATAGTCAATGACTGGGACAAACAAAAGAAAGTAAAAAATTATTCTAGAAAATTGCTGGATGACAGAAAGTAAAGAATTGCTCAAAAATGGATGTAAGGGGCTTAGTGGTTAAGGTGCTTTCCTGTGAAGTCTAATGAATCATGTTCTACTCTCCAGATCCTACTTAAGCCAGACACACAAAGGTGAGGTAAGTGATGCCCACTAGGTGCAAGAATCGAGTTTAATTGCAGTGGCCAAGGCCCTGTCATGCCAATTATCTCTCTCCCTCTCTCTTCCTCTCTCACTCTCTCTAAAATAAAATAATATTTTTAAAAAAAATGGATGTAGGATAGGGGAAATGAGCAAGAGTGCTGCTTTATCAGTGAACCTGGTACCAGCACAAGGTAGAAGGAGAAAGACACAAAGAACTCTCAACCCCTACCAAATCAGATATCCAGAGACACAGAGACTCACAAAACCTTGTCACTGAAATAGACCTAAAATGAACCCAACATGGTTCAGGGAAATTCACAGAAGAGGAGGCAAAAAGATTGTTAGAACCATGAATTGGGTCATTATACAGAGTCATTATCTCTCCCACATAACTGATGGCTATCCCCACAAGGCAAGACCCACATTACCCATGGGGGAGGACAGGGAGAAGGCTAACGATGGTACCATCATGGCTGTATATATACTATATACATAACTAATAAAAAATATATTAAAAATGGATGTAGGTATGTAAAAGGAGCACTGTTGGACCTGAAGTTATCTCTCATGGTCAAAACTGGAGAAATTTGAGCAAAACCCAGTGATAAATTATAGTTAAAATTAAAATGATCTGAGTGTGGCCATCCATACCTTCAATCCAAGCACTAGGGAGGTTCAAGCTGGAGGATCTTGAGATTGCCCTTGGTTACGTTGTCTAAGAACAACAACAAATATAAGAAAGGCTCAGGGCACACCCTTATCTAAGGAAATCTAATTAATATATGCTTATAGGGCAAGAGTAATTCAAGATGATCACTGGTAAAACAGTAATAGTTGTTACAGAGAGACCTACCAATGGACAGCCAAAATTAAATAAATGCATAAATAAAAAAAAATAGAACATTTGCATGCTCTCAAAGTATCTCTTTAAAGATAAATGTCAAACACAGAGGTTTAAAAAAAGAGACCTACAATAGAGAAACTTCAGGAAATATCATCCTCACCCTACAATGGAGAAAAACAGGAAATATAACCTCTCCCTGCAATAAACAGTAGAAATATCACCCACCCTACAATGGAGAAACAGAGGAAATATCACCCCTCCTTCTAGAACAGAGAAACAGAGGAAATATCACCCCTCCTTCTAGAATACAGAAACAGAGGAAATATCACCCCTCCTTCTAGAATGGAGAAACAGAGGAAATATCACCCCTCCTTCTAGAATACAGAAACAGAGGAAATATCACCCCTCCTTCTAGAATACAGAAACAGAGGAAATATCACCCCTCCTTCTAGAATACAGAAACAGAGGAAATATCATCCCTCCTTCTAGCATGGAGAAACAGAGGAAATGTCACCAATTTCTTCTAGAATAGAGAAACAGAGAAAATATCCCCCCGCCCCTACAACAGAGAAACTCAGGAAATATCTCCCTGCCCCCCCCTCCAGCAATTATGGTATAGCACCATTAGGAAAAAGCTTATTGACATCAAGTGTCCTGATATGAGGTATTAATAAAAGTGGTATGTTGAGTGATTAGTTGACACAACATAGAACCTCAATCTAACTAAGAAATAACACATAACCCCAAAATCAGAGCCGTTTTATCAACTAACTGTTGCTCTTCAAAGGTATCAAAATCATGAAAAAGGAGGAAAGACTGAGGAGTTCTTAGATTGGAAAACACATGAGAATAAATGCAGTGTCCGTCCTGAACTGGATCCTGAATCAGAAGAGCTTAGACACACAACTGGAAGAGTTCCAATGGTCTCAAGTCTAGTTAAAAATATAGAACCAACATGAAGGAACTGGTTTTGTTACATGCACCCTGAATCTGTAAGGTGATTAAGGAAATAAAGTTGTATGTAAAATATATTAGAACTCTTCATATTCTTTTTGGTACTTTTCTGTAAACTTGAAATTATTTCCAAAATAAATTACAAAAACTAACTAAAGTTAAATGTGTAATTCTTAGAGAGTGATGCTTAGTGACTGATGCTTGATATACTCAGAAATAAAGGTGATAAGGAAATAAAGACACACGCCTTTAATCCCAACACTCAGGAGGCAGAGGTAGGAGGATCGCCATGAGTTCAAGGCCACCCTGAGACTACATAGTGAATTACAGGTCAGCCTGAGCCAGAGTGAGATCCTACCTCAAAAAAAAAAAAAAAAAAAAAAAAAGAAGAAAGAAAGTCTTAATTTCTGAATAATTCACCACCTATTGTGCTGTTGATTACTAAACTGGGGCCCTTGACATCATTCCATGTGAACTCCTGCCTTTTATTTTTTGAACTAACTTTAATCCATAACTTCCCAAGTTTCTCTCTTCGTTTCTACAACAAGAAATACAAGGAAATAGAAAGATATTTCAAGATGGTAGATTTCAGTCAGCATCCCTTGGGCTCCTTCAAAGAATAAGTCCTCCCAGTCAAGCTCCAGTTGTTATTGTAGCAAGCAAATGATGAATCTTGAATTTGAGAGCAAATTTTCTAATTAAAAAAAAAAAGCAAGTTGGAGTTTTTAAATTCTGGACGCTTGTTTCTCTCCACAGGGTCTTGGGATTACAGAAGACATGCTGGAGGGAGGCACAATCATGTACTCAGAGAATATTACATTAGCTTCACATTCTTACAAGGTGACTTGATCTGTACTAAGAGCAATGGTCCTCTATCACTTGACATGTGCTGGAAAACTTCATGAAATCAGCACATTCTGTGCTTGGTAGTTCATCTACTCCCAGGACATTAAAGAAAAATATACAAAAACTTGGAAAAGAGAGAGAACAGGGCTGGAGAGATGGCTTAGTGGTTAAAGCATTTGCCTGTAAAGCCAAAGGACCCAGGTTCAATTCCCCAGTACCCACGTAAGCCAGATGCAAAAGGTGGTACATGCATCTGGAATTCATTTGCAGTGGCTAGAGGTCCTGGCTCACCCATTCTCTCTCTCTCTCTCTCTCTCTCTCTCTCTCTCTCTACCTCTTTCCCTCTCTCAAATAAATAAAATTTAAAAATTTTAAAGAAATACTTGACAAAAACAGATACAGAGCAAAATCTTTTATGTCTTTTCTGAGATTATTAATCACAGCATAGGCAGTATATATATGGTGTAGTTTATAATAAAAACCTTTCCTAGCAGGTAAGTGTGGGCAGAAAACAAGATAGACAGAGGTAACCACAGTGTCCTTATGTAATTGTGTGAATGTTTCTGTGCTAACTGGCTCTCTACTTTCCAAAATCCCTCCTGCCATCATCACTGATGGCAAAACGGCTTTAGTAAGGAATGAGATTTCAGTTTCAAAATTATTGTTAAGTCATGAAGTGATAAGAAAATGTCATTACCAAAGCATAAATGGCAAATAGATTTTATGTCCAACGTTGACCATGAGAGGGGCAAGAAACCCCAATGAGAAGACATATGTTATATCTTGCTGAAAATATTGGTTTTCATCTTTAAAACTTTTATGATTTATTATCTGATTAGTTGGAGGAAAAGATGGAAAAATAACTATAATGAATGTAATTTTTACTAATCTTTATGAGATACCAGGCATTGTTCAAAGTATTTGGAAGCATTAATTCATGGGACCATCAAATTTCTCCAGAGATGGCAATTTTTATTGGTCTCCATTTTGCAGGTGAGTGAACTGGCAACAGAGGAGCTAACAAAGTTAGCACACAAAAGTGAGTGACATTTGCATTGAGGAACACCAAAATAATGACTGTTTCCAAATGCATGTGCCTGTTGGAGAGGTATGTTAAATTCTCCAGCATGCACTGGTAAATCAATGATTATTAGGAACTCATGTCATTGGTACTATAATCCCAATGTAATCCTTTCAATAATAGCTTCACTTCCAAAGTAATGTAGCTACTAGAGATGGAAGGAATTAGTCCTGAGAGAAGGATAAAAAGGTTAATAGAGTAGGTCAGAACTATGAAATTATTGCAACTACTGAACTTACTAGGATCCATGCTCTGTGTCATAAAGTTTCATTTTTTATACTAATTAACCATTTACCTATTTATTCATTTATTTTTGTGGTGTCAGGAATTGAAACTGAAGATATTTTTTCTGAGATAATTACATAGATTATACTATGAAAAGAGTAAACTGTAACTTTTGGGGTTTTTTGTTTGTTTGTTTGTTTGTTTTGGAATTCACTCTGTAGTCCCAGGCTGGCCTCAAATTCATGATGATCTTTCTGCCTCTACCTCCTAAGTGCTGGACTTAAGGCAGACACCACCATGCCCAGCCAAAGCTTTTTAATACTAATATAGGCAATGTATTTGTGATGCTAAACAGCTCTAGGGAGATAGCTTAAAATGGACAACATCCCACTCAAAAAATTGTACTTATTTACCTGCATGTAGATACAAAAACATGCATAATATATCTGTCCCCAAGAAGGGAGTCCAATAAAAATTGTAAACACAGTGCTATCATCTTTTACTTTATTGAGTTACAGCTTTGACACATGTGCACACATACATACACATCAAACAAAACAAAACAAAATAAAAAAAAGAAAAACAAGTAAATGTGGTTAAAGCATGAAGCAGAGTGGAATGCTCCTTAAGAAGAAATGATGGGATGGTTTTGAGGTGGTGACGTGGTATGGGAGATGTGCAATCAGATGAATACTGGACCTGTTAGCTTGGAGGGAAAGCCAGTCATTCAAGCCTGTGTCAGCATAGGAAGACCAAGAGAGAATCAATCCAGACCAAACAAGCAAGGGTTTTAAATTTTAATACCCACACAGGAACAGTTGACCATCCCTCAGGCCCACATAACATAGGAAAATGAAGCTAAACTCCCATAAAATGGGATTCTCAAAAGAAGTGTATATCCTTGTTAAAAGTTTTCTCCCTAGGCAGAAAATCACATGCTACTGCAGAAAAATAGAGTTACTAGTGATATTTCATCTTGTTTTTTGGTGACAGAATAATTGATTTGTGACCCCTAACCCTGGAACTAACCTCACAGGGGGTTCAGGAGGTTTTTTAACAAGTTTTTTTCCCCCTAAGCTATTGCAGTTCTACAGGAGAAATCCCAGTGTATTCCATGTCCCACATACACAGCCACCTGGCTATCAAGGTTCTCCACCAGGGGAGTCTGACCAGCCCAGCAAACTGCTGTGCAATGTGTTTCAGAGATGCAGCTTTCATGAGCTATCACCTATGCTGGCATAGTGATAGCCTTTGAGTCATCTGTGTTATTGTAAAAGAGGTACAATTGTACTTTTGTCTGTCACCTGTGTCCCATCTGGGGTAAATAGGCATGTATTCACATCTCAAGGAAAAAGTCTCACAGAACAAATCTCGGCATTGTATGCCATATACATTTGGACAAATGATACTGCATACCTACTGTACCAGACAGCTTCAGGTTCTCTGAGATGAACTTCCAGACCAGGCACAGTTATGGAGGAAGGGATATTATTTATTGAAGCTTACAGATCCAGGGGAAGTTCCATAATGGCAGGAGAAGCGGCTTGCCTTCACAGGGCCAAGCAAAGAGAGAAAAACCCAGCCGCCAGCTACACAGCACACTGAGCAAAACTACAGCCCAAAAGCCACAGCACACTTCAGGAACTCCTATTAGGCACACTTTGCATATCTTTACAATGGAATCTCAAACCATCACCACACCTTAAGACCGGCCCCCAGTGACATTGCCTCTAGCAAGGTGATTGCAGATTCAAACTGTAACTAATAAAACACTGAATATATTGGGGGACATATATTCAAACTACCACACCTACTATTTCAGCACTATGTGTATACTTTCCCTGTCCTAAATGACCTCCATAGTTTTGCCGTTTTCAAATGTCAGATACTTGGATTCATCATCAACATGTAGTCTTCTCAGAGTTACTTCTTTCACTTAACAGTATGCATCTATGTTTATCCCACATCTTTTTTTATCATTGGTAACTTCTATACTTACAGACAATAAACCATGATATTTCCCTCTTCTCCCCCCTTTCCTCTTCAGAGCTCCACTCTCTATCATGTCCCCTCCCACTCTCCATTAAGCTATCTTTTCAATTGATGTCATCCTCTTTTTCTCCTAGTATGAGAGTCTTGTGAAGAAAATGCTAGGTACTATGAGGTCATGGATATCGAGGCCAATTTCTGTCTGGAAACAGTTGCATTGTAAGGAGTGGTACCCTTCCTTTGGCTCTTACATTCTTTCCGCCACCTCTTCTGCAATGGACCACATCTTTTAATGGCAGGATAGCTTATTTCTTTTTGGTGCGAAATAATACAAAAATATCTGGATGTACCACAGTTTATCTGTTCTCTCCTATTGACAACTAAGAAAATCTTAGCCATGTCCAAGTTGAGTCAATCATGAACAAAGTTGCTATTTGATCCCTGTGCATACTTTTGTAAGGAATCACAAGAGTTTTGAGTTTGAACTAAAGTATATTTGTACTACCAAAGTTAGGAATCAACCTAAAAGTGGCCTTTACCTATCCAGATAGCTATTGGCATTTGCCCATAGCAAAAGTATACTCCAGAAAGATAATGCCTTAACCTTAGAGGTAGAAGAAAACCACAAAACTACCCTTCTGAAGATGAGATGATGTTTATCATTTATAATGTGCACACACCATCTGTCAAAATTGATCTCTCATGGAGATGATGATGATCCCTAGAATTATCATAAAAGACTTGAAAATAGTGAAAAGAACAGTCACAAAAAGAAACATAAATACACTATAAACAAATACTAGAAAATTCTAAAAATATACCATTTCTAAAAGAAAAGAAACACAGTAGTTGAAATAAGAAATTTAAACAGAAACCAGATAAAACAAGAATCAATAAGGTTCTGAAGTGGAAGAGAAGTCTAGAAGAAAAGTCTACTGAAATGACCCTAAATGCCACAAGGAGGAATAAGTAGATGGGAAATATGAAGAGATGAGAAGCGTGGAAGCTAGAATGAAAATACCTATCCAAAACATGCTTATCCAAAAATTTTAGGAGGGAAAGTAGAATGTGGGAGAAGTGGTATTTGCAGAAACAGAGGTTGAGATTTGTCCAGAAAGGGTAAAGCATAAATGTGCAGGCTTAGGAAAGTCAAGCCCCAGTGGGCCAGGAGATGGAGAACAAGTTTTCTGAGAATATTGGCCAGAAAGAACAAAAACTAAGTGGAAAGATGAATCCAGACTCCACTTCTGATGAAACCACTTGCCAGTAATGTGACTGTGTGCCAGTGACTTAACCTATCTGAGCCTCAGTCTGTTTCTGAAAAATTACATAAAGACTATATAAGGGTTTAAGAAATCTAAGCAAAGTACAGAAAAATCTGCTGAATTAACAGAAATGTCTATGTTCTTCTAACTTTAATACCTAAAAGTTAAATAAAGGCTAAAATAAAACCTTATATTGTTAAGTCTGTCTCCTGTAAGTCCAAGTTTACCAACCAGGGTTATCAAATAACCCCTGTCTTCAACATACTGGTTATACTAAAGATTGCCAATAAAATCTGCTCTTCAGTTCTGTTAGCCCTCCAAAAGTTATTCAATGCCCTCAAGCTTCTGAGATGGTATATTCTAAACTAATGTTTCAACTAGACTATCATAACCAGATATTCATGGTGGGATGCCTAATAATGCATATGCACAGCATTAACTGGAATGGATATATATGTACCCTCATATGTATGATATTGTATATTAATGTTTTGACTTTAAAGTCATCAAAATTAACTCTCAAATTTTTAATACAGATAAAATTCTGCATAGAAAAATAGCACCTATTATGTGTGAGTGAGTGTGTGTGTGATGATGATATAGGTTATGAAGTCCTTTTGACAGTTGATTTTTTTTTGAAACTTTTTTTTGAATTTTTTTTTTTTTTTTTTTGGAGAGAGACAGAGAAAGAGGGAGAGGAAGACAGATAGAGATGGGCGCACCAGCAGCCTCTCAGCTGCTGCGAACGAAATCCAGATGCATTTGCCTCCTTGTGGTCAAGTGCAGCCTTGTGCCCTTTGCATCTGGCTAAATGTGGGACCTGGAGATTGGAACCGCTGGAGATTGGAACCGCTGGAGATTGGAACCGGTGTTCTTAGGCTTAGGAGGCAGGAGCCTTAACCGCTAAGCCATCTCTCCAGCCCTGAAATGATTTTTTTAATGAAAAGGTTGCACGCATTGACCCTATCTCCTCTTCCTCAATTTTGCTAAGGGTCTTTGGTGGGGTTATTGCTACTCATTGTGGGGCCAAGGGGCCTCCGTCAGTCTCTGCAGGAAGGGGGTAAACATTCTGTCTCAGGCTTTCCTACCCACCCTGAGGCTTACTATCTTTACTGAAAATCACTTCCAGGGAGATGGTGACAGACACTGTGGTCACTCAAACCTTATAAAAACAGAGATCCAGAGTCTACACAGAAGGCAACACTAAATCAGATCTCTATCTTGCCCACCAAGGCTCAGGGAGCATCGTAAAAGACAGTCAATTTAATCATGCATTCATACCATAAACATTTTAGTTTATTCCAAAACCTAAATTAGAGTTAGTGTACAATGATATCACAACCACTGTTGTCATTAGAACTGAATGAACCCAGAGAAGTTCAGCTACTTGTTCAGGGTGCACAGCCCTGGATTCCAGTTTCTGGCACCTGAGTGGGAGAACCACAAGTGTATTGTCACTGTTTTATATACAGAGAATTCTGAAGTTAGCTTGGCAGGCAGGGTCTGCTCGTTTTCACAGAGCAGGACAGCAGGCTGAGATCAGAAAGTCCCTGTCTGAACTTCCTTTGTTAATGGCATCTTTGTATCAACAGTGCCCTTGCTCCACTCAGCTTGATAGGAAAAGCCCATTTGCCCACAGTGATACTTGGCACCCAGCACAGTGATTGACACTTAGTAATGACTGTGAGCTTACTCTAAGGTTAAGTGATGAGTGATGGATGCTACATCACCAGTGAAGGTCATAGACAAAGTAGAATCAAAGCCCAAGGATTGGTGAACTTCTTGCTGGAATGGTGATTCACCTGAATAGTTTAAACAATAGCCAGTTATCTAAGGAGGAAGAACACCATTCTGATTTTTATAAATCATAAGTGTGGGCCTAGTTAGTACCTTTCACCCTTAGCTTGAGCTAAACTTGCTTTCTAAAACATTAATGACTACCTGAGTGCCTGCACTGTCTTCAAAGCAAGAATTAAGTCAAATGCTAACCGGATGCACTGTGCCATCTTATAGCTTGTCATTGTTTATTTCCTTAACAACCTTTTGACTTGCCTTTGCAGTTTTACTTTCATCTCTTCATAGTAACAGGGACTCAACATAATATCCCTTTGTTCCATTGTTTGCTATTTCAAATTCCATTGTTTTGCCATTATCTTAAAAGAGGTACATGATCTCTAAAGACTTGCATTGATAATGTTTTGACGTGGTAATTTAACATGGCAATGTGGTCTCAATAATCTTTCAGCGACATTGTTTTACCATTGTCATGACATTGTAAAATGGTCTCTCTAGACTTACATTTTGCCATCGCCTTGACATTGTAATATGGTCTCTACAGATTTGCATTGAAATTTGTTTTGTCATTGTCTTGATATCATAATGTCCTCTCCATGGACTTCTCTTCACATATATCATCCTCTCCAAACACTTGCATATCAGCCCCATTATAAGAGCAATGTACGCTGTTAGAGTCCCATCCAGGGGAACTGGGAGTGATCCTTCATGGTTGCTACTTAACAGTAAGTATCATATCTCAGCAATAACTATTTTCAAACTCTTATCTCAACTCTGCCCAAATCTCATTCCTGATGCAGGGTTTTTACCAAGAAGCGAAGTGGACAAATTCCCATTAAGTAAAATCTGTCTGCACATTTTTCACTTTTAATATTAAACTCACTCACTTTAAAAGCATTAAAGTAGAGTAGATCATGAGGGAGTTTGCATCTCTAACCCATAATAGGGAACTATTGCATAGAGCTGTTCCAACTTAGCATAGTAGAGTGCATTAAAGAGAAAATCCTGCTACCTCTCCATTCACCAAATACCTTTGTAAATTCTTTTCCCCTGTTGAATTGCATCGCTCCTAATGCTTACTGCCTCCGACAATGTCTCTGCTTGTATCATTTTCCCCCATCCTTGCCTGCTCTGAAAGGACTAAATGTAAGCAATATCCATATTTCTCCTCTCTTCTATATGTGCATCAACTGAATTACTTTTCTGAGTCACAAAAATGCATGAATACACAGAAGCAATTCCATCTAGTGGGATCATGAGTTTTCTACAGAACCCTCTCTGTGGATGCATGTGGGGAAAGATTCAGGAATAAGTAGGTCTCTGATGGTTGGACAAAGCAGGAGTTTATCTGGCTGGTGGCCACCCACCCCCATCATGGAAACACAAGAAGTCAGTGCATGATGCCGAGTGAGTTCCAGTATCGTGCTGCACACTTGTCAGTGGCGAGTGTGTACTGTACCAGCAGTGCACACCCACAGTCTCAGCCATGTCTTCATGCCAATTGACACAAGTTTTAAAAAACAAATCTTCCCAGGGGGATCGCTGTCTTTCTATTGCTTCAACAGCTAATTTTATGCTTTGAAAATTAAATACAACAGTTCTAATTTCAATAATAATCTGTAGCTCACATTTTACTTTCTGAGAAATGCTCAACTAAGGCATAAAACCACAGACCTGGTGCCTTTCTGGCAATGCCTTTCTGCCTTGCTGTTGACATCCTTCAGCATGGAAGGATCTGGAAACTTCTATGACTCCATTCTCTGAGCACAAAGCATTTTTCCTTCTCCTCAGCCACCTGCCACCCACTCTTGTCCCAGCTCACTCTGTGCCCTCATGATCCCCTGCATCTTGTGCCCCTACCCACAGGCAGATTCTGATCCTCTGGGGCTGCTTAGCCCTACCCATTTCCACTTCTCACCACCATCAGCTCCACAGAAAGATGGGACTGATCAAGGATGTGGTACCTCAGCAGTACTTCTAGCAAGTGAAGACTCCACTTGAGGAACTGGAAGTTGGTGGTGTAAATGCACCCTGCTCATAAAACCCAGATCCCTGTGTCTATGCAGTACCCAGTGACTCTCTGTGTATTGATGAATTATTATTGTTATTACATAACATTCAGAAATGCTTTGTGGCTGATGTTCACCTCCTTGAAAATCCCAGTTACCCATCTGGCTCACACATTCTGAATTTCTCAATGACCGTCATCATTTTTATCATCCTTGATTTTACTAGACGGTAGTGCAAACTGTTTAAACTATTTATGTCTTGTTCATACAATCTTGGGCTGTGATCTATTCTACCAACTAAGTGTTGTTGATTGCTTTCTTCACGCATTTAACAAAATTCATTGATCATCTATTACAATATAAACTATAGCAGTGACAATCACAGCCAACTGGAAAGCACAGCACTTTTAACAGCATTCAGCATGAGTCAGAGACTGTCGAAAGTATTTTATGTATATAGCACATTTGATATGCACATCAATTCTATGCTCTCTAATTTGCAGATGAAGAAACTAAAAGACAGAGTTTCCATAACTTGCCTAACGCCACACAGACAATAATAGTTAGCAGAGCTGGCAATAAAACAGATGCAGCACCCATCTACGCTCTTTCTTCTACTCACTGCAAGATGATCCTTGTTGAGACAGACAAGAAGTACCTCCCATTTTTCTTCATGGAGTTTTTGTGAAGAAAGTACATCCACAAAGAATGAGGAAAGTAACACTTGCAGTTTCCTGCACATTTTTCCAATGGTGTTTTTGCTTTCTTCCTTGGTTTTGAAGACAGAGAGGGGGGCTAGAGAGATGGCTTCGCAGTTAAGGTGCTTGACTGCAAAGTCAAAGGACCTTGGTTCGATTCCCCAGTACTCACATAAGCCAGATGCATCTGGAATTCATTTGCAGTGACTGGAAGCCCTGGCATGCCCATTCTCTCTCTCTTTTTCTCTCTCCACCTCTTTCCCTCTTTTAAATAAATAAATAAATAAATAAATAAATAAATAAATAAATAAATAAATAAATATTGAAGACAGAGAGGGAAGACAATAGCATCTCTATACTATGCAATAATCCTACAATTTAACTTAATTATTTTGTTTGTTTGTTTGTTTGTTTGTTTGTTTGTTTGAAGCAGGGTCTCACAGTAGCTCAGAATGACCTGGAACTCACACTATACCCCAGACTGGCCTCGAATTCATAGTGATCATCCTATCTTTGCCTCCTGGGTGCTGGGAGGCATGTACCACCACACTTGGCTACAACTAAATTTTGAAGTGCTGACAAACATTGACAACTGAGAATCAAAGACCTCAGCTTGAAATTTTAAAACGACTGAAACATCCTTTCGTTGATGTTCTATAATTCCACACAGAGTTCTCATGAGAAAGGAATGCCTTGTAGATTCCAGGGCCATGATGTCTTCATGATGTCCCATGATGACTTCAGATGCCAAAGATGCAGCTGAGAACTTGAACCCACAGACGACTGTGTGACTGGAACTCTGGACTGCATAACACTTTAGGACATGTCAAGTCCACAAGGACCTGTTCTTCAAGGATAGCAGTGTGCATTCCAAATCCAGTCTTCAAGGGTCACTTACTGTGAGAAATAATCCAGGTGTAAACCTCTAGGCTTAATATTTTCATCTCTAAAATATTGGTGGAAGTAACTCTATAGACTTTCAATTTTTCTTTCTTTTTAGACAGAGTGTGAGAGACAGACAGAGAGAGAGAGAGAGCTGGTACACCAGGGCCTCAGCCACCACAATCAAACTCTAGACGCTTGTGCCATCTAGTGGGCATGTGTGACCTTGAGCTTGCCTCACCTTTGTGCAACTGACTAATGTGGGATCTGGAGAGTCGAACACTGGTCCTTAGGCTTGGCAGTCAAGTGCCTTAACTGCTATGCCATCTCTCCAGCCCTAGACTTACAATAGAGTCCACCTGTATAGCTGGCCTCAGACTTCCAATTCTTCTGCTTCAGTCTCCAATGTGCACCCCACACCCCACACCTGGATGTTTTTCTGTCCACTCTGGTTTGCACTTATTGCACTGTCTGGCCCCATCCCTGTCCCACCTCCCATCTCTAATATTACTTTCTCTGCACTCCCTCTGCCACACCTAAAAGCTATTTGATAAATATCATTTGTCAGTCTGGATTTTGGTGATAAAGGGAATCCAGTTTTTCTTGGAAAATGACGTTATTAATTTTTTATAATCTTGAAAGATTAGAGGGCTGTATTCTTATTTTCAGCGGAAATGCTACATCTTGCTAGAGAGATCTCAGTTTCACAGCATTTGTGATGGTATAATTATGTATGATAAACACTGAAAATATTGTCAAGACCACATAAAAATTTTAAAAATGTTTTTTATTTTATTTTATTTTAGAGAGAGAGAGAGAGAGAGAGAGAATTGGCATGCCAGGGTCTCAGCCATTGCTCTCAAACTCCAGATGCTTTCACCACTTAGTGGGCATGCACGACCTTGTGTTTGCCTCACCTTTTGTGTTTCTGGCTTATGTGGGATCTGGAGAGTCAAACATGGGTCTTTAGGCCTCACAGGCAAGCGCCTTAACTGCTAAGCCAACTCACCAGCTCAAGACTGCACAAAACTTTCACAGTGAGAGTTCTCTTAACCTTGTGTAAGTAAATGTGCATGTACATCTTCTGTTTTATGAAGCAGAAAGAGCTTGTACTCTAAGTCCCATTGTACACATCTGTGAAGTACTAGTGCTGTGGACCTCACGGATTTCTTCAGAAAAGAAATGAAGTAATGAAAAAACAAAGAATGCTATGACCCTTCCCAGCATGCCATAGACACTTAACCCTTGTTTGTTTCTTTCTCTGCTTTTCCTGCCCAACTTTGCAAACCTATACTCTGAAACTCAGGATTCATCTTTCTTAGTGGGTAGAGTCAGGAGGAGCCCTCCTTTAATATTTTGCACACAAATATAATGTTAATAATAACAGTGGCAATCGAGGAACTGAAAAGCCATTGAATTGCCTTGCTAAAAAATCACAAAAGCTTATCAACTTATAAAAGCCTATTCCCAGGTATCTCATCTCTGCTGGGATATCAGAAGCAAAATAAGTATCTCCAACATTTATTATGACTGATACAACATAAATCGCCAACAGACATTTTAAGACTATTAGCTGTAATTACCCCAGTTTTGTGCAAAATCACATTTCAGTTTTTCTTGGCACTAGCATCTATATATTATTTTTAAATTTTATTTTGAAAGTATGTTCAGATTAGACTCAAATGCCAGGCTTGTCATTAACTTATAAGTTTAGGATAGAAAAGGGCAATATTTAATGGGGAAAAATAAAACCAATTGTCCAATATCTAAAATGAATTAAAAATGACTCAGAAGCATAGGCATGTACATAGCAAATTTCTCATATAGTCTATGCAAAAAATTAAAAGGGTTCAGTGATAAGAATAGCTTTTAAAGTCATCTTGCAATAGCAAACGCAGCTCTGTGTGTGAGGGCTAAAGTTTAACATTTGGTTCTCATTCTATACTATTTTACAAGTACGAAATTCCCAGTAATATCTACACAGACAGAGCAAAGTATCAGTCAAACTCCACCAGACAGATGTGAAAATTGAATTTTCCAGTAAGTTATAATGTAAAAAGGGAATACTGGTATGTTGCAGGGTTAGATGCAGGAGGGGAACATCACATAGAGATGCGAGCTGCAACTGTAGCAGTGTGGGAAATTGTGATCATAAAATCTGTAGAACTCTATTGATAAGGAGGAGCAAGAGCAAAGGAAATTTCCCTTAATGATTTAGATGTTGGAGATGAAAAGACATTTAAGAGTTAAGCTCATCTTCTACTGACAGTACCATGCAGGGACAAATGCCTAGGCAGAGATGGTGTGCTGTGGACTGAGGAACATGGCTGTGCCTGGCAGACTGCTCACCCACAAAATGGAGACAGAGCTTCTCTGACAAGGAAGACCCTGATATTATGGGCACCACTTCTTTATTCCATCTGAGAATAAAGATGATTAAAACTTCATCTTATCCTGAGGTTTTCATATACATTTTAGTAAACATGCATAGAAAACAGCCATGGTGATTATCAAACATATAATGATGACACATGTGCATAGCTATAGAATAGTATATTTTTTCTAGTTGTTTCACATATCTCTTCTTATTGGATCATCAAGTAATACTACAATGTGCAGACTGTTGTTATAATCAACACTTTATAGAAATGTTCATTAAAAATTGATTTGAGGACTTGCACAAAATCATACATTGGCCTTATGTGAGAGTTTAAACTTTGTAACTTTTTGGTTAGTTCAAAGTTTTTTGTTGTGTTTAAGATAGGATCTTACTATATAGCTGGCCTGAAACAGCTGACCTCCTAACTCTACCTCCCAAGTTTTGAAATTGCAAGTACGTGCCACCACACCAAGCTCACAGGGGTGTTTGTGTACATTTGTTACATGAGCATGTGTATGTACATGTGAAATCAGAGGTCAATATTGGGTGTCTTCTTAATTGTTGTCCATCTTTTTTTTTTTTTAATTAGTATCTCCTGCTGAACCTGGAAGTCACTGCTTCAGCTAGACTATCTCGTCAGCAAGCCCCGGGATTCTTCGATCTCCACCTGCCCCCCAGCACTGGGATTACAGGCACACGCTGTACTCGGCTTTTACATGGGTGCCAGGGATCCAAACACAGATGCTCATGCTTACATAATGAGTGCTTTACCCACAAAGCCCTCTGTCAAACATCCCCATTCTCTTTGTAAAAGCTCTATATCATAGTTCACATTAATGTATAATTGCAGATTTTTTTTTTAAAGCTTCCTTTTTATCCCATTCAAATTATGCAATGACACTATCAAGTATAACATGATCATTTTATGGACAAAAAATTGTAGCTTTGAGAAGTTTGCTCATGGCTGGTATCACAACTGGCAGCAGGAGAATGTGGGTTTACATTTTTGCCACTAAGAATTCGGTATCTGAGGGTATAGGGTTTTAGCTCAACGGCAGAGTGCTTGCTCAGCAGACACAACGTCATGGGTTCCAACTCCAGCACCATAAAAACAATGTAAAAGTTTTAAAAAGAATTCTGAAACTGGATATTTGGTTCTGGTCACAAGAGTGGCTTTATTCTGGATCTTGCAAACACAGATAAGGAGATATTACCAGAGAAAATAATGTGAGTAGAGGGACCATATCAACTAAACATATATATTAGGTCCAACTGCCCAGCCAAACAGGAGCATGGTACTTATATGAATATTTAAAAAACAAAATTAAATTGGAATTAGTTTGGTGAAAGCATTAAGTGGCTCTGTAGAGTTTTGGACTTTATCCTTTGGAACATTAGAAATTCTTAGAGATGTATAATAATGTGTTTTTATATTATTCCCCTTTGTTTTCAGCCATTTTCTTTTAAAAATGATTTTCTGAAGAGGAGAGATTGAAATCAGTGGAGCATGTCTAGAAATGATGGTAACACTATCGGGAAAATATAATGAAATTAAAATTAGAAATTGGTGACTGGAATGAAAATTAAGATAATTATTCCCATTTTACAGATGACATGCTTTATACTGTGACTGGTTATACACAAATGAAGCCCATATGTACAGTTTCTGACACACAAGAGATGCAGAGCTCTTCTCAGCCTGGCTACTCCTGTCCCACACTATTATCTCCAGAAACCCCAACATCTCGTCATCTCCCATGCACTATATCCTTTGGGCCATTCCACGCACTGAGCTCACCATCAGGGAGTAATTTTCTCTTGAGAAAGCCACACTCTATGCCATGAAAGCCAGCTCACCTCTGAAGAGCAGTCCCCAGTTGCCTCACTGTGAAGCTAACCCACCTGATCACAGTGTACATTTGGTATACCAGTAACATGATACTCTCTTACATTTGTAAAAGGTCTTTCCTAGCTAAATTGTTACTATCTCCATGTTCCCAAAAGCTTACACATTTTAAGTACTCCATGTGTTTTACTAAGTGAACACATTGAACATTAGCATCCATAAAGTGTGAATCTAGGACACAGTGAGAACATAGTAAAATAAACTTAGTAAATTATTTCCCTAGTATCTGAAATGGACATAGTATTTCTTTTTAAATATTATTTATTTATCTATCCATTTATTCATTTATTCATTTATTGGAGAGAGATAAAGAGGGAGAGAGAAGAGAGAGAGAGAGCAAAAGGAAGAGAGAGAGAGAGAGAGAGAGAGAGAGATGGGTGCCCCAAGACCTCTTGCTATTACAAACAAATTCTAGATGCATGTGCCAATCATGTGTCTGTCTTTACATGGGTGCTGGAGAATCAAAACTGGGCCATACAGCTTTGCAAGCAAACATCTTTAAGGCTTATCTGTCTCCACAGCCTGGACACAGCATTTCTGAATGACAGTTTTGCACCTACAAAGGTGTCTACTATGTGGAGAGCAAGAAGACCTGTGGTCATTTCTAAAACTCTGCTTCTTTCCTTCTACCTTGTTGCCCCCCCATTCAAGTGTTCATTATCCCTCCTCACTCCTTACTTCAGAATGATTACATGATTGTCACATCACCTCACACCCTTATTTCTTCATTCCCTAGGCTGTCCCATGACCTAATTGGGCAGCTGAGCACAGAGAGCTGTGGCCGCCTCTGCCTCACAGTGGGAGTCCTTGGAAACATCCAGGTTCCTTCCCTGGATCCTGACTAGAGAGGCATTGTGTTGCTAGCGTGATTAATATGTTGAGAGGGTGGGAGTGTGGGGGTCTCCCTGTTCATTACTTACATCCCATCTACATTAATCAGACAAAATAGGGATATGCAAAATGAAGATGGGAAACAACTCTGTAGACAAAAGAATATATTCAGAAGGGAACATATTAATTTCGCACCAAACTTCATGTATATCCTACAGATTTCTTATTTCATGAAGAACATAAGCAAAACTCACACACAGTGGACATGGTACACTGGGTTTGTCATGTCCAGCTGCTGTGTTCTGCACAGTAGATAAAAAGTTCTTCGTATTCCCCTGTCAGAAGGCGTGGTAACATTCTTGGGATCTTTGGGTCATCGTGAGCCATCTCTAGTAATTCTCTAATGATTTTTTTTTATGTCTGCAGTATGTGTAGGGAGGGTACATGTTTGTGTGAAGTAGGTATAGGTATACTGGTGATCATATATGTGTGCCATATATACAAGAGGGGGTGTGCATGTGTGTGTGTAGTATGTGCAGTGGAGGGAATGAATGTGTTCGTGCAGTATGTGAAGGGGGATGCATGTGTGTGCAGTATGTGTAGTGGAAGGAATGAATGTATTTGTGCAGTATGTGAAGGGGGATGCATGTGTGTGCGGTATGTGCACTGGAGGGAATGAATGTATTGTAGAGGGCAGGATGCATGTGTGTGCAGTATGTTTAGTGAGAGTATGCATGTGTGCATGCAGTATGTGTAGTGGAGAAGTGCATGTGTGCAGTATATATAGTGGAGGTGTGCATGTGTGTGCACACAGTACATGTAGTGATAGTATGAATTGTGGGTGCAGTATGCACTGTGTGCAGTATGTGTAGTGGAGGTATGAATATGTGTGCACAGTATGTGTAGTGAGAGTATTCATTGTCTGTGCGGTATGTGTAGTGGATGTATGCATGTGTGTGCACACAGTATGTGTAGTAAGAGTATGCACTGTGTGTGCAGTATGTGTAGTGGAGGTATGCATGTGTGTGCAGACCCATGTAAACAGTTGTATATTCATGCAGAGGCCAGAGGAGGAAGTTGGGTGTCCTCTATTGTTCTAAGCCCTTCTTTCCTTGAGAAAAACTCTCACTGAGTCTGGAGCTTACTGTTTTTAGTTAGACTAGCTGTCCAGTGAGCTCCAGTGATCTTCCTGTCTCTGCCTCACTCAGGGATGGAGGGACAGACCTGTGCGGCCACCTGTGCTCTTTACGTGGATGCTGGGGATTGAACTCAGATCCTCTTGTTTGCCAGCAAGCACTCTCATCCACTGCCCATCATCCCACCCCATTTTAATGATTTTTTTAAGCTAAGAAATAAATGTCCAGTATAATTTTTTCATGATTTAGTTCATGCCAAGCTCCTAAATTTGTAAATGGATGATACTCATTTAGAACAAAAATATGAACATAACTTAAGAAGGGCATGTGGCAGTTACTTAGCATGTCTCAACAAAATACAGCCTCTTAGGGAGAGAGGGATTATTTACACATTGTGTACAAATGCATTATCCAGAATTCCAGGGCAGCTATGATCTTTACAGAATAGTGAGAATTGAGGAAGACTGTGGCTCTTTCCCATCTCCTCTGCTCAGGTGTGTGCAACCCGTGCTCTCTCTTCTCTACTTTCTCTTTCTAATGTACGTACCCCCTTTCTCTATTATCTCTCTTATTCTCTCTATCTCTGCCCTATCCCAGTTACAATAAAATATTAGGTCAAAAGAAAGAAAGAAATGAAGTAAGGAAGGAAGAGCAAAAGAAAGCAAGGAAGGAAGGAAAACAGGGGAAGGAAGGAAGGAAGGAAGGAAGGAAGGAAGGAAGGAAGGAAGGAAAGAAAGAAAGAATTGTGTTCTCTACAGTGAGAACCAGTTAGTGACCCCCGAATATGGAGATATTCAAGCACATACCTTATAGATTTATTAGAAAAACTGAATAAGAAAAACACCTATAGAAGGTATGAGTAGCTACCTGATGCAGGGATGCATAAGAAAGCATATATAGATACTGCTGTTAATTGCTATCCTCTGGCTTTTACATTTTCTAGAAATAGTACTCAGAATGCAACAGCAATTATTTCCTTTCACTTGGATTTAATACAAATAATATATTTGCTGCCTTCTGCATCTACTATAATGATGATGTAAAATTTAAAGATCAAAAGCATCACTATATTCAAGCTACATGTTTCCATGAGGAAAGTTCTGATATCCAGTGGCTGTTATGTTTCAAATACTTTGACTTGGGTTGGAGAGATGGCTTGGCAGTTAACGTGCTCACCTGAAAAGCCTAAGGACCCAGGTTTAGATACCCAGAACCCACATAAGCCAGGTGCACATGCGCATGCTAGCACATGCATCTGCAGTTGTTTGCAGTGGCTAGAGGCCCTGGTGTACCAATTTTCTCTCTCTCTCTCTCTCTCTCTCTCTCTCTCTCACACACACACACACACACACATTCTCTCTCTAACAAATAAGTAAATAAACCTTTAAAAATATTTTGACTCACTCATAACAAAGTATTATGAGTATTCTTAGTCTCCTGCTGAATGGGAGCTGGCCTTAGCCGGTCCCTTTAAACATTGTGGTGCAGTGCAAATAACAATGCATGACCTCTGAGTAGAGGTAAGACAAGCTGACGTGGCTACCCTTGGTTCTCAGGACATGCACCTGCCTTTAACTCTAAATCTCCATGCTGAACACCTTGCACAGAAGACACATAAAGGTTGGAGAAGATGCCCAACCAGCCCAGGATATTTGTAACCTCCTGAATATTTGAGCTGTTGCATCAGCATATGAATGAAAGGATCATAGATGGCCTCAGTGACCAGGAGTTTAGACTGTGACAAAGATAAGTTGTTGCTACCTTCTAACCAAAATTGAAGACTTATGAGTAGGATAAGTATTGCTGTTTAAGTTCATTATCTTTGGAGGTTTTTTTTTTTCTTTTTGGTTCTACCATAGTTGGCGTCTATGTGTGAAAAAAAAATTTTAATCAGTAAAGTTGGGTAATTACATAGACACCAAACTGTGCCCAAGTTGCCATGTGTCTAAGTATGTTCTAAAAATCATTGTCAAAAAGTCTGCACACAGTAGCATTTTCCCAAAAATGCATATTTAAAGAACCTTAAATGTAACATAGTCTATAGAACCTCTATTTTATATTTTATGTTTTGTTTATTTTATTTGCAAGCAGAGAGACACACACATATTCATAGAAAGAGAAAGAGAGAGATAGAGAGAGGGAGGGAAGGAAGGAGAGGAGAGAGGGAGAGGGGGAAAGAAAATGGGCATGGCAGGGCCTCTAGCTGTTGCAAATGAACTCCAGATGCATGTGCCACTTTGTGCATCTGTCTTTGTGTGGGTAGTGGGGAATCGAGCTCATGTCATTATGCTTTGTACCTTAACCACTGGGCCATCTCTCCAGTACTCAAACCCTCTTTTGCAATGAAAGCCAAACTCAAGAAGTCATGTACTTTTCCCTATATTTTATAGCAACATAATACCACAAGCTCAAGTAGGTGTTTGGTGGTCTGATGCTTGGCAGAATGATCACAGGAGCCTTTCCTTAGCATATTAGTTGCCTGGATTAGTGTCTCTGTGGCACTGTAGTTTGATTTCTGTTCCACTCCCTACAGACTGTTCAATTCTTGACAGCAGGCACTTTTATGTTGTTCATTTTTTGGATGCATAGAAAATAAAAAGTCCTCAATTTGTTAGATCTCCCTTGATAAAAGATTTTTTTTTTGACAAAACTTATTATTTGGATTGTTCACTTCTAGATCTAGGTGAGTGGGATTCCAACCAGAAATACTGATGCAGAAGCTCATCTCTAAAATTGAATTGCCTATAGTGGACAATACATCTCTCTCTGTGAGCTCTAAAATCGCCCCTCTTTCCATCAACTCTGCTTTCATATATTGAGATATATGTACAGATTGTCCTTCCATGGTTAAGTCTTGTCCCTGGCATTGTATTGCACAGAAGTAATGACCTAAGGAATCTATTGGGGAACAAGATGTGTCTTTTATCTCCGGTTATAACTCATTGTCTGATCATTATCATCACTGGATTTTAGAGGATAGTGGTACAGATTAGGAGCAAGGTACCCTTTTTTATCTGGTAGGTAGTTAGCTAGGGACTGGCCCAGAGAAATCCAGATGCTACCTTGCCTGTTTTGGCAAGACTAGAACTTATGTCTGACCCAGTCTTATCCATGATGGCTATAAACCATCAACTCCAGCACTTCTTGCTTCTTCCAAAACTTTTCCGGGGCTTAACACCTGTGGGCTGGCCCCTCCTAAGTCTGCCTCTTGAGCCCACCAACCAAGAAGGTTCCTCCTTACACACCTGAGTCTGATGAGGAAGCTCATCAGTGGACATAAACCTCTTGTGGGGACTCCCTTTTTAATCTCTTAGGTCTTTAAGTGAGAGAATCTTCTCCGACTTCTAGCCTGGCTGGGAAGGGAGAACATTTCTTTATACCTGAGGGTTTTCCTGCTTTGCTTTTCACGTGTGTGAGCCAGTTCCCCTAAAGACGTCTTTCTCCCAGAAAAGTCCTTTCCCTATGTGAGGGAGAATTGCTCTGATCTCCAAAGAGGGAAAGGGGGAGAGTTTCTCTTAGCCTGAGCTTTCCTGCTTGTCTTCCCTCTTAATCCTAACTCTAAAATAAATTTAATTCATAACTTACCCTCCTCTGAGACAGGGTTCTCAATTCTTTGGATAAGAACCGGAGACTTGAGAACTCCTGGTGTGGGGCTTCTAATCCCACAGTGCTCTCAATCCTACAGAGAAAGTAGACAACATGAAGTAAACCTCCCCACCACCATGTATCAGTGTTGGCTTACATTAACTTCCCAAAAGTTGTGGGTTGACCTCTTAGTCTATCTAAGTCAACTTTAATGCCTCTCAAGGAGCAGCCCAGTTCCCGAAAATGCACTTTAAACGTTTCCCTGGAGTTTTGTCTACCCTGGAATTGGGTGCAGAAGAATGAGAAATGGTTAATTTGGTAGCTTTAACATGACCACAAAATAAATACTGCAGCAGAAGATGGTATCTATTTCTCCAGAGAAACGGTAAGACTGGCTGGTTTTCTTCTGGAAACATCCTTACTGATTTTTTTTTATTCCTACAATTTTATCTATCTGCTATTTGCCAAAGGAGAAATGATCTTTGGCAAAATAGGCAATTAGGCCCCATTTATAAGGGGAAACAAATTAAGCCTCATGAAATAAATAAACAAACACAGGGCAGTCGTTCAGCAGGAGAGTAACAGTGACGAGACAGTGAGTGGCTGAGCCTGCCCTGTGCAGGGCATCCCAGAGCTTTTACTAGCTGTAGTCAATTTGCTTTTTCTCTATTCACTACTGCTTCTTTGTCTGCAAAATGCCAACCTAACAGGATTGAGATTAAAATCAAGGGAGATACCCCAGTGTAATGAGAAAAATGGGACAATTCCAGTGGAAGGGGGCACACTACAAAATACCCTTCCAATATATTCCTCACAACTGTCAAGGTCATCAACAAGGAAAGACTGAGAAACTGTCACAGCCAAGAGGAGCCTAAGGAAAAAAATGACAACTAAAATGTAAAGTGGTGTCCTGGATGTGATCCTTCCACTGAAAATGTGCATTGGGAAAAAAGTAAAAACACTTCCCCCAGAACCCAGGGCCCTTCCCCTGCAGGACAGCTTCTCTTCTCTTCCCATGAAACTCTCTCTGTGGCCCTCTTGAGCCTTCTGGCTCTTTCTCTGGCACATGTCACTCTCCCCCATCCCTATCTCTGTCTTTCCCCAGGGTCTAATGCTTTTTCTTCCTATGGCTTCAGATACTGTCAGTCTCTCCTGATGCTAGACTAAAGTCTTGAACTGGAAGGAAAAAAGGAAAGAAAGAAGGAAAGAGAAAAAAAATCCCCCAAAATAAAATAGGGACATTAGTTAACAGTAGTGTCTTAATACTGATTTAATAATCATTACTAAGTAGCATATCAATACCAAATATTAATAATGAGTGAAACTGGGGTCAGGTGCTTGGGAACTCTCCATAGCATTTTCTTGCTTTTGTGTGTGTGTGTGTGTGTGTGTGTGTGTGTGTGTGTAAAACTTAAACTAAAGTCTTAGGAGAAAGGAGACAACATGTATAAAGTACTTAGTGCTTCATAAATACATCTTTCTTGGCAAAGTGGAAAAGCAAACTGTTGCCCTGCTTCTCCTCTGGCACATTCCCTTTCAAAGATTGTGGGAGAAATGGAGTTTTCTCTACGTTCTTGTTTGCCAGTTGCCGGGAGTGAGAATAGTTGGACTTTCGTTAACTACATGCTAATTTCCCAGGATCCTGAAAATGAAGTCTAAGGTAGTTTCCATTATATATAAAATGATTTGTAAGATCTTATAAGAGAAAATAGACTGGAAAATAAACATATCATCAGTAACCAGTAAGGAGACAAAGAAATTCATTTTGGTGCTTTCTAGGAAACTTTGGTCTGCTAGAAGTATTTCAAAACTGGGAACAAAACCTATGTAAGATGCCAGAGAAGCCTGCGTACAGATGAAATGTACAAGCTATTCATAGTTCTGAAGGAAGCCTTCCCCCAGCACTGATCCATTAAGAAAATTATTTAATTCTCTAGACAGTCTCTCCTTTACTGTACCAAAAAACTTAGTCTACAGATGAAATAATTAAAATTAAAATTTCAAAATAGAAATAAAATCTGAAAAAAAGTTACATTCCTTTTTGTAACATTACATGAAGGATTTAAGTTTATAAATTATATAAACTATCCAGCAAAATCTTGCTTTCCAAATACAGAATCCGAGGCACAATTGACTGGATGTCCATCATCTTAGCTACTTCTCAGTTTGAATGTGGTACAGTGCTTATTTTACCTACAAGCTATATTTTAAATTGATACAATGTTACCACATGAGGTATCTTCTCACTTCCTGAATATTCCCAACTGTCACACAACTTATTCCTCAAATATAAAGCACCTCCTCTTGATGATGCTGTATGGAAATTCAGGTGTGTTCCTGAGGGGCTGGGGTGAATTCTCACACAGTGGGACTCCGATTCTCAGTAGAGGTCATGGTCAGGCAGTGTGCCCAGCAAGTCTCAGCCTAGGAGTTAAGACTGATTCGTTGGTTAACACATTTGAAAACATTATTCTGATCAGGAGTCTCTAAGTGCATTCATTTTCTCAAGTACAAAACCGACATAATTGAATATTTACTACATCTTAGAGAAGAAGTGTGCAGCTTTCAGACACTGAAACACTTAAGAGGCTCGGGTAAAAGATTAAAGAATTAAGTGTACAAACTGTCTTTCTTAATTTTGATCCAAATGCCTAACATTCAGTGTGATGTAATACAGCAGGTTGCATAGCATGATTTGGCACGTTGCACAGAGTATCCCAAAAATCACTAGACAGCTCAAAACAGAACCAAATCAACATGTATCAAGGAAATTGTATAAATTGCATTTTATAATTCTATTTTTTCCTTTAAAAATATCTTGTTTGTTTTTTGTTTATGTTTTTGTTTGGACTATTCTTAACCTCATTTAAGTAAATCATTCATTCAATTCTGGTTAAGAAATTAACATTGGAAGTGAGTAGAAAAAAGAACAGGTAAAAGTCCATTTTTTGAAGCTACAAATTTATTTTATGTCTAAATAATTTCCTGTGGAGCCTTCATTTTATATTAATGGCTGCAATTGTATCTATATTTCTCAGAATGTGAGTATTATAGCATTATTTGATTTCAAGACACTCTTCCATATAGTAGTATGGCAGAATTCAGGGTCATTCAAACACAAACCTCTTCCTTTTGTGAGTTTAGCAATTCTTTGTGCTTACATTGTAGTGGTCATTGCATAAAAATATTTTTATTCTAAATTGACTGCTGATACTGAAAAGGAAGAAGGTAAAGCGAGAAACAAATTGTTTTTACATGCTCAGTAAGTTAGAGCGACAGTAAAATTCTGAAAGACGAAGAAGATCATCTGGTGACTGATAGCGTGCCTTCTTTGTTACTTCAACCATTAACATCTGTGAGCTGCTGTCAGTAATTTCTTTAATGAGATTATTGTGTTTTTCTTTTAGAAATGTAACTGTCAAGCATTTTACATTTGTCCTGGCTAATAATTCCCCAGGCCTTTATTAAAGAGATTTATAGATTTCTTAAATCCACAGTCCTGCATCACTCTGATACCGACTTCTAATAAAATAATAAATTAGATTTTATTCTCTGCTTTATCCTTACAAATGAGCAAATTAAAAAAGTGTTTACTGAATAAGCTGTCCAAAGCCAAATAAATCTTGCACTTCTCTTTTTCAGGCATTGTAGTAGCTATAAATGAGCACCTCCTTGACACTGAGGAAGATGACCACTGTAACAGAATGTTTTATAAAACCGCAGATTTCATCAATAGAAAAAAAGTACAGTGTTTCAGAAGTTTTCCAAATCAAGCATCCAAATGATAGCAGATTAATTAAATATCTTCCAAACAAGCGTTGCTTCTTTTGGGTTAGGTTTGCCTAAGAAAATATACTAAATTGTTAAATGCTTTTTCCAAATTCCAACTCATCTGAGCAGATCTGTTTAGCTAAGTAGTGTACGACATATGATTTAAAAATATTTTCACACATATTCCCCATAGCTACAAAATAATCAGATGTTCATCATTTAAAATAAAATGCTAAACTGTTTAGAAATATTCTCTAAAACCAGCGGGGCGGGGTGGGGGGAATCACGAGGCAGATGATTTGGCTCTTAGTGTCTTCTTCTCTACCTGCGTCCTTCCCTGTTTCTCTCCATAATGCCATGTTGTAGTACATCCTTCTTAGCCTCCAATCAACATTTCAAGCACTGGGATCATGTTTGATATTGTCAGATGGCCTGGAAAATTAAAAACCCAATTAAAGGCTCAGCACGCGGGTCAGCTCTTCTGCATATCAAAAGGCCTCCTCTGGCTATTCTGCTCAAATTGTATCTGTTAACAGCTCACTTTGCAGAACGTGCAATAGCAGAGCGTTTATGAGTAATAAGTACTTTCCAGCTGATACATTTCAAACACAAACCACTTTCATGGCCCCGGCAAAAAGTACAAGTCATAATCAAATTGTCAATTTTTTCCTGTGAGATGCATGGATCTATTGTAACTGTGATTGTTAAAGAAGGAAATGCATTTTATTCACATGTTGGGGGGAAAAAAAGATGCACATTTTCCCTACAATTAAAGATTTTTTGTCACTTTTTTACTGCCTTTCCTTTACATTTCTAAATAGTTACTATAATTGATTTTCGGGTTGCATTCATTTTATTATTATTATTTTTTTTTTGGTTAGGAGAATCGTTTATAGTTTTTATGTAGTGGAAGAAATGGTTGGAGTGAATAGCATTTTTGTTTAGCTGGGGTATTAATGTTCACCCAAATGTTTATAATGTGAATGTGCAAAGCACTAAAAGCTTTCGAGCTAAATGCAAATTAGTTGAGCACTCAAATGACATTTTTAGAAGGAGTTTTCATCTGTCAATGTGGCATAATATTAAGTCAAACTAAAGTCACTACTTTAGCTACTGGCCATTTGAAAAAAATTTCATAAGATACTAGGGTTGACAGAAAAGAAAACAAACTACATAAATATTTTTCAACATATTATATTAACCAAGCAGCTGCTACGGGATTTCAGAAGAAGTTAGCATATAATGTCTCCCCTTAGAATATATTGTGAGTGTATGCATTGTCAAAAATCTAAATCCCTGGGTTTTGCATAATGCATTAAGGTCCACATCTAGACAAGAAAGATTTTTCAGAGAAATGTCATGTAATGAAATAACAGAAACTTCCCTCAGCTAAACAAAATAAAAACAATAGATGCAATAATCCAAAAACTACTGAGAATTAGGAAAATGAGTGCCCACTGCCAAGTATGCTTATGCACCTCAGATTATGCCGCTTGAAATCAGCACCACAGTTTCTAAGTGTTTCCTGTGTCTACTGGTTAATTATTCATAGAGACGACTTAATCTCTATATTGTTCTCAAAACAGGAGCTTACTAGGACCTAAAGTAATTGTCCTGTCTGAGATTACTGAAAGACCAGGACTCATTAAAGGGAAGGGAACCGAGTCGCAGCTTCCTCCACCTCCACTACACCTAGGTGTACTCAGTGGAGGCTCAGCCGGCTGGGGACACTGGCAGTGCAGGTGGCATGGAGAGTTGCTGTCATTAGTGGAGCCCGAGGCTGCACACTGGTATATTTTCTAATCTGCCTTTGATAGACTCGTTGCTGTGTGAATGCTAGCATCCTTCGGTAGGTCCGTGTGTCCCCTTAATGCTTCAGTTTCACTTCCTAATATAAGTCAGATTTTCTTATGCTTTTCACAGATTCTGATAACACATTTTAGGGTGGGGTGTTCCCCTTTATTTTTTTCCACAAAAGAGGAGGAAAAAATGAAGGGCAGAGGCAAATCTTGAGACATCACTTCCAACCCTCTTTATTGACTTGATTTATTAGCAACTGGGTAGTTTCCACCTAGTCTTCAATAAATTTTTAAAGATTTTTCCAAGCTTGGGACAGTGCCTCAAAACACAGCAGCTGAGCCCACCATGGCGCCTTTTGGTCCCTAATAACAGAAGTGACAGATCCTTAAGCACAGAGGCACGAGTGGGCGCTCTGTTAATGACTCAAGCGCCTCACTACACCTTATTCATATTAAAGGGCAACATGTTACATATTAATAGACAATTTAAAATAATTACAGGCTTTATTCATTTCTAAAGAACAGTTTCTTGTCTCTTGAAAGTTTTGCACTTCTTATATAGAAAAGAAAGCAAGTGCTTTCCAGAGAAACAATGTATAATAATATGTCAGTAAAGATTGAGCAATTTTGAGTAGTGATGGGTGAAAAGGACATTATGTTCTTTTTTCTTGTCATGGTCGGTATTTTTCTGTCAGTCGGCAAAGGCTGCACTCAGCAAGAAGAAGCTAAAGACCTGTATTGAGAGACGTGAGGGTGACAGCCACCCTGACAGGTCAGAAGATGACTGTAGAATTAGCCTTACTTTAATTCGCACTAAAATTCACAGCTCCTGACGAGGAAATGGGAAAAAGAAATTTCCTTACACATTTTCTTTTCATTTCATGTGCAGATGATACAGATTCCGCTTCCATTAACAAGCAGGAGATGGTACTTTATGCAGCTCTATATTTAAGGGCAAAAGACCAAGAAGATGACAAGAGTGACCTCTCTCTTGTCTTATGATCACTGCCAGTTTGACATGACACTAATTAGACTGCCTTAATCTAAACCCAGTTAGTTCTGCATGCTTGCAGCAAGACCATTGTAAATCCTAATGTAAATTGCCTTAGGCCTTTGTCTTCTTAAATCCTGCTTCTCCCTTCCACCCACAGCCCCCATCTTTACATACCCACATATATACATATGAAATACCAGATCTTTAATAACCCTACCCCATTCATCTTTACAAATAAGCCCACTAGTGTCCTCCTAATGTTCCCCTTCTGTAAATGTCACCAATTTCCGCCACATAATATTGCCTGGTATGACTTGCTGGACAAGGTTGGAAGTTTTCCTTCATTTCAAAAGCCTTGAAAAGCATAAAGTTCTGAAAAGGCCAAGGGAGATTTTTTTTTTTTAAGTACAGATGACATCAGAGCTAGGAAATATATTTCAGTGTGAATTGAAATGCATTTTTTTTCTCTTAGAAATACACGAAGAAGATACCTTCTTGACCAGCTGATTAAAGAGGAAGTCAGTTAATTCTGTCATAAGTAATACAGCATTGGGAGGAAGCTGGAAGAACCAATCCAGTAGGTCAATATTCTCTTAGAAGCCCAAAGAAACTTTGTGCATGTAGAATATTCAAAGAGGGAAAGACAAAAAGCGACAACTTATTTAAGAAACAGCATGTACTTGTAACCCCACACGAACACCTATAGTGAATCCAGCCAAACTACTGCTTATGACATGATGGGTAATGTGGTCAGGGAAGGCAGCAGGTGCAGCTGGATATGAGGTGTTTCCATGCCCAGTAGAGGAAGCCATAGCTAGACACGCATGTCTGCACTCTAGCTCTTCCTGCTTCCGCACAGATCACGGGTTGCTTTCTCTAATCAGCAAATCTAAAAGGATGCTGCCGTGCTGGACTCCTCAGGCATGCTTTTTCTCTAAAAGGAGCCCGTGGTCTGAGACACATGCTAATGAGGTGATATTTCTACTCAGGCCTGCACTGTGTAAAATGGCAGCGTGTTCCTGAAGACAGATCTGGGAAATGGCCATCTTCCTCTAAACACCTATGACCCCTTGTGTGTGGGGTGACACTCTTCTGGCAGCAGGGGCACTCTGGTTGCAGAAGGGTAAGAAATGCCACCCACAGTGTTCACAGCTGCAGTGGCTTCATGTGTTTTCAAGTCTGTGTCCACATCGTCTTTATCACAATCTCATAGTTACTTGAGAATAATGTCTACCGTTTATTGAGCACCTGCCCCACACCGATCATCATCTCATTTTACCCTGAACACGATATGGCAGCAAGTGTATTATTTTCCCATTTTACTGAGAATGAAATGAAGGGTCAGAGAGTCTAAATAGCGTGTCTAAGGCTAGATATCTCAGTGTGAGAATACAATCCTATTCACAGGTTCCTAAGATACTTCCTTACTCTGCAAGCCGTGTAACATGAAGAGAGGGACAGTGTAACCCAATGGGGAATGATAGGCATGTGGATTATCTGCAGAAAACATGGACAAACTAAGGACTGAAACAAGTTCACTGGTTGGTTGTGTAGCCCTAGACAAGGTGATTCTGCTCCTGCTTTGGAAATTCTGCAAACAGCTACTCCCAGTCTCAAAGTAGCAACACTTAGAAGATTGAGGAAGAAGAGCAGTGGCTCTTCTCTGTCAACCCTGCATCTCCATGGGAATGTCATGATCAGGGAGGGACAATTGTGCAGAGGTCACTTCATGCAGTCACGTTGGGTCAGAGACCAAGCTGACCTCTGACACTTGTTCTAGGTGACTGCTAACAGCAGCAGTTGCTGGTGAATTTCAAGCAGTGATAACTTCCTCTCTCCTGGATTTTCTTGGCTGGATAATAGAAAAGTCGCTGCTAATGAATATTAAAAGCCTGTAATTTAGTCAAAAACAATGTTGTCCACACTTTTTTCTAAGTCATTCCAGTTGTGTGTGTGTGTGTGTGTGTGTGTGTGTGTGTGTGTGTGTTTTTTAAATTAAGCATAAATGGTAGATAATGTGCCCCTGAATGGGGCCCTTAGGCTTTCTCTGCCGAGGCTTGTTTAGCTTGCCAAGTTTAAATATTTTCCGAACTGATCCCAGAACTGAGAAGCCTTCATCACAGCACAGCATTAAAAATGATGGATGTGATACATATTTAATACAATAAAATGGCCATTTATATGCCCATACTAGACACAAGGGAAATCCTCACAGGAAAGATTTCTAAAATCAAAAGGGGCCTCTTCTCTAATCGATGTGAAGGGATTTACGTGGATAACTCCCATTAATGCTAATGGGTGTTAGGAGCTTATATCCTCCACGCACCATTGGCAAGATACACTCAGTGCCACTCGGAAGGAGGCTGTTGCATTGATGAGATTCCATACAAGTCTTCCCAGGAAAGGAAGATTTGAGGCAGGGCTAAGGTGGCAGGGAAACTGCAACCCCGGTTTGCTTCAGGGAAGCCCCACTTTCCCTTCTGCCAAGGCTGCGCTCAGAGGAACTGTTAACTAGGAAGTCTCTTTGACCATGAGCATTATGGGGCGTGTTTGCAATATTCAGATATATAATCTCTAGCTGATGATACTTTCACTGTTATGTGCAATGTGGTTAACTGCTTAGGTAGGTTTGGGCAAATCGATGCCAAAAATAATTATAACAAGTAAATTTGAATGACATCAAATTGTTATCTTTCTTTTTACTTAAGAGATAGAGTTTCTTATAAAGACCGAAGTAACTCTGTAGCAGACAGCTTCAGGTTCGCTGAGATGAACTTCCAGACCAGGCACAGTTATGGAGGAAGGGATATTTATTGAAGCTTACAGATCCAGGGGAAGTTCCGTAATAGCAGGAGAAGTGGCCTGCTCTCACAGGACCAGGCAAGAGAGAGAAAAAAACCACCAGCCACACAGCACAGCACACTTTAGGAACTCCTGCTTGGCACACTTTGCATATCTTTACAATGGAATCTCAAACCCACCATCACACCTTAAGATCCTCCAGTGACATTGCCTCCAGCAAGGTGGCTGCAGATGCAAACTATAAACTAATAAAACACTGAATACATTGAGAGCCATCTATTCAAACTACCACAAGGTCCATGCTTCAATTTCTGCGAGAAAGAATCCATTCTTGTGGCATGCTGAGCTAAGATGGTTTTAGTCTTCATCTCAGAAACTCGTATGCTACTCATTTTATTTTGCATGGTGTGACCCATCTGGGAAATGGAGTCCTCTTGTCTGGGTTGACTGTGCTCTATGTGAGCTAGTGAAACACATTACCCAATAGTTAGAGCTATGTTCCCCTCGAATGGTGAAAGAGGTCATTTTACTAGAATATAATGTCATAAATTAGTCCTTCCATGTAGCGAAACTCACTGTTATTTGCATGCAGTATTTCAAATCCCCTAATATTGGCAGTGGAACAAACCTGAAACACCAAGGGACTAGATCAAAAGCCACTCAGAGAGCAAGTGAGATGACTAATTATCCAGCTCTCCACACACGTATTCATCTTCTCTTCTGAACACTCCTGTTGCCTCTTGGGGTTTTCTTGTGTCACTAATCACACATTATTTGTACTATAATTATTTATGTGCTTGTCTCAGATTCCCTAAACCACAAGCTCTTGAGGTCAGATCCATTTCCGATTCACTCACACATTGTTGTACTCATAGCAAGTTCTCAAAAGATGCTTTAATCAATAAACGAATGTCTGAACTCTGTGCCCACTGCATCCTTCCTTTCCTCATCACTAGTGCATGGCCAGGGCCCTATTACTAAGGCAGAAGTTTGAGCAATTAGAGAGGATGATATTTTAGAAGACATGAGCTAATGGACCATGTGTTGGACTCCAGCTGACTGGAGAACTCTTAGAACTTTTCTCCCTTTCTCACCATGTGTACTCTGTGTCCCACTATCCACCACAGTGTTGCATAATGAACTTCTTTCATTGGGCTTTTAAAAATTGCATTCACTTTGATTTTTTTTTTTTGTAATGGGGCCTCAAACTTTTGATATACCTTCCTTAGTTTTCTAGTGCTATAATTATAGTCCTGTACTACTACACTAGACCTGGAGTAACCCTGAATAGACACAGACTGTTAGTGTTTGTGAAGGGAAATTAGTTGAAATGGGGAAATGGTCTCTTCCCTTCCTTTTGTACTTTTCTTTACAAAACTCCAGGTGACATGGCTGAAAAGGATAATATTTGAACTCTGATGTCTAGAAACAATGTGACTGTGCAATATCTGAAATCATAAAATTTAGGTAAAATAAGTGACATATCAACTGGATCCAACTCTATTTTTTTGAGACAACAAAAAAAGTTAATCACTAGCTGGAAGAAACCTGCTATCCACCCCTTTTATTTCAATTTACAAACCATGTATTAATTTGAAAACTGATGTCTCAAATATTATGTTAGTTATCAAAAGAGTTGGTTGGTTGAGTAAGTTTCATAAACAAAAATGAATCCAAATGCTGGAGAGATGGCTTAGCAGTTAAGGAACATGCCTACAAAGCCTAAGGACCCAGGTTAGATTCTCCACGTCCCATGTAAGCCAGATGCACATGGTGGTGCATGCATCTCGAGTTCATTTGCAGTGGCTTAGAGGCCCTGGCATGCCTATTCTCCCCCCCCCTCTCTCTCTCTCTCTCTCTCTCTCTCTCTCTCTCTCTCTGTCATAAATAAATTTTAAAAATGAAGCCAAGCCTCTAGGTGCCAAATAAATAAAACACCTGATTCATCTGTACATTCTCTTTTTAATTTTCTTGTTTATTTCTGACATGAAATAGTCCCTGACAGTTTTATTTCTGTATTTCTCAAGTGAGAAATACAAGCCCTAAAATCCCCAATGGTCTGCCTTTAGCTTATTTACAGTAAATTTTTAATTCAGCAACTGAATTATTTTTAAAATATCTAATAATTATACAGCTAATTAGGTTGTAAGAAAAAATAGTTTTAATTTCACTTCTGAACATACCTTTTACACAAGAATCTTCCTCTGGTCTTCTCTAACGTTAGTGATGACTGGCTGCATGTACATAGTTCAATGGCATGCAGGAGAGACATAAAGTTAAAATGAAAATTAAGCATTTTATTGACAAGAAGAATTAATATCCCAACAAAAACTAAAATCTATATGTACTTTCTTGCTGAGGAAAAGTAATGTGCAGACAACATAGACTATCGATTTGAACCAATGGATGTTGAAGAGGAATATTTATTGGGCCTTACGGTATTTAAATGCCCTAAATTCCACTTAGTACTACTAGCTGCTAGCTCGGCAGAATTCTAGAATTGCACCCTGCAGTTTGTACTAATTGGTGGGAAATGTAGGCCTGATGTCAAAGACAACTATAATTGTCTGATGAAAATAACTTGCTTTTGACACCAGTATATGTTACACCCTGCATATCACATCCTCCTTGCATAAGAAGGTGTTGTTTTATATAGTCAAGGTAATTATAATTGTCTTTAATGTATCTGAAATAACTATGTATAAAGCAGTGTTGTAAGAAAGAAGAGGCTTACAATGACCTAGTAGCATTTATGAAAAAAAAAATGGCTGCTCGGGAATTTTTTAAGCCTAAGTAAAAGCAAAGGTTTAGATTATGTATGTTTTAGAATGTGAGAAAGCTGTGATTTTTAACGACGATCCAATTTTGACCATAATGCATTTTGTCATGTGAAGATAAAATGTAGATGTTTACATTCCTCCAACCCACTGAGCTTGCACTTCAGGACTTGCATATTTTTTTCACACATCGATAGACATCTTCTTAAACATTGTACTCATGTCTGTCTCTCTTGACAGCAAATAAAATTTAATAAATAAAATTCCGTATTAAACCTAAGTGAAATGTAAGCGGCAGTAACATGTGAACATCTTCAAAAATGATTTATGTAAAACAAACAAATTTAACAAGACTAATGCATTACGAGTTTCAAACACATTGTAGAAGGTGTGCAAAGAACAGAGACCCACAAGAGCATGTGCACAGTTTTCACACTGCTTAAATTACCACCACTTTAAAAAAAAAAAAAGGTCTCCAGCAGTTGGACCCTTTGCCTCTGTAGATCAGCAGCTCCGCCTGCAGTAACATCTTGGCTTGTCAGGAAATTTCAAATCAACAGCAGCACTGATAACTTATAACAAGGAAAACTTTCCACTTCACACACATCAAATCCTGTGCCACATTTTTTATAATATGCCATCTTCCTTCCCAGGACCTTTCCTAAATTTTCTGCCAAGTTTTAGCCTCCTGAACCTCCTTTCTTTTTGGCCAAAACCACTCCATGACTTCAGACTCATATCTCTTCCACCAGTTTTCACAGATGGATTTGGAAAGGAGAGAAGAGCCCCCGTCATTTCTCTTCCCTTTGACAGTTCCCTGATCATTAAACTTTCTACCACAAAGGACATTTCACAGCCTCTTTTGTCTGCATGCAGGACTTCAAAGTACCCATTTAGCTGTGTGCTAAACGATTTGCATATCGACTATCAGTTAGTACTGTCACCATTTTATAGATGAGGAAACTGAGTTTTGACAAGAAAGCCTGCACTTCACTGGTTAGTAATACTGTCTCTCTTTATAAGGTTTACAAATTTGTCACAATCAACAGTTTCCATATGCTTACCTTACAAGAATGTAAATCAAGTAGTCTCTACTGTATAAATAGAATCATGGGGCTGGAGAGATGGCTTAGTGGTTAAGGCACCTGCCTGCTAAGCTTAAGAACCCGGTTCCAATCTCCAGGTCCCACGTTTAGCCAGATGGAAAGTGACGCAAGGGCACAATGCCGCACTTGCCCACAAGGGGGTGCACACAGCTGGATTTTATTCACAGCAGCTGAGAGACTGCTGGCCCACCCATACTCTATCTGTCTCCCTCTACCTCTCTGTCTGTCTCTCTCTATGTCTCTCTCCAAAAATAAATAAAAATTAAATAGAATCATGACACCTTGCTAAGGACAATCAAAATACATAGCCCATATTTAAAAATACATTTCTTTTAAAGAGAGAGAAAGAGTGTGTGTGTGTGTGTGTGTGTGTGTGTGTGTGTGTGTGTGTGTGTGATAGTATGGGCATATCAGGGTTTCCTGCTACTGCAAAGAATCTGCTCCAGATATAATTGCCACTGTGTGCGTTTGTATTTCTGTGGATATTGGGGAACTGAATTCTGTCCATCAGGCTTTCCAAGTGCTTTGAACCACTGAGCCATCTCCGCAGCCCAATAATTTTATAGCCTCAAATTTTAAAGTTTCTAGATATTATTGAGATGCCACAGTAATTACATTGAGGAAGCCATGCCAGAATCAAAATGCTCTAAGTTTTGAATTAACAAAGTAAGAATTTATGATCAAGATATATCTTTACATATTAAGAAAAAGGATACATGAAATGAGATCACCAGAAAGTGGTCTCTTTTAGTCATGTATAATATTTAAATGTATAATATTTAAAAATTCACAATGTCTCCTTTTTGTGGAACCAGGCATTAAAATAAGTGCCAGGAATACAGAGGTGAAAGAAATATCCATGAAATTATGGAGCACACAATCTAACCAGGAAAACAGACCTTGCACAAAACAGTTGAAAGAGTGGAATGATGAAGGCTAAGAACTGATGTCACAGTAAGTAGTTATTATGAAACCAAACTGGGACTGAGGCTCCAATGGAAAGCCACTTGGCGGGAGTGGATAAGCACGAGTCCTTGAGCACATGTGGATTATAGCACAGGCAGAGTGACAGGAAGAGCCTTCTAGAAAAAAAAAAAAAAACAGGGACCCCAATAATGGAAGGCTGAGATATTGTTGGGGTGTGTCAGAGATACACACAGTAAGGTCAAAATGACTGTAGTCAAGACAGATGGCTTTAGGAGTTGGATGGGAGCCAAACAACACGGAAGATCAACCCAGGGCCAGGTCATGAACGCTGCTGAGCTACGTTGCCCAGTAGGTGTCATGAGCCTAAATGCAACTGTGAGCGATTTCAGTGCCTAACACCAGTAAAGTGACAAAGTGAGGTTGCATGTTATGTGGGGACCCTTCCACTTACTACTTCACACACGCCCACATCAGCCTCATGTGTCAAGTCCTCTGTAGGGTATACAAAAATCAGATCCTAAAGTGACAACCCACAGGTATATTTCTTTTACTTTATTTTTGCATGTGTGTGTGGGTGGTGTGCATTCATATATGTTTGCCTATTAATTAATCTGTGAGTGCACATGTATGTGTGTACATGGGCATGCAGTTGGAGGCCAGCAAGTTAACATCAGGTGTCTTCTTGAATCACTCTCCACATTATCTATCGATCTATCTATCTATCTATCTATCTATCTATCTATCTATCTATCATCTATCTATCTATCATCTATCTATCTATCTATGTATCTATCTATCAACTATCATTTATTTGAGGCAGAGTGTCTCACCGTTTCAGCTAGTCTGGCTAGCCAACCAGCCCCAGGGATCTTCTCATCTCCACCTCCTGAGTACCAGGATTGCAGGGATGTGCTGTGGGACACTTATGTGGATATGGGGACCCAAAGTGAGATACTCACACTTGCACACTGAGTATTTTCCTGACTGAGTCATCTCCTCTGCACATTTTTCAAAAGCACTGGAGTAAAAATATGCTTCATCCTTTGCATCCCCATCTGCCAAGGTTGTACACAAAGAATGTTTCCAGCTCGTGCTGTCCAAATGTGACTGTGGCAAGAATGTCTGATAGTTCCAAAGAGAAGATTATCTTCTGATTAGAAGCCACTCTAAGGCAGCCACAGAGGCAATGTGAACTTGAGTGAAAAAGGACAAAGTGACTGATGCCAGGAAGCCCAGAACTAAGAGATGAGCTGTCCCAGAAATAACTGCTACGTTCTAACACTTTTTTCCTTTTGCACATGCTAATTTTTACACGATACTCTTTTGCACAAAATAATTACATTTGATTGATAACTTTCATGCCACATTTCAGTTTAATTGGAAATGGCCCAATATTCCCTCTTAAAAAAGGGGAAAGAATCCTGGAGTGTACATGAAGAATCATCTCTCTTTGTAATTTTCAGGCAAATTAGTATGCTGACAAAGAAATTCCTTCCTCCTATTATATGCACTACAGTCTAACATAGATAAGTTTTATTTATTTATTTATTTATTGTTTTGGTTTTGGAGGTAAGGTATCACTCTAGCTCAGGTTGACCTGGAATTCACTATTAGTCTCAGGGTGGCCTCAAACTCATGGCGATCCTCCTACTTCTGTCTCCCAAGTGCTGGGATTAAAAGCGTGCGCCACCACACCCAGCTGATAATTTTTTAACCAAATAATTATAATTTCCTACAGACTTTAGGAGGAATAACTTTTAATGGAGTTCAGCTTAAGCTAGTATATATTTTCTTACATAACATTAAACAGAATTACAGGGTTTTCTAAATAAAATATTACTCTCTGGTTCAAATAAATCTTCATAATTGGCAATATTAGTAAGGCTAGAAAATAAGAATTGAAAAATGAGGTTGTTTCTGTCTTTTGAGCGATTTGAAACTCTGTCTCATTTTGAAAAGTAATATAACTATCATTGCTCATATTTAAAAGCTTAAAACAGTATCTGGGAAAATAATAATACAGAAGCAAAAACAAGTTCATATTCATATTCACAAGATCATATCACAAGAACTTATTTTATGTTTTATTGGAAATACAATTAATAATACTAAAAGCATTCCAACCATTTTCCTGAAATGAGTCACAGAAGCTTTAATTCCTGAAAAAAAAAATATTGTGCAAATAGTTAGAATATTGAAGTGAGCTTAAGAACGAATGCTTGAACAGATGAGTTATAAGATGATAATTTTTTGACCTGAGTAACCTGTTTGACACCAAGTGAAAGCAGCTAGTAGAGAAGGAGGGAGAGAGAGAGAGAGAAGAAGAAGAAGAAGAGGAGGAGGAGAAGAAGAAGGGAAGGAAGGAAGGAGAAGGGAAGGAAGGAAGGAAGGAAGGAAGGAAAGAAGGAAGGAAGGATGGAAGGAAGGAAGGAAGGAAGGAAGGAAGGAGGGAAGGAAGGAAGGAAGGAAAAAGAAAAATTATGCCTACAGAGCATCTAAATGTAGTTGCTGTATAAATTATCTGTACATTAAAAGGCTCACATATTTTAAGGAAATGATGAAAAATTTGTACAAAATCTGAGAAAAAAATATAGAATTTACAGTGTGATCAAACTCTAGGATAAGTCTATAAACTAGATAAGCCTTGCTGCACACAAAGTGCCCTTCTCAGGGCCTGTTCTTTTTATTGGATTGCTTTGCTATTTTATAGAATATATTTTTAATGTTGTACAAAAAAAATGAATTTCACAGGTTAGATTTAACAGTTCAGTTTCTCCATGTTACTATCCTGTGTGGTGATCAGACTTTGCTCTTTTCTTCTCCATTACTTGTCTGACAAGGGGTGTGTGTGTGTGTGTGTGTGTGTGTGTGTGTGTGTGTGTACATCATTCAGCTTAAGGTACAAACAATGTATTATTCAAAGAAAGTCTATCATTTACCAGCAGTGTTCAGCACATGCGCCCTTTAAACAGCATCCGATCGATAAAAAGTTAGATTCAGCAAATCATTTGACCTACGCATGACAAATGGCTAGCTCAGGAAGCTTTCCAAGGTTTGTGGAATATAGGCCAGAGAGCTGATTTGTGAAAAATATCCTCTACTTTTTAAATTGTCTTCATTGATTTGAATCCCTTTGAAATTTTGCTTATTTTGAAGCAAACTTAATTATGGGGGTACATACTATTTCTGGAAATGAGCCTTTTAACCAGTGAAACAAAGCTATGATGTAAATATATTGATAGAAACAAACACTATGTGTTTAATTTTAGGAATCCAAAGCTTTATAATACAGAGGGCATTTTTTAAGTAGAGAGTGTGATAATAGAAGGCTTCATTCAAAGAAAGCACATGTGATTTATCTAGAAACATGATATATTTTGCTTTGAGTAGTCTGCTTTTTAAAAAAAAAAAATTATGTGATTTATTTCAGAGAATGAGAAAGAAGCAGGTGGGAGGGTAGAGATAGAGAATGGGCACACCAGGGCCTCAAGCCCTGCAAACAAACTCCAGACGCATATGCCACCTTGTACATCTGGCTAACGTGGGTGCACCTGCTAAGCCATGTCTCCAGCTTGAGTAGTCTGCTTTTTGATAGTTCCCTTTGTATGTTAGAATTTCATTCAGGAAAAAGACCAGCATCAAAAATTAATGGAAGAAGGGCTGAGGAGATGCTTCACCAGTTACAGGTGCTTGCTTGCAAAGCCTTCTGGACTCAGTTCAAAACCCAGGACCCACCAGGTGCACGAAGTGGCACATGCATCTGGAGTTCATTTGCAGTAGCAACAAATAAAAACATTTGTTTAAAAAAAAAAACAGTCAATAAATCAATGGAGCAAAAACAAGTGAAAGTTGGTGTCTGGGTCCATCCACTCCTCTGTCCCTTTCCTTCCCCACATGAATGGGAGTACTCTCTGGAACTCACCTTCTAAAGAATACTCTTTCAGACCCTGTCTTTTTTCTAAGCTGTATCATCCTCTATAGGGAAATTATGTGAAGCAAACAAAGAAACCTAAGTACAGTATTAAATCCTTAATGAACCAAAGGATCGCACAGGTAACCAAACCTAAAACCTCCATTTCACCCCTGAGAACTCAAGACTCAAATGTGATTAGTGAACACATTCATGATCAGTTAGTGATCTAACTAATAGTAAAATCAAGATCAAATCCAAGCTCCACAAATTTCCAAATATTATACCATGTTGCATTCCCCTTTGGAAAGTCATTAGGAAGAGATATTTTCATGGTAACAGGACTAGAGGATTGTTGGAACACATTTGATTTATGGCGGAGATCCAGGTAGAGTTTGAAAACCAATGCATACTAAATTCGTTGTATCTGTGACTTTTGCACTCAAAGAACTGACCAACTTCTGAATATTTATAAAAATAGTCAGGAAGCAAAAAAAAAAAAAAAAAAAAAGTTTCTGCACTCAGCATATACAGAATTTTTCCTGTCTATATTCTCTAAGCCATAGCGTATGCAACGGTTAATCTTTGTTGTACTATGACAGGAATTAGAATCACCATGCAAACAAATGTCTTAACTGTTAAGGATTTTCTAGACTAGGATTAGGACCCACCCTCGCTGTAAGTGGCAGCATTCCATGGGCCGTGGTACTTGACTGAATAAAAGGATAAAGCTAGCTGGAAAGCAGTGTTCATTACTCTTTATATTTTCTGATGTGATGACATGATGCCAGTTTCCTGCTCCTGCCAAACTTTCCCTAGTATGAGGGTGTCCACCCTCTGTAATTGTAGGCGGAAACAGACCCTTTGACTTCCCATCAACTGCTTCTGCTCAGGTATTTTGTCCCAGCAAGAAGAAAGTAACTGATACGTGGTGTAACATCTACTTACCGAGAGTTGTGCTGTTTGATGTAAGTTATCAAGGACAACCTAAAGTATAGGGAGGATTGCATAAGTTATATTTTTGCAAATTGTGCTCTACTACATCTGAAAGTTTTTAAGCATCCCATGATTTTGACATTTGTATCACTGGAACCATTCTGTGTATACTGAGAAATAACTACACTGGGAAAATTAAGTACTTACAAAGTTTTACTGACAGCCCTTTGGTTAGTATTACATTTGGTTAGTAGTACATTCATGGGGACAGGTAGCAAAATTTTCTTTCCTGTATTGAGAATGATTTAGGTGATATATAATAGGGATAATGTCAATAATCATAAGAATCAGCTACAAATTTGAAAATGAATGGAATGAGTCAGTTTAAAAATAGTTCAAAATGAAATAATGGGCAGTATAAATAGTTTTGGGTAGGAATTACTCCCAATATCAGCATGGGGTATTTTGACAATGGCACAGACGAAGCCTTTCATACACGAAAGAACAAGTGTTCTTCCAATTCCATTGAAATGACTAAGTAGAACTGAAACCAAATCATGTATCTTCACATCCATAGCTGGTGGGAGAACAATGGAAAAATGGTTGTTCTCATCAATTAAACTTAGTGAAAGTACTTAATATAAAAAGCACCAGTTTAAGAAAATACTACATGCAGAGACATGATTTGGGTCTATTTAAAGTATATGAGATAGAAAGAGGCAGTCAGTATAGCTGTTCCTGATAAAAATTCTGAGCTATATAGATATATCTGTAAATTATACATATCAATATAACATATAAATATATTTGTTAATTAAAATAATATAATTAAGATAAATTATCTATATAAATGCAATATTTTTAAAACTTAAAAGCTAAAATTGAGACTTTAACAGGTTTGCAGTGTCTGGAATTATTGTATCTACCTTGGACCTGAGAGCCATGGGTTACGCTAACTCATCTTATTTCTAATAACACTAGATCAATTTGGGATTTTTATCCAATGACAATGCATAGCACACAACTATGGTTTTATTATTTTTACTTGCACAATTGTAATAAAACCTGGAAAAATATGGAACTCATTTTAAGCATGAAGCATACCCTTTATAATAAGGAGTAAGAATGTACTTCTAATCCATGCATTTCAAAGCTGCCATTACAATATTCTGAGTTGTATTGTAATTAATTCTCAGTGTTTCATATTATTCTGAGACTAGTCATTTGGAGAAAATATAAGTCTTTGGCCTTTCTGAATCTATTTTTCACAGCTGTAAAGTACTGGTCAAACAAATTAAATTACTGCAGCAGTATGTAACTAATTTTATGTAAATTAAGGTGCTAATGTTCTGAATCACATTCCTGAAAATGGTCTGTTTTCTCTTGCAGCTTTTCTTCATTAATGATGCTATGAATAGTCAAATCAAAAAAATTAAATTCTACAAGACTAAGTGGACAAATTGTTAGCCTTTGGCCCTTTGAAAAATTGGATCTAAATAGTGTTTTATGGTCAGCTCAGTCTATAGTTGTCAGTAGCCCAACCAAATCAATCAACATTTTAAACTTAATGTAACTAAGGATGAGATGATGTGAAATCAATTCAATTTTGTTTCTACAGTGGGAGACCTTTCAGAGCTAATGGTCACATTTTCCAGACATAGAATCAGTGCCAAGTTGAGACCTTTAGGGACAGTCTAAACACTCCAAGTAAAAGGTATTGTCTCATTCCAACATCTACTCTCTGAACTTCCAACTTCTGACTTCAAAAATGAAGGTATGGACTGTCAGAACAAAATATTTATGATTGAAAACATCAAAGAGAAATTGAAGTTGGAAACACACACCTTTATTGTCTAGTGAAATAATTTCCAATAAAGAGAAATTCAAGCATTTTTCCAAACACTTGACATGCATGTATAAATCATATGTTGATTTAAAGGAATTTGATGAAGACAGATGTCTAAATTATATATCTGTTGGGATGTATATCTAGTATAATAAACCTTGGCTTGCTTCTTACACTGCAGTGCATATGGCACAGAGTTTTTCAGAGACATCTAAATTAGCAGTATTGTTTTGTGGTAAATGCTAGGTTGGATTCCATAAAGATATATTTTCTAAATAAGTCATTATAGTTAGAACCAAAGTCAAACATATTTTTATGTATCTTTGCAAAATATTTCCAAACAAATGCTTGTTATTCTTGTTATGTCTTCCAGCAGATTAATGATTTACAGGTAATTTGCCTACCTAGTTTTTCATTTAGATAGAATAAAAGATACTCTCTTATGTTCCATTTTCATTTTTATCCTTAAATCTATTGTTTTGTTTTTGTTTTTGTTTTTGTTTTATTTTTATTTTTATTTTTCAAGGTAGGGTTTCACACTAGTCCAGGCTGACCTGGAACTCACTATATAGCTTCAGGGTAGCCTCAAACTCACGTCAATGCTCCTACCTCTGCCTCCTGAGTGCTGGGATTAAAGGTGTGTGCCAGCACACCCTGCCTTAAATCTATTCCTAAACGGTACATATTAAATAAATGTAATAGGGCTGGAGAGATGGCTTAGTGGTTAAGCCTAAGAACGCTGTTTCCAATCTCCAGCAGTTCCAATCTCCAGGTCTCACGTGTAGCCAGATGCAAAGTGACCCAAGGGCGCAATGCCGCACTTGCCCACAAGGGGGCGCACACATCTGGATTTTGTTCACAGCAGCTGAGAGACTGCTGGCGCGCCCATCTCTATCTGTCTCCCTCTCCCTCTCTGTCTGTCTGTCTGTCTCTGTCTCTCTCTCTCTCTCTCTCTCTGTGTGTGTCTCTCTCCAAAAATAAATAAAATAATAAATAAATGTAAGAGTAACCAAGATAATAGCAGGATTTTTTAATCTCAAAAATGAAATCCTCAGACTTAAAAAAATATTTTTATTTATTTATTTACAAATGGAGACAGACAGAGAGAACGGGCATACCAGGGCCTCTAGCCACTGCAAACAAACTCCAGATGCATGCACCAAACTGTGCATCTGGCTTTACAAAAGTACTGGGGAAGGAAATCTAGGCCATTAGGCTTTGCAGGCAAGTGCCTTAACCACTGAATCGTCTGTCCAGCTCCAAATCCTAAGACTTCTAAACGTGATTAGTACAATAAGTTGCCAACTAGGAACTGGTCAAATCAAAATGGAACAGAAGAAAGAAAATGAATTGAGAGATTTCTTTCAGAAAGAAACAATGATCATGACTGCAAATAGATTTCTTGGGAACAGCATGTTTACATCAAATTCTGATTGTAAACTAAGCCCTGGCTAGGGGGAAAAAGAGGCTCTTGTTGGCAAGTTGTAAAGAGACAGCTGTGAGAACAAGCATGGATGCCATCCATGTTGAAAAGGAAGTCCTGTGGAACTGGGATGCTCTATTCTTTTTCAAGGAAGTAATTGTTTATTGACCTATGAACTTTGGCATCATATGTACTATTCCAAGTCTTTTTTTAAATTTTCAAAAATCATTATTTAACACATGAAATAAGTCAGGATGAGTTCTGTGGTTTAATTAACAAATTCCTGGACTTCTTTCAAAGCTAGTTCTCAAGAGATAATAGAGTAAGTAGCCTAGAAAACACATAGTGAGGAGATGGTTTGTGACTCCTAACCAGGCCTTGCTTCTAATTGAAAATCTTGAGGCCCTTTGTAAACATTAAATATGATGCCTATGAAGCAGGCTGGTTAGAGACTCTGTCTCTAGTTCTTATAAAATCAATAATGTCTTCCACACACTACTTCTATAGTGCTTTTTACCATTGAACTCAAACTATATTGATCCATCCCCCGAACTCTAGGAGTAGAAGCAATGAGATACTATGTGACCCATAATATGCAGCATGGTCCCTTAATTGGAAACATCTTTTTCTAGTCTAAAAGAAGTCTAGACACAAAATCAAAAGAAATGATATTGAGTTCTGCCACTGAAATCCACACTGGCATCACTCTAGAGAAATCATTGAAGCTGTGAGCCTGTTTGCCCACTTTACAGCTCTGAGAGATTGCATGAAAAAACAGATATGAAATCATTCTTCCTTCATCAGTTCAAGTCATGTATAGCTGTAGAACATACTTCAGCATTAATACATGCCAGCCATGGGGTTACCTCCTTCTCTCCATGGAGCTTGTGGACAGCAGAGCAGAGGGACAGTGGGAGAGCACACTGGGTGGTGACCAACCAGAAGGCAACACTAAAGAATCTGAAGGAGGCTCAGTGAAGGCCAAGCTTATGGAATCCACTCAAGTTCATGAGAATAAAGAGAAGATAAGGCTTATGTCAAGATATTGTATCAAAAAATATAATTCAAAAGTTTAAATTTTTTAGCACTTTTTTCCAATAGCTGTAACTCTTAAACATTTGACATACTGGTTGATGGGTTTAAAGAGAGGATAACTCTTCAAACAATACCAAATGAATGACATCTACCTTCTTTTCTAAGGCTTTAATAAGGTGTAATTCATATGCAAGATCTTGCACCTATTTATTTCATACATCTAATGCTCTTGGACATATTATTTACCAGTGAAAACAAGGTATTAAATATGACTATCCCCTCTGAGAATTTCCCTCTTATTCCCGTGTGTGTGTGTGTGTGTGTGTGTGTGTGTGTGTGTGTTGTGCTCAGAGCACTTAACATGTTATCTATCTTTCTAACATACTTAAAAGTGAGCATTCAGTATATATTAACTGTAGTTATTATGTTGTATAGCAGATATCAAGAGTCTATAAAGTCAACTCATTTTCTCTTCTCCTTATTTCCTACCAACATTCTATTCTGTATGTTTACAAGTTAGGCATTTTAGATATTTCATGTTTAATTGGGATCATGTGGTATTTTTCTTTCTGTAATGCGTTATTTTCTTAATGTTCATCCATGTTGTTACAAAATGAGGACTCTCTGTTCTTTAAGTAATTGACAATTTTATCCTGAAACCTTTTTTGAAACACACGATTTTGTAGCAAATTAAAGTTATATTAATTAAACAAATAGTCCTAGCAATTTAATACAAGTTTTGTGATGGGTAAGAAAATGAAGCCAAGGGATAATCAAGGAGCTTGTGTCCTTGTTAGGCTCCAGGCACTGTGTGGAATATACTTCCACACACCATGCTCAGCTTCACCTGTCAAAACTCATCCAAGTGTCTCAGGCAGGTGGTCAAAGCCAACATCAAGAGTGACATGTCATGTTAATAGTATGCACCCTTAATCTAACATGATGAAAATGGCACTTCTCTTCTGTAGTCTTCCTTCCCCAAACCTATAGTTATGAGAAATACTTCAAATGAATTTCAATAGTGGGGCATCAAATACCTCACTAGTACACCTCAGAACTGTCAAAGTCATCACAAATAATGAAATTCTGAGAAATCGTCACAGTCAAGAAAGACCTAAGGAGACATGACAAGTCAATGAAATACAACATCTTGGTGGGATTCTAGAACAGACAAAAGGCATGAGGCAAAATGTAGGGGAATTTGAGTAAGTATGAACTTCAGTTCATGATAGAAAATCAATTGTTGTTCAGTAATTACAAAAAATCTGCATAGAAAAGTGAGCAGTTACTAATAGGGGAAACCAAGTTCATGTGTCCAGAAGTTCTCTGTACTATCTTCTCAATTTTTCTGTAAATCTATAACTGTCCTAAAAGTAGTTTAAAGATGTAATTAGGTTTTAATTATCTCAAAATGATACTGTTTACAGGAAAATGCATGGGTTGGAAATCATCATGTTAAGTGGAACAAGGTAGACTCAGAAAGACAAATACTGTATTCTTTCTCTCATGTACAGAATCCAGATTAGAAAAAGAAGGAAAGAAAGAAAAAAATGTAAGTACAAGTGAGACTATTTGGGAAGTGGATTGTCCATGATCAAAGTACACTGTGTGTGTGTGTGTGTGTGTGTGTGTGTGCATAAATGACATAATGAAATCCATAATTTTTTACAATTAATATATAATTTTCTTTTTAAGAATATAATAATTTAATTTAATAGAACCTAAATTCCATGCAATATTCTGAGATATATTTGAACATGACACCCTTATCATGAGTCATTCAAAGGGTAGTAGAGGCTCAGGGCTATGCAACCAATGGTATGACAGGCCAGGTGAGGAAATTCAGCAAAGGAGATAGCTAGAGCCAAAGTCTGCAGACATTAAAGTAGAGACTGTTCCAGCACCAACAGCCAGTTGGTGCTGGTAGGGAATTTAATATGGACCAATATTTAGAGCTATTAGCAAACCAAAGGTCAAACTGGGCAGCTTTAAAGCCTAAGTATTTCTGCTTCCTCAAGGAAGTGTGCTTCATGTTTTCAACTTGCATGTTTGTTTACTTAAGAACTCTACACTCATAGTTTATTTACCTTCTTCTAGAAGATGCCTGCTGATTTGAAAAACTCAGTTGCAACAACATATAATGGTGTTATCTATGAAACTAAGTTTAGTCAGAATGTCTTTAAAGAATTCATGTGCATGCTTGAATAAATCCCAGGGAATCGGTAATTTTATCAACATTTTATTTTTAATTGTGATGGTGAATAATGAACTGTCAACCCTGGAAACTTTACAGCAGCCAAAGGGTCATTAATATTGCCCAATGTAAAATAAAACCAACTTCTCCAGATGAGAGATGCCTTTAGAATGGCTATGATGAAATGTATTCTACCAGATAAGTTTCTCTTTCTGTGATATGATTACAAAATGAATCCATCTTTCCCCCTCCCTCTCTCTCTCTCTTTCTCTTTCTCTCTCTCTTTCTCTCCAACCCCCTCTCCAAGCAAGGGAATGGGCAGTCAGTCTGAGATTTACACCTGATTTGTGTTATAGTAATCTTTGAAATTAAGAAGTGTATCCTTGCATTTCATTAAATTCTAGCTAATGAGATAACTGTCTTCCCAAGGAGGAAATGATAAAGTGCTCAGGCCATAAAGCATAAATTAATACTGCAAGGTTAAACACTGGAACTAACTCATGTTTCAACAAAAGCCCCTACCAGCAGTTAAATTAACTGACATAAATACCATAAAATCTGTCTTTATTTTAGTTTCGGATGATGCTTCTTTTTACACCCCTGCTTTCAGTTTGTATAACTCATTTTTGCACATTATTGCACGCACCATTTGCCATTTAAAGATTCAGCTACAACAGGGAAAGGATTTAAGGAATCAGATACTCAGAGAGGAAAAAGAAACTGGAGGGTCTAGAGGATATCACACTGAAGATTGTTAGCGTGGTTGAAAAAAAAAAAAAATACCAAAGTAGACAACACTACTTCAAAGAAACAGTTAATTATAAGACAACCAGCCCAAAGAATTCTACTTTTTAAGCTTTTGATAGACATCTTGAAAAAATGCTAAAGAAAACCTGTGGTGATAATAGGTTTGATATATATTCTGGCAAAAATTATATCACATTAATGAGGTGGCTTAAAGGGCTCATGCATTTTGTAGGAGGCATTTCAATGTATTAGTATAATTAGCAGTGATGAGAAAACTGTTTGGAACTGAATTACCTCTCACGAGTTCATTTGAGCTATATGAAATTACACCATGCAAGAAGGAAAATTATTGAGCCATCCAGAGAGAGTTCATGCCTGATTTGATCATAGCCACTAATTGGATGATCATTTTCCTAAAGCTTTTCAAATGGCTGACAGTTTCTGCCTTTCGCTTTTTTTTTTTTAATGGATGAACTCTTTCTTTCATGTACTAAGCAACCAAACATAGGTTTGTTAGAGATTTGGGTGTTTCTACAGGGACCTTATAGGTGTAATTGTCACAATCCAAGCAACCTTTGTCCCTTAATTAGCTGCTTTTGGGAAACCCCTAATGAGAGTTGCTGTTCTTGTTAACAATCTTAGGGAATACCTGAAGAGTGACACCCTGCAAGCCTGATGCATGTCAGCAGCCTCCATATGACAGCCATTTAATGAAGTTCAAACCTGACCTAACTAGGACACGTGGAGGAGCACTGCTTTTGAGTCCTCTTTTGTGTGTGCACATGTGTGCATGCATGTGTATCTTTGCTATGAAGTATGTTTTATAGTAAGGGACAGCCAATGAGTGAAGGGTAGAGGATAAGGAAAGATCGTCTCACGGTTGTACTTTGTGAGTCATACTCAAGGCAGCCAAATAACCAGTATTGGAGGGAAATTTATATCAGAGTCAGCTTTGCCTGCACAAGCTGCTTTCTGTGGACTTCATGATACAGCAAAGCATTAGGATTGTGGGCTAAGTAAGTGTCATATTGGTATCTCCTTAACTTGTTTCTGCTTTTCTCTGTTTCCTCTTTGAGTCAACACCTCCATATCAGATCACAGGATTTCCAAATGAGATTGAATCATGTGGCATTACAGTTATGATTTAAAAACTCTACTTGTCTCAGATATGATGTTCAACTAGAAATGGGATCATGAGGAGACTGCCATTCAGATTCCTACTGCACAGAGAGATGTGGTAGTAGGTTGGGGATTATTTTTTTTTTTAACTCAACTGGCAAATTCTAGTTTCTTAAAAGGAGCCAGATGAGCTACAAAATATAATGCTGGGGTTTTTGTGTGTGTGTGTGTGTGCACAAAGGTGAGTCCACAAGCATGGTCATGTGCACACACATTCAGGTAATCAAGTGTCATTTCTTCTCAAGACCAAACACGGCAAATGTTTCTGCCTGTGTTTGGAAGCTTTCACTCTTCCCAGCTGACCCATGGCACAGGACACTTGCTCATCAATGCTGCTTTTGGAAATATTTGTCACTGACGTTGCAACTGCAAACCAGAAGGTAAAATATGAAGAACCCTGAAATATTAACAAGTCCTTTGGCGCTACAGACTGGCCTGTCTGGGTTTCTAGTTTGTTTAGGGTTACAGAAAAGTTGCTAAATTCAGCCACTTACAATGTTGAAACCAGATCTCTTTATGTGAGGAATAGAAAGCTTTAGCATATACTTGCTATAAATTTAAGACATAATTTCAAGGCATTCGAAATTATAATTTCAAGAAATCAGAATTTAGAGGTGCCACCTATTCTGAGATGTTAATTATATTAATTCAAAGAGCAAACAAGTTCATTAATAATAAAGGTATATCATTCTAACTTTTGTGTGTGTGTGTGTGTGTGTGTGTGTGTGTGTGTGTGTGTATTTCTGTGTGAGAGACAGTGCATATGTGGAAGTCAGAAAGCAATTTTCATGTCAGTCCTCTTTGGTCCACCTCAGGTGAGGCAAGGTTTCCCTGGATCTCACTCTGCTGTTGTTACCCTTTGCTTTTGGGAATGTCCCCTATCTCTCTTGCCATCTTATTGGCAGGGTGCTGGGAATACATAAACCTGCTTGGGTTCTGGCTGTTATGTCAGTTTTAAGGATTGAACTCGGGTGTTCAGCTCCTAACCTTTCACATTAACTTTTCCTTTTTTTTTTTTTTTTTTTTAGTGCTCTTAAGGAGTCATAGAGATTGGTGCCAAAATGATGGATTTAGATTAGATATAAGACATATTTGCAATTTATCACCTCATTTCACCTCTACTATGTGCTTATTCCTGTCACCAAACTTTTATCTTCTTGCCTCAAAAAATATAAATATGACCTGGAGAGAAGGAGATATGCATTTAGCAGTTAAATGCTTGCTTGTGAAGCCCAAGGACCCCCCATTCTCCAAGACCCACGTAAGACAGAGGCACACGCATCTAGAGTTCGTTTGCAGTGGCTGGAGGCCCTGGCAGCCCAATTCTCTCTCTCTCTGCCTGCCTATTTCTGTATGTCTCTCTCTCTCTCAAATAAATAAATAAATAAAATAAAAATATTTAAAATATATATATATTTCTTTGCGACCTTTCTCCAGTTCCTAGTATTTTTAAACCACCTGGGATTTTAGGCATATATTATCTTTATTAAATTATTGCATCCATTATATGTTTCATTCTAAGAATAATTAGTAACACTGATGTTCACTATTTGCACAAATTATACTTATTTTTAAAGAATCCCATTCTTAAATACTTATTTATGATTAATCTCTGTTGGCACACATATGTGTTTCAAATAATTTGCAAGAAAAGTAAAAGGATTCTGTCTCCTACAGTGTTGTGCTATGATAGGGCACGTGAAATTGGGTAATTTATTATAAACAACAATTTATTTCCTTGCAGGTCTGGAGGCAGGAAAGTTCAAGATGAAAGTGCTATCAGGGTACACTCACTCCACTTCCAATATGGCACCTTGAAGGAATGCTGTGACCTCACATATAGAAGAATTGAGGAGGGAGAACTTTCCCCCAAGCCCTTGTAGTAATATTAATTCATGAGCCACCTGCTCTCATGACCTAAACACTCCCATACTCCCATCAGAACCCACCTCCCAACACTGCTGCATGAAGTACTAAGTCAGCAACATGTGAATTTTGAGGGACACATGTGAGCCACAGCAGATATTATGTTGTCTTAGTGTTTTCATGATCACAACACATTAAAAGAAAATTTGCCCTGGTTGAGCAAATTTTTTGAGATATAACATTTTCCACTCAAGATATGACTTAACTTTGTGGAGTAAAATAGTAACATTCACTTTTTTTTTTTTTCTTTCAAGGCAGAGTCTCAGTCTAGCTGAGGCTAACCTGGAACTCACTCTGCAGTCCCAGTCTGGCCTCAAGCTCATGGCAGTCCTCCTATCTCTGTTTTCTGAGTGCTGGGATTAAAGGTGTGTGCCACTGTGCCCAGCTGCATCCACATTTTTTCTTGCTTAATTTTTTTTCTGGAACTATATTTAGTTGTTGGTCTTTTTTACATTGGTTGTTTCTGAGAAATAAAATTTACTTTCTTCTGGATATATAAGACATATACTGAAACATATTCAACCATGAAAGTTCTCTCCATTATATCTTGAGTTCTTGCTGCTCTCCTGATGGCCATCCTTCTTCGGGGTAGCTGAGCTCACAATGACTGTTGCCTCTCTCACATGCGTCATTTCTTTTCTTATCATTTTGATCTTTTTCCTTCTTTTACCTTTTGGGTGTACAACTAAGATTTTTCACTTTTTTCCCTAACTTCTATTGAAGTAAACTTACACTGTACTCATTATATTGTGTTTCTGTTAACTCCAGAGCAGAACTGTGTCATTACATGTCTTCGTCCACTCACGCTTTTTCCTTCTTCTCACTTTTATTTTATTTTATCTTGTCATTTTAAATAGGATTCTTCTCTGACAGTCTCTTTCTGTTTTGCCAGGGTCAAGTGTTCTTTAATCATATTGAGGCTGCCAACTAATTTTAAATATTTTCTTTGGCTTCCTGAACACATATTATTCTCATACTCCTCGATGGTTTCTTGTCTTTATGGCTCTTTTTCCCAGTCTTTAAGCAGGATTTTCCCATAAAATCATTTGGAAACTACCTTGGTTTCCTACTCCTAAAAAAAAAAAAAAATGTATGTGTGGCTGCACCTGCACTAATTCTTTCTACAATGCTACAATCAAAGGTATGACGTGTCCACCCTCTACGAGGTGAAACTTGCTTCCTCTACTTCATATTCCACCTCCTGCAACCTTCTAAGAAAGCTGTGTAGCTGAAAGAGCTCTCTTTCTGCCCTGTCCCCAGCTCGTTTTCTACCCAGAAGCAGCAGCCCTCCTGTGCTGGGACTCCGTGCAGCAGCTCTCCGGCTGCTCAGAAGCACTGTTCATCTCCCCAGCCTGTACCTCATCAGCTACCACTTGGTCCCTGTCTGTCACAGGCTGGCTTCTATCCCACCACTCCACCCAAATTGCTCTTGTCTAAGAGAGCAACGACCTCTCTCTTTCTAATTCTAGTGGCCATTTTTCACCTCTCATTTTTTTTTGACTCCTCAGCAGAATTTGAAATACTATTGACTACTCTCTCCTTCTGGAAACACATTTTAGCCTTGCCAGAGAAATTCTGCCCATGTTCTTCATCCTTTTATCTAGTTAGGCTCTTGGTATTTGCATTATTGATTTCTACATGGTTTATATGTTAAAGATATTAGCATTTTGTCTATGACAGGAGTCATTTTAGAAAAGAAATACAGCCACTCACTTAAGTCAATATAAATATAGATACATATCTGACATCCACAGAAGGGAGATGCTGAAGGAATTTTTTCAAGAATATGGAATTTCTTCATTTCAAAAATATGTATTTCTATTGAACATGACAGTCCTATAATCTAAATCAAACCAGATTAACATATAAGCATTAATTTTCAGTATTCCTCCTTGGGAAACTACTATTCGGTAACTTTTCATTCTCTTATACTAATAACTGGGCAAAAGGTCCTAACTGAACCACATACATTATTTAAAGAAAACAAGGTGAGGTAAATAATCTGCAAAAATAATCCATGGATAGAAAAATATGAATAAATTTATATATTATCTTAAAGAATAAGTGGTCAATACTGGAATAAAATCAGTTTTTAGAAAGAATAGGTGAGATTAATATTCAGTAGATGACTGTATAAGAGCATACATGAAGTGTGCTATTCCATTAGCATGATTCTCACAGAAGGTTGTAAAGGAAAAGAAATGTGAGTTCAAACTATTGTCCTCCTTACTCTACAAAGCCAGTATCTTTTCTGTGACACCTGATACTCTGATTCCTCTCCATGCTATAAATGTATTTTGGCACTGAACACAGAGAAAAGTATAATATTGTCTTCCTGCATTGTTTATAATAAGCATAAATTTTAAATACCACAGGATTGCAGAATAAGTTTTATTTTGTTTTCTTTTTCATAGTCCTCTTACCTAATACTAATACTTCCACACACACATATGTAAGTAGTCATAATTAACTACTGTGAAATGAGTTGTTTATAAAACAGCTCTCTCTATATATATATTTCGCATCATATATATCCTTCACCACGATCCTATAAAATAGCATTATTAAAATCTCCATCTGGGGGGGGCTGGAAAGATGGATTAGCAGTTAAGATGCTGCAAAGGCAAAAAGGATCCAGGTTTAATGCCCCAGGACCTACATAAGCCAGATGCACAAGAGGGCACATGAGTCTGGAGTTCATTAGCAGTAGCTGGAGGCCCTTGTGTGCCCTTCTCCCTTTGTCTGTCTCCTCTCTATCTCTTTCTCTCTCTCTGCTTGCAAATAAATAAAATAAAATAAAATATTCTAAAATCTCCATCTGGATGGAGAGATTGCTCATTGGTTAAGGTGCTTGCCTGTAAAGTTTAATGACCAGGGTTCAATTCCACAGTACCCATGTAAAGCCAGATGCCAGATGCACAAAGAGGCCCATGCATGTGGAATTCATTTGCAGTGGCTATAGGCCCTAGTATACCTATTCTTTCTTTCTCTCTCTCCTCTATGTTTCTGTTTGCAAATAAATAAATATTTTTTTAATTTCCACCTTAAAAATAAGGCATCATATTAAGATTAAAATGAGAGTATGAGATAGTAACAAGCCAAAGGATGGTGTGCCTTATAGAGGGCACACCCAAGACTTGAAGCAAAATCTGTTAATTTCAAAGACTATGATTATAACACTGCATTATACCAAGCAGTGAAGGGGCCCAACCTTCAGGAAGCTGAGAAGATGAGAGGGTTATGGGAGAAACCAAGACTTGCTTTGTCTGTACCTGTTCAGTTCTTTCAGAGCTGATATTGCTATCCTAAAAATTGCAAGGCTGCATTTCCCTCCTTCCTTTCCACTAGGATCTGCATGGGAACAGTGAAGGAAGATGTGGAAGCCTGAAACAGATGCAAGGGTTCCTTCTCATTCTCTTTCTCTCTGCTCCAGAAATCAGCTATCTTGGCCCACAAGGTGGACTTGAGAACATAAATAATGTGCTAAAGATGATGGATGACAAAATATGGAGTCATAGCATTTCTGGTCCATCTTGTCACTTCTTTTGTGTGAAGAAGGAGTCTTTGAATTTCAGTTATAATTTGGAAATTTCTGTTATATGCAACTAAAATACTCCTAATTGATCGATATATGCCATATCATTAAGTGAGAAAAAAACACTTATGGATTGGAAATGAGCTGCATGACAGATAATCTACAAAATATTGCCTCAGGCTAATGCACTGAGGATGCAGGAAGTATGATTTGGGGGTAACACATTAGTAGAACTATGAAATGTAACATTTATTTAGAAAGAACTGACTCCCTTTTGGTAATTAGCATAGCAATTAGCATAGGGAGAGTACACGTGGCAGTCCTGCTGCTGGCAGCAAGCTGGTGGGTAGATTGACAGACTTAGAACCCTTATTTAAGAGCAAGGCTGCTGTGAGTATAGAAATAGCCACAGACAATTCATGCTCCTAAGGACAAATGCTGATTTGTTATTATGCTTGAAGTATGATGAAATCAGTGAAGGCATGGTAGGAGGAAACAAAACCGTGGGGATGCTATTAAGAGTTTAGCAATTTGAGTTTGTGAGAGAATATGGATTCTACTTACCAAAAATAATAGCATATAGGAAAAGAAGAAAGAATAAGTCATTGTCATTATTTTGAATTGTTCCTGAGCTATTCCATTGTGTCATGAATTTTAAGTCAAATTTTATGTTATTAGTATTCATTTTATGAGCATGATGTATGTGTACTGCCACAATATTACCTTAATGAAATAATATGATATTATGAGCTGTGTTTTATGGATTTAATGTAATGCTTGTGAAACAGGTAGTGGAAATGTATATCAGTGAGAGTGGAAGTGAGGGAGAAGAAAGGAGAGGGAGGGAATGAGAGCAGAGAGAAAGAGAATGGAGAGAGATTTAGTCCTATTTGCTTAAGTTCTTAGGTACCTGTTAATTTCTTCATTAATAGCACACTTTCTATCCATATTTCTTTGCTTATAGTCTACTATTATTGAGTTCTATTTTAATCTTTATCACATAAATAAGTTTTTTTTTTCATGCAGTAGTATACTTGCATTGCTTATTCAGTAGACTAGATACCTGCATCTCATTTGGAGACTAGAGGAAGGTAGAAGTTATATTTCATATCATTTAAGGACCTCAGAGTACTAACTGCTAAATAAAAACACAAATGTCTCCCATTGCTATAGCTCCTGGAAAGGTAAACCAAATGGGAAAGACCTTTAGCCAACCTTGACTCACCTACTCATTTCTCAAGACATTTCACTGCCAGAAACAGTGAACCCGAGTGAAGGAACTTCACAGCGAATAACTTTGATCTCTTTTCCCACCCGTTTCAAAAGTATACTTTATGGATTACACACTGGTGCTCTTTGATGTTATATAAGCAATTTGATAAATGCTATTACACATTCATTTCCAAAAATAAAGTCTGGAAAAGCTGTCAGGCTTATCAAAAATAGAAAAGTTTTTACATTCTGGACTGAGTCATAAAAGAAAATTGCTTAGAGTTGGTAGTGATTGGAAATAACTATCATCCCTCACTTCCTAGCTTTGTTTCTTTTTCTAATTGCATAGCACTTCCTGATGTCTGTGGGTTTTGATTATTGGTTGATGGTTGGATTCTTGTTTTATAGGAAGGCTCCTGGAGGGCAAGGATTTTTGAGGCACTGTGGACCTACATCTGATATAATCTACTCACATCCCAGGTAAAATTATAAGTTGTATGAGTTGTATGGCTGATAATTTTGTTTCTGCAGGGACACAACTTTGCTTACATTATTTCTTTTTAAATCTTATCATACTCTGGGACAATGAAACTCCTGGCCTTCCACTTTAACTCTGTGAGTTGGTAATTTTGTTGTGAGTGTTCTCACTTGAGTTGCCACTTAATTTTCTTACATGACTTTTGGATAGTTTGAGAATTACTCAGAAAATTAATTTTGACAACTGTAGTAACCAGTAATATATTAAGTGATCAATATGACTTAAAAGAACAAACAGATCTCAAATGTTCCTGCTGCTTTTACAAAATGTTACAAGCTGGTTTTTAAAAAAACTTCCAGAAATTTCAAAACTTTCTACAATTGGTCCACATGGGTTAGAATGTCAGATGAAGATCACAGTCTATATAAGTGAGCAGTAAGCAGGGTAGAAAGTGAAGTCATTGAGGAAAAAAAAGAAAAGAAGTTTATTCCTATATATAATGCCCACCAAAGTGCCCTATATTTAAATACTGATGTTTATGTCCATATATTAATGCTAATCTCACTTTTGGTTAGTGTGGTAGTTTGAATGTGAATGTATGTCCCCCATAGCCTCAGGTATCATTAAGGTTAAACTCCCTGCTTAAGTCTCTAGCAGTCTGCTGGAGGGGGATGTGTCACTGGAGGGTGCGCCGATTGGATTCCAGCCCAACAGTGCAGAAAACAGTGTTAGCTCTGGTCATGCTTACTTGTGGTGCTGTCTGCTGGTGTTGGTGTTTTGCTTGCTGCAATTGTTTCTCTCTGTTTGGATATATAGAAGCAGCTTCTTCTGCCATTGGTAGAACTTCCCAGGATCTGTAAGCTGAAATAAATCCTTTCTTCCCGTAAGTGGTGTCTGTTTGGAAGTTCATCCCAGCACAGTTGGAATTGACTATTGCAGTCAGAAAGGCTTCTCTTTTCAGATGGCTGGTGACAACTGGGGAGACTCAAAACTCATCAAAATGCTGAGAAGTGACAGTGGTATGTTTAGCACTAAGTGAGACATCTCTATCAAACTCTCCAAGGCTCAGGGACCACTGAGGAAGAAGTAGCAGAAAGAATGTAAGACTCAAAGGAAGGGGAGGAGGGCTTTGCAATTCTGTCTTCCAGACACAAAGTGGCTTTGGCATTTCCTGACCTTATGGAGGCTGACACTACTTACACAGGGCTTGCATAATAGGAGGGAAAAAATGATGACGTCAAAATAGACTAGAAGAGTTGGAAAGAAGGGATTAAGTACAGGTGGACAAGGGAGGAGAGACAAAAGAGGATCATAAGAGAGGATTATGATCATAGCATTTTGCATTTATTTATGGAGGTTGTCAATAAAAAGGTTTTTAAAAAAATGTATTCCTATAGGCCAATAACCACATATAGAAATGTACAAAAACACTCTTATTCTGGAATTTATAAATGTTCTGGGTGTGAGTCGAGTAGTTAGATGATAATTATTAAAGAAGTTCTTCCATAGTCTCCATTTTTAGTATCCCAACCAGATAAATCTGCAGTGTTTCTCTTATATTTTGTTTTGTTTTGCTTCCAAAATCCTCCTCCCCTTTGTGCTTTTTCTACTATTATTTTTATTGCCCTACCAGACAATTAATTAATGGAGACCCTAGGAAACTCAGTTTAGAGTATAATGTGTGACTGTGTAACTTCTCCCTTTCATGTTAATTAGAAAATCTATCTTACTTCTCTCTCAGAACATAGGGCTTGCATATCGTTGAGTGAAAGAACATTATTTTTGGTCTCATTAAAGCAAAGGCCAGAAAATACATTAAAAAATAAAATCATCTCACAAAAACACAGCCTAGTTAAGAAGAAATATTAGCTCAGTTTGTGATGATCTGTCATGGTGTCGATGTGTGGTAGGAAATATGAACACACAAAACTGCAAATATCATTCTATTTGTTTTGGCAATGAGCTTTAGAATTTATTTTCAACTCTCAATACTCAGTGCTGCTCAGAGAAAGTGGTGATTCTACCTTAGATCTAATTTAACAAAGAAAAGAAAATAGTTAATGTTACTTTGATGTCCTCATTCTGCAGCTATGGACTGCACAGCCTTTCTAAGGCACACTAAGCAACGAATTGAGGCCAACTCTCCTGTCTTATGTATACCGTGTTACCCCGTCCTAGTTTGAGTATAGATAGAAAATGAAGTGAACAGGAGGCTGTGTTTTGTTGAACACTGGGCTTCTCCTCCCTCCTCCTTATGTCTCTGAGGGCAGTGGTGTTCTGTAGTTCAAATATTCATTGATTTTTCTGCATGTAATTTTGACTTGCTTTAATCGAGTTACTCAGTAGTTTTTTTCCTGCTTTATTGGATAGATGTTTAGGATGTTGCTTATTATAAAAACATGCATTTTGTTTTACTATCCATTAAAAAAAAAAAAACTCATTATTGACCTAACGGACAGCTACAGAACATTCTACTCCAAATCCACAGGTTACACATTCTTCTCAGCAACCCAAAGAACTGTCTCTAAAATAGATCATATACTGGGTCATAAAGCCTGCCTCCATATATTTAGGAAGATCGACATAATTTTCTGCATGATATCAGATCACAATGCTGTATTGCTAGAAATTAACAAAAGATGTGCCAGAAATTCCACCAGCTCCTAGAAACTGAACAACACACTTAAACAATAAATGGGTAGTGGATGAAATGAAAAATGAAATTGCATAATTTCTAGAAATGAAGGACAATGAGAACACTATGTACTAAAGCTTATGGGACACAAGGAAGGCAGTTCTCAGGGGAAAATTCATAGCACTAAACTCCTTCATAACAAAGACAGAAAGATCCCAAATCAATAGCCTAACCATCCACCTAAAGGCATTGGAAAAACAAGAAGAATCCAACCCAAAAAGCTCCAAATGGAAAGAAATAATTAAGATCAGAGCAAAAACTACTAAATTGGAAACTAAGAAAACAATTAAGAAAACTGATGAAACAAAGAACTGGTTCTTTGAAAAAATAAAGAAGATTGATAAACCCTTAGCCAATTTGATCAACCAAAAAAAGGGATGCTTCAAATTAACAAAATTAGAAATGAAAAAGGGGAGATCACAACAGACATAAGTGAAAGTGGAGGAATCATCAGGACTTATTTCAAAAGCCTCTACTCAATCCCAGCACTGGGGAGACAGAGGTAGGAGGATCACAATGAGTTCAAGGCCAGCCTGAGAATTCCAGGTCAGCCTGGGCTAGAGTGAGACCCTACCTTAAAAGAAAAAAGAAGAAGAAGAAAACTCTAATCCACAACACTGGATAATATGGAGGAAATGGGTGAATTCCTGGACACAAATCACCTAACAAAGCTAAACTCAGAGCAGATTAATCTCCTAAACAAACCAATGATACCCATTGTAGCAGACAGCTTCAGGTTTGCTGAGATGAACTTCCAGACCAGGCAAAGTTATGGAGGAAGGGATATTGTTTAATGAAGCTTACAGATCCAGGTGAAGTTCCATAATGGCAGGAGAAGTGGCCTGCTCTCACAGGACCAGGCAAGAGAGAGAGAAACCACCCAGGCACACAGCACACAGAGCAAAACTATAGCCAAAAACTACAGCACACTTCAGGAACTCCTATTAGGCATACTTTCCCTATCTTTACAATGGAATCTCAAACCATCACCACACCTTAAGACCTACCCCCAGTGACATTGCCTCTAGCAAGGTGATTGCAGATGCAAACTATAAACTAATAAAACACTGAATATATTGGGGGCCAAATATTCAAACTACCACACCCATCGAGATTGAAAAGTAAACCAAAAACCTCCCCAAAAGAAGAGTCCAGGACCAGATAACTTCTCAGCTGAATTCTATCAAACCTTCATGGAAGAACTGAAAGCAATTTTTCTCAAACTGTGCCACACAATCAGAGAACAGGGACTGCTCCCCAACTCCTTCTATGAATCTAGTATTACCCTAATGCCAAAACCAGGCAGAGATACCACAAGAAAAGAAAACTAAGTTCCCTGATGAACATAGATGTAAAGATCCTGAACAAAATCCTCACAAACCAAATTCAACAACACATCAAAAGCATAATCTACCTTGATCAAGTAGGCTTCATCCCAGGAACACAGGGGTGGTTCAACATATGGAAATCTATCAATGGAATACACCACATAAATAAGCTTAAACACAAAAACCACATGATCATTTCAACAGACGCAGAAAAGGCCTTTGACAAAATACAACATCACTTCATGATCAAAACATTGGAGGGAATACACATGGATGGTTTATATCTCAACATGATAAAGACTATATATGAAGCTCCTAAAGCCCAAATAATACTTAATAAGGATAAATGGAAGGAATTCCCATTGAGATCAGGAACAAGACAGGGGTGTCCACTCTCTCCTCTGCTCTTCAACATGGTACTGGAAGTCCTAGTTCAAACAATAAGACAGGAGGAAGAAATAAAAGGGATGCAGATTGGAAAGAGGTTAAGTTAGCCATATTAACAGATGACATGATTCTATACAAAAGTGACCAGAGCCGGGCGTGGTGGCGCTCGCCTTTAATCCCAGCACTCGGGAGGCAGAGGTAGGAGGATTGCAGTGAGTTCAAGGCCACCCTGAGACTACATAGTTAATTCCAGGTCGGCCTGGGCCAGAGCGAGACCCTACCTCGAAAAACCAAAAAACAAACAAACAAAAAAAAAGTGACCAGAGAATCTCCATCTCAAAACTCTTAAAGGTGATTAACTCCTTCAGCAAAATAGTAGGATACAAAATCAATGCACAAAAATCAGTAGCCTTTCTACATAAAACAAAGATACAGAGAAAGAAGTAAGCAACAGTGTTCCATTTTCAATAGAAACAAAAAATAACAATAAAATACCTTGGAATAACATTAACCAAGGAAATGAAAGACCTATAAAATGAAAACATAAAAACACTCAAGAAAGAAATTGAGGACTTGAGAAAATGGAAAGACCTCCCATGCTCCTGGATAGGCCGAATTACCATTGTGAAAATGGCAATTTTACCAAAGCAATATACAGATTTAATGCAATACCAATAAAAATCCCAATATCTTTCTTCAAAGAGATAGAAAAATGATCTCAAAATTCATATGGAATGGCAGAAGGCCTTGGATATCCAAGCATATCCTTAGCAAAAGAAACACCTCTGGAGGCATCACCATACATAATCTAAAGCTATACTACAAAGCCAAAGTAATAAATAACAACATGGTACTGGCATTAAAACAAGAATATAGACCAATGGAACAGAATTGAGGACCCGAACTTTGGGTCAAGTAACTACAGCTACTTGATATTTGACAAATGCACTAACAATGTAGACTGGCAAAAAGACAGCATCTTCAACAAATGGTGCTGGGCATCCATAACAACCACATGTAGGAAAATGAAACTCTATCCACTCATCTCACCATGCACAAAAATCAAGTACAAATAGATCAAAGACCTCAATATAAGACCAAAACACTGAAAGAAAAAATAGGAGGAACTTTCCATGATATAGGAGTGGGAAAAGACTTCCTGAACAAAACCCTAGTAGCTCAGAAATTAAACAATCACTCAATCATTGGGATCTCATGAAGCTGAAAAGTTTTTGTACAGACGAACATACAATAAGCAGAGCCAAGAGATTACCCACAGAATGGGAGAAAAATTTTTGCCACCTATACAACTGATAGTGGCCTAATTTCTAGAATCTACAAAGAACTCAAAAATCTAAACAATAAAAAGTCAAACAACCCACTCACAAAATGGGGCAGAGAACTGTACAGAGTTCTCAGAGGAAGAAATACAAATAACAAACACACACTTAAGAAAATTTTCAACATCCCTAATCATCATGGAAATGCAAATTAAAACAACTATGAGATTCCACTTTACTCCAGTAAGGATAACTAACATTAAAAAATGTAATGACAATCCCAAAGGCAGAGGTGCCAGGCCACCCTGAGACTACATAGTTGGTCAGCCTGAACTAGAGTGAGAAATGTAATGACAACAAATGCCAGCGAGGTTGTGGAGAAATAGGAACCCTCATTCACTGTTGGTGGAAATGAAAGATGGTACAACCACTATGGAAAGCAATATGGAGATTCCTAAAAAGGATGACTATAGAGTTACCAACAGATCCAGTTATTCCCTTACTAGGCATTTATCCTAAAAGCTCCATGCCTCAGTTCAGAGAGAATTTTATAGCTGCTCAATTCATAATAGCTAAGAGCTGGAATCAACCCAGATGTCCATCTTTAGATGAAAGGATAACCAAGATGTGGTATATCTACACAATGGAATTCTACACAGCAGTAAGGAAAAATGACACAATGAAATCTGAAGAAAAATAGTCAAACTTGGAACAGCTCATTCTCAGCAAACTCACCCAATCAGAGAAAGATAATCATCACATAGTTTCATTCATCTGTGGCTCCTAACCTGAATCTTCCCAAGATGCTGACATACATAATAAGAATCTTGAGGACTGAACAATAGGGTGGTTGGGATGGGAGAGGAGGGTAAGAGTGGGGGAGGACACAAAATGGGACCCAAATGGAAATGGTACCATAAAATCCTATATCCTGAAAGGCAGACTAAAAGGTTGAACCTTCATCAGGTCCTTACAGGGAACACCTGGAGAGGGTATGATGAAGACTAACCTTCATCTTCTTCTATTTCTCTCTCCTCCCTCTTTTCTCTCTCTTCTCTCTTTCTCTTTTCTATTACCTATCCTTTTCTTCCTTCTTTTCCCTTGGTGCTGGCCTGTAACTCCCATTACCAGCATGCAGTTACCTGCCACAATGAGCTGTTGATCAGAGAGACCTACAAGATTTCCCCAAAGAAGACAGATTTCTGTCAGAGTAATTGATGACCCACCAAAAATTAATGGTAAGACCCTATTGCCAAAGACACCATATGCTATTGGTACGTAACATGGAGTGACCTGGCTGAATCTGGAAGAGAGTCAGTCCCCAGACAGTTAGCTTGTCTAGTGCTAGAAGTTGCTACATGAGTGACTGGGGGAAAATAACCAACATCTGTTCAAGCAACTTGTGGTCTAAGCTACTCAGAAGCAATCAACCTGACGTGATGCTCACACAAGTGCAATAGCGACACACAGCCATAGTGGGTAACCAACTGCTCTTGATTTGACTAACAGATCCACTCAGTGGAATGGAACCCATAGCTGGAATGGGGAAACAAATCAGAACCATATCCAAAAAATGAGCTCGCTCTCAAATATCAAGCTCCCACCAATTGTGGACTACAAAAGGGCCTACACCTATAAAATTCTCTCTAAAATAATAATGGTTATCCCATTTACCTGATGCTGACTTCACTCTTGGTTGGAGAATTTGCTTCTCTTTTTCAGATGGACGCAGAACCTGAGAAGAGGATCAGCCTATCACACCTCACCTGGGCCCCAGCTGAAACCATACAGTACTTAGGGAAATGAGCAAGAGTGCTGCTTTCTTGGTGAACCTGGTACCAACACAACTGTGAAGGAGACAGACACAGAGAACACTCAGCTCCTACCAAACCAGAGATCCAGAGACACAGAGGCTCCCAAGATCTTATCACTGATGTAGAACTAAAATGAATACAATATGACTCAGGGAAATTAACAGAAGAGGGGGTGGAAAGATTGTTAGAGCTACAAGTTGGGTCATTATGCACAGAAACCTTGCTTCTTCCCCATAACTGATGGACACCCCCACAATGCACAACCCACATTCCCCATAAAGAAAGGTTCCTTCAGAAGGGGGAGGACAGGGAGGAGGCTATTGATGGCACTAACATAAATGTATTCACATTATGTACATAACTAATAAAAAATAAATTTTTTAAAAATGAATTCAGCAAGTTAGATAATTCATTTGCTTTTTAAAACAATTAAGCCTTTTAATTGCAGAATTTAACGCATTTAAATTTAAGGAATTACCAATAAGTAATTGTTTAATAAATTAATTAGCTTTCAAGTAGAGAGAGACAGATAGGAGAGAGAGGAGAAAGACAGAAAGAATAGGTATGCCAGGTTGTCCAGCCACTGCAAATGAACTCCAGATGCATGTGCCACTTTGTTCATGTGGCTTCAAGTTGGTACTGGTGAATTGAACCAGGATCATTAGGCTTGCAGACAAGCACCTTATCCAATGAGACATTTCTCCAACAGATAATTTTTAACTTGTAAATAGTCATGTGTGCTATCTCCTTTTTTTTTTTTTTGAAGTCTTCTTTTGTAGTAGATTTACTAGATGTCTTTTGATTCCTTACTTATTATTTTTTTTTTTTTTATTTATTTATTTGAGAGCAGCAGATAGGCAGAGAGAGAAAGAGCCAGAGAGAGAGAGAGAAAGAATAGGTGCACCAGGGCCTCCATCCACTGCAAACAAACTGCAGATGCATGCACCACCTTGTGCATCTGGGGAATTGAGCCTCAAACTAGGGTCCTTAGGCTTCACAGGCAAGCGCTTAACTGCTAAGCCATCTCTCCAGCCCCTCTTACTTACTATTTTGATCTGTATGTTTTAGATGCTCTCCATGGTAATAATGGGTTTCCAAAACTCTGTCTTCTATTATAGGAAGCTTGTTGGAAATGGCAGTAGTTTATCATTATATTGCTATCTAGGAAATGAAAATATACATATAAAATGCATGCATTATCCTGTTTTTAAAAACTCATTATTCAACATAAAATTCATTAACTCTGGATCTATTATGTCAGCTTTTTATACATATACACAGAAAGTCACCTTTTCAGACTAAGTTTCAGCACTTGGTCTCAATAGATCATGCTCAAAAAAATAAATTAATAAAATGGGGTCACATTAAAATTCTAAATAATCAAGCTGCAACTAAATTTTCTCCCTCCTCCCTTCAAATCATCAGGACTGGCACCTAGCTAGCCGAATTTCCCAAAAAGGTCAGTTTCAGTAGGAATAAATAAGCAACTAGATGTCCTTTGATTCCTTAATTGGTTGTTTTTTTGTGTTTTTTTTCTCACCTTGAGGGAAAGCTCAGTAATAACTAATCCACTTCTTGATTTTTTAAAAATATTTTACTTTTATTTATTTATTTGATAGAGAGGGGGAGAGAGAGTGGACATGCCAGGGCCTTCAGCCACTGCAAACAAACTCCAGACACATGAGCCCTCTTGTGCAACTGGCTAATGTGGGTCCTGGGAAATGGAACCTGGGTCCTTTGTCTTTTCAAGCAAGTGCCTTAACCACTAAGCCATCCCTCCAGCCCTCTTTTTTTTTCTGTTTTGATCTGTATTTTTTAAAACCAACCTCCCTCCAGTTGATAATAATGGATTCTAGAACCAAAATTCTAGAACCAAAATTATAGCCAATTAAGTTCTTTACAAAACTGTTATTTTATCCTTTGACAACAAATACAGCAACATGTTTTTCTCTACCTCCTTCAGCAAGTGGATACCATGCATTTGTAACACTGCCTTACTGTCTTTTTAAAATATTGTGTATTCAACCATAAAAAACATTCATTAACTCTGAAAGAATATTATTGTTGTAGTCAGTGCTGACCAGAGAAGCCTCTCTTTGGAAATGGCTGTGGACCCTCAGAAGACTCAAAACTTATCAAAGCACTGAAAATAAGAGGCTGTTGAGAGCTCAGTGCTAAATGTGACTCCTACAGCATGCCTTTCAAAGCTCAGGGAACATCAGGAAGAAGGAGTGGAAAGAATGTAAGAGCCAGAGGGTTACGTAGAGTGTTTTGGGAGACTATTTCCTGGAAACAAATGGTACCTTTATGACATCACAGTGGACGTCATTATCTTCAGAACACTGGCACAATGCTGAGCCCATCAACATTTTCATATAGATGATGGGAGGGTTGCAAAAAAAGCAAAATATCAAAATAGAAGTACTTGGAAAGAGGAGGGTGTTTGTTCAGTGGAATGAGGGTGGGAGATGGTGGATAAAAAAGGGTAGTGGGAGGGATTATAATCAAATTATGATATGTTTATCTATTAAAATTCTCAATAAAACAGAAAATGATTTCTGTAAACCCTGAATATACTGTGGATCACTTTTGCAAGGGGATTATGTTGGTTTTGACAAATACAGTGTAATATATCCAGCCCTGTAATAACATGGCAAGTAGTTTCTCTTTGCTATGGAAAGGTTCGCTCTCCTTACTTCCTCAACTCCCTGACAACTGGCGCCCATTCTACACTATATATGGTTTTGCTTCACCATAATATCATACACAATCGGAATAAACAGTAATCTTTTCAGACTGGGTTCTGCATGTGGCATTGATTTTTCATCCACGCTTGTTCAAGATTTGATATCCTATCCCTTTACTTTACTGCATGGTATTTTATTGTATGGACATACTACAGGTTGTTTATTCTTTCACTGATTAAAGGGCATTTTGATTACTTCTACTTTTTCACACTAATAACTAAAATGGACACCAATGTATTAGAGCATCTTTATAGTCTGAGAGAACGCTTTCCTGAGTGGTAGTATCATTTTGAGTGCCCCCCTCCCACCAGCAATGAATGAGTTTCTCTTGCTTCACAGCTTCACCAGCAATAGCCATGGTTGTTTGGGATTGGGTTTGTTGCTTTAACCATTCTAATAGTTGTGTGCTGGTCCCTTCAAAGTGCCATCTGTCTTTTCAGAGCTATCTCTTTAGATGTTTTGTCCATTTTAATTGGATTATCTGTGTTGTCCTTATTAGATTATAAAAGGTCTCTATATATTTGGATACAAATTCTTTATCAAATTTATAATTTGTAATTTTCCCCATTCTGTGGCATTACTTTTTAATTCTCTTAACAATGCCTTTCACAGAGGAAAGTCTTTCATTTTATCCAGTCCAAATATCATGGTTTTTTTCTTTCACAATTCATGTTTTGGTGGTGAATTAAAAAACTTATCATCTGTTCTGGGGAGATGGCTCAGTGTTTCAAAGAGTTTGCTTGCAAAACCTACCAGCCAGGGTTCAATTTCCCAATACAAACTGAAAGCCAGATGCACAGTGGCATATGTATATTTAGTAAATTTGCAGTGGCAAATGTATGTATGTTTAGTAAATTTGCAGTGGCAAAAGGCCCTGATGTGCTCATTCTCTCTCTCTCTCTTTCTCTCTCTCTCTCTCCTCAAAAATAAGTTAATAAAATTATGTTTAAAAATCTCATCACCAAAGCCTGGGTTACAGATCTCCTATAATTCTCATAGTGTTTTGTGATTTTTTTAATATGATGCTTACCTCTGTGAACTATTTTGAGATTATTTTTTGGAATGTAAAGTAACTTCTGTGTATATATAATTCATGAGACTGTGCTTTCTCTTTGAAATTACTTCTACACCTTGGTCAAAAATCAGTTGGCTAAATTGACATGGATCTCTTCCTGTGATTTCTCTTCTACTCTACTCAACTCTGTGCATCTTTTTGCTATAGGATAGGATATAGTCCTGAAACCAGGCATCATGCTAAATAGGCTTTCTGTGTTTTAATACATATGTTAACGTTTGTGGACATCTATGAAACAGATTGCTTGGACATACAGGCTACCTCACAAGTACAGATCAATTGGAGAGGAAGTGACATCTTCATAATATAAAGTCTTCCAACTTAGATGGCATGAGTTCCTAACTCTCCAATTACTGGCCTCTTGGGCAGGTCTATGAGGGCATTTCCAGGAAGGATTCGCAGAGGGTGGAAGTCCTTCCATCGTAGACTGTTGACAGACCCATTCTTGTGAGGGTAAATACAGCTTCTGTGAGTTCATGGCTGTGTCATATCCAAGCAAGTTTCACAACACTCCTTCCCACATTTCACCTCTTACACTCTTTTTTTTTTTGTTTGTTTTAATTTTTAGGTTTTTTTCTATTTTGTCATTTCCATATACATGTATCATGTATTCTGGTCTCATTCTCTCCAATTACCCTCACATTTACACCTTTCTTTCTATTAATCCTCATCTTACTTTCTTGTCTTTTTTAAACCCATTGCGTTGAATTAGGGTTGCTTGCATGATCATTGGTGGAAGGTTAGACTCTATAGAATCAGGTTAATACAACCTGATTCCCCTCTGCCAGCAACCATAGCTGCCACTAGCTACTTGGAAGGCGTGGGGTTCCACATATCCTTTCCTCATTGATGGTCAAGTACTCAGAGGCTCCATCTTGTGCAGGAAATCAAAGCTGCTGTGAGCACATGAGTGTAATGGTCATGTCATATCCAGAAGACAATGTTTAGCAGCCCTCCTTCCCATCCTCCTCTTCTTACTGTCCCTCCCCCTTCCACAAGGGTCCTTGAGTCTTAAAGAAAGTGGTTTAGATGGCCTGTTAGTGGCTGAGCACAGCACAGTCACTTATACTCAACAATATGGCCAGCTATGCATTCCTCTGTTAACAAAATCTCTGCGATTGAGGCATGCAGCAGTACTAATCTATGGGAACAAATATATATAGACACAAGGCCGGTTGACATGCTGTCCACTTAGCACAACCACAGTAGTACGTTCCCTCTAGGGCCTATGTCCCTAACCTAAGCTTTGGGCCAGGTTTACAGTAGTACCAGGCATGAAGCCCTTCCTGCGGAGTGAGCCTCATATCCAGTTACAAAGTGGTTGGTTAACATTCATGCCACTGTTGCACAAGGGCATTTCTTGCCTGGCAGGTTGGTTGTGGAATATACAGGGTCCATGCTTGGGTAAGACTGCCAATGGCTTTTCTCCCCCAGCAGCTAGCAGGACCTCTGTCCGGAAGAAAGGTAGCCAGCAGGCAGGGCACTTTCAGCTCAGATTCACTCAGCCCTGCAATCGAAACATGTGGGGTCTTCAGCAATAGGGACTTATGGGCTAGGTTTGGTGGGCAGCTATGCAGCTTTTTACATACTTTCCACTGAGACTTGGGAGAGGATGGTGTTCTGTGGCTTTCAGCATATTGATATTTATTTGTAATTTTTCTTCTAATATAAATGATTAAATGGTAGTTCTTCTCTTAAATTTTGAAATATCATTATTTATTGCCAAGATATAAGAAAGTCATTGACTTTCATATTTATCCATATAAGGTCAAAAAAAACTGTCATCTTGCTGTGTTTTTGCATGTTAGGTTTGGGCCTTTTCTTAAATTCTGAATAGACAATTGCAGTATCTGTGAATATAATAGCTTTACACTTATTAGCTGATCTGTGTAAACTCTGCCTTGGTTCACACTGGACCGTTAAGCACAACACTGAGATGGAGTGATGAAAGTGGTCATCCTTGCATTTTTCCAAATCTTCATTTTTTATATTGATAATTTGTATATCTTTCTTTTTCTCAATTAATCTTTCTAGAAGCTCATTGATTTTATTGACATCTAAAAGACACAGTCTGTGGTTTTGTCTGTACCTTTTTCCTACCTGTTTTCAATTTCACTGATTACCACTCAGTTTTTCTTTTATCCATGAGCTTTAACTTTTAATTGTTCATCTTTCACTATCTTCTCAAAGTAGAAGAATGTTTTAGCGATTCCTGATCTTTCTATTTTTCTAATATACACATAGCTGTTCCATATTTTCTTTCACAATTGTTTCTGTGGATATCTCACAAATTTTGGTATGTTGTGTTTTTGTTTTCACTGTTTTCAAAACACTTTTAAATTTTTCTGGAAATTAAATTCACTCATAGATTATTTAGAAGTGTGTCGCTTTATACATTTGTAGATTCTTCTCTTGTCTTTCATTAATTGATTTCTATTCAGTTCCCTTGTTATTTGAAACTTTACTTTGATTTATATTCTTTTAAACCTACTTTCTTTTTGTCCAAGACAAAGTATATCTTTAAGAATGCTACATGTGGGCTTCAGAAAATAAAGAATTTTGGCAATAGTGACTTTAAGTCAACTATGGTCTTGCTGATGTCCTGTTTGATTGATCTATCTGTCCCTGGTAGGCGTTAGAGCCTTAACTTGAAAAGTGGGCTAGTTTCTGAGGGACCAGGGTGGGCTTCGAGGATTTTGATGATCTCTTGTAAAGACCATTAATGTTTAGAATGGTTGTAACCTCTTGGAGAATTGACATTATTTATCTAATGTCATGCATGTGTGTATATGTGCCTAGGAACACAAGTGTGTTGGATGCACACACGTGGGGTTCGCTCCTGGAATGTTGTACACCTTCTTTTTGAGTTAGAATCTCTTGTTGGACTGGAGCTCACCTTTGGGCTAGACTGGCTAACCAGTGAGTCCCAGGAATCACTTGTCCCCACCCCATAACATGATTAAAAGCACATGTCATATGCCTAGGTTTTTTTTTTTTTTTTTTTTTAACATGGATTCTGGGAATCAAGCTCAAGTCTGAATACTTATAACACACTTTTCCAACTAAGCCATCTTAGCAATTTCTATTTTTATTATAATAAAGCATGCTAGTCATACAAATTGGTGAGTTTCGTTGTGACAATTTCACATGTGCATAAATATCTCTTTAATCACATCCTTCTGCCTCCTTCTGACTGCCTCTCTATGTGCACCCCTCACCTTTATTCCCCTAACAGAACCCTTTCTGTTTTCAGGTCAGTATTTGTTCCCTTATTTGTATTTTTTAGTTTCTGCTATGAGAGAAAACACCCAATATTTTTCTTTCTGGATCTGGCTTACTTTGCTTAACATGATGATACCCAGTGACATCCATTTTCCTAAAAATAACAAATATTTGTTCTTCTTTGCAGTTGAAAAAATTCCATTCGGTATATATGCCATATTTTATTTATTTGTTCATCTGTGGACATGCACCTGGGCTGATGCTGTATTTGTATATGTGAAAAGGGCTTTAGTATACAGGAAAAGGCAGGTATCTTTATTGTGTGCTAATTTTGTTTCCTTCATATAAATATGCAGCAGTGGCAAACCTGGACCATTTCGTGGCTCTACTTTTAGCTTTTAGAGGCACGTCCATACTGTTTTTCATATTATCTATACTAATCTGCATTCTCCCAAAAGCATATGTGTTCATTTTTCTCACATTCTCGCCAACATTTTTTTTTCTTTTTTTATTCTTTTAATTTATTTATTTGAGGGAGAGAGAAAGGGAGGCAGAGAGAGAAAAGAAGAGAAAATCGGCAGGCTGCAAACAAACTCCAGACACATGTACCACTTTGTGCATCTGGATTATGTGGATCCTGGGGAATCGAACCTGGGTCCTTTGACTTTGCAGGCAAGTGCCTTGACTGCTAAGCCATCTCTCCAGTCCAACCAACATTTTTTTTATAATAGTCATTCTTACTGGGATGAGATTTAATTACAATGTAGTTTTGATTTACATTTTTCTGATAGATAAAAATATCAATTTTCTTTATGTATTTATTGGCTATTTGTATTTATTTAGGAAGGCATCTGTTTAGAACATTTGCCCATTATTTTGGCTGGATTACTTGTTCCTTTCATATTCAGTTTTAAGTCTCTCTATTTTCTGGTTATTAGCACTCTGTCATATGAATGACTGGCAAATATTTTCTCCCATTCTATAGGTAATTATAATTATTTACTGCCATCTATCATTCAATATATTGTCACTGCAGATGAAAAGAGACAAGCAGGGAGGGGGTAAGAAATGGGAAAGAGAAACAGATGATGAGGGATGGACCAAAACTAAATATGTATGAAAGTACCAGTACAATAAGGAAACCTGTTGCTTTGCATGCTAATCAAAATTAAATTTAAACAAGAAAAAATAAACTAAATAATTTAAAAATTAATATAAAAACATATTTGAACAAAGTTAATATTTGAAAACTCAAACATTCTCTTATGTCAGTTCACAATGAGCTAAACAAAATATTACTCTGTCAGTATATGCCATCTCTTTTTTTTCCTTATATAGATCCAAGATTATAATGTCATCTTTCTACTGCCTCATAACATTGACCTTTCTTGCTGGGCAGACATGCTAACAACAAACTATTTCTTCCCTTCCTCCTTCTTTGCCTGGCCTGAGAAAATCTTCATTTCTACTTCAGTTTTCAAGATCTACTACTGATACATTAGTTTTTGAAAAATATTTTAAATATTTCACTCTCTCCTTTGATGATTTTAATAAAAAGTTTACTATAATTTTTGTCTTTCTTTCTCTATAGGTATGGAATTTCTTTTTCTATGGATTTCAAATATTTCTTTTGAGGCACTGGACTCTAGCCCATCCAGCTGGACTAGATGAGACACATCCAGGCAGTACAAGCAGTACAAGTGGCAACCTGCCTACCCATCAGTTCACACAAAATGCATCCAGCCAATTACAGCTGGCGAAGACAGGCCATGGCACTAAATAAAAGCTAGCATCACTCTTCTACTGGTAAATTTCACCCAGAGTCACAAGTGTAATACACAAAGGTCATCTATAGTCAGGCATAAGCAGATTTGCTGGTAAATAAGAGGTAATCATTACTGAAACAGCCTAAATAGCTGCAAGAATAGGCTCTGAGAACAAGAAAACAAACTAGCAACTACTGCTAGACAGGGGAACTTTAATCTGGTAAAGATGTAAAATAATAACAGCAAAGAAACACAAATTGGGCCAGAGAGATTTCTCAGTGGTTAGGGCACTTTCCTGCAAAGGCTAATGACACAGGTTTGATTCACCAGTACCCTCATAAAGCCAAATGCACTAAGTGGCACATGCATCTAGAGTTCCTCTGCAACAGCTGGAGGCCCTGGGGTGCCCATTCTCTCTCTCTCTCTCTCTCTCTCTCTCTCTCTCTCTCTCTCTGTTTTCAAATAAATAATTTCAAAAAAGAAACACAAACTGAGAGGTCAACCCCCCACCATATCTCATTTGCAGCCTTCTACATTTCCTATAAGAGAAGCCAAAACGACTGAACCTGGTGAAATGTCAGAGTACGATTTCAGAACCCTACTTCTCCAAAAGATCAATGGCCACATTGAAGGCTCAAATAAGTCGATTGCTGAACTAAGGCAAACCATTCACGATCTTAACAAGACAATCTCCAAAGTGAATGAAAGTGTAAACCAATTAGAGGAGAAAGACTAAAAAGTGGAGGACAAATTCAGCAAGGAAATTGAAACACTGATAGAGAATCAAAAGGAATTCTAGAAATGAAAGAAACAATCCTTCAAATGACAATCACAGCAGACAGGATCACCAATGACAAGACCATGTGGAATACCGAATCTCAAAGATGGAAGACAAAGTCTAAGCAATAATTCCCACAGACACAAACAAAGAAAAAAATGGAGGAACATGAGCAATAGTTCCAGGGCGTCTAGGACACATTCAAGAGCCCAAGCCTTACATGTCACGTGGAAGAAAGAGGAGCTGCAACAGTGTCCAGAAGAACTGAAGGGTGTTTCAGGAAAATCACAGCATACAGATTCCCAGTCCTACACAGAGAGGCATTCAGACCTCCAAGCACACCTGACAGCAGCAGGACTTCTCCATGTCACATCATAGTCCAGATGTCAAAATAACTAAGTAAAGGAACAACAGTAAAAGCTGCAAGGGGAAATGACAACCTATATAAAAAGACAAGAACGTCAGTATAACTTCAGATTGTTTTTTGGAATTTCTGCATCAATGCTGTTTTCTTTCTTTTTAATTTATAAATATTTTTATTAAGAATATACTTTGTATGGACACATCATGTGTTGGTACCATCATTTCCCTCCTCCCTGCACCCATTCCACTGAGGGCCTTCTTCCATGGGATTGCTAGTGTTCCCTATGAGGATGTGGGTTATGAATTATGAAAGCAGCAGTCAGTCATTGGGGGTTGTAGCAGACAGCTTCAGGTTCACTGAGATGAACTTCCAGACCAGGCACAGTTTTGGAGGAAGGAATATTATTTATTGAAGCTTACAGATCCAGGGGAAGTTCCATAATGGCAGAAGTAGCCTGTCTTCACAGGCCAGGCAAGAGAGAGAGAAAAAATCCAACCAGGCACACAGCACACAGAGCAAAACTACAGCCAAAAGAGTCACACAGCACACTTCAGGAACTCCTGCTAGGCACACTTTGCATATCTTTACAATGGAATCTCAAACCCACCACCACACCTTAAGACTGGCCCCCAGTGACATTGCCTCTAGCAAGGTGATTGCAGGTGCAAACTATAACTAATAAAACACTGAATATATTGGGGGACATATATTCAAACTACCACAGGGGTGGAGGAGGGACAATACCTCTGGATATGCCTGTCCAACCCGTGGCTCTTACAATCTTTCCCTGAACTGTCGTAGGTGTGTTTTAAGTCTACTTCAGTGTTGGACTCTCAGTAGCTTCTGGATTTCTGTTTTGGTATGTGTTGAGGGTCCTCGGTGTCTTTCTCCATCACCCTGGCACAGGTTTTCAGGCTCACCATGGAAGCAGCACTCTTGCTTATCTTGCCTCTGTGGTTTCACGTGGTCCCTGGCTGGTGTGTGAGGGTTGGGTGGTTTATCGCCTAAGTTCTCACTACCTCCTGTAAAAGAAAAACAGATTCTCCAGCAGAGAACGATGTCAGCATGGGTTAAAAAAATATTGATTTAGCATGTAATCCAGCAATGTTATTTCTCAGTTTGTACCCAAAAGAAATGGAAGAATATATCCTCCTAAAACTTGCTTGCAGTGTTCATCTTGGCATTACTCATAATCAACAAAGTAGAAACAACACACAGCCTATCATGCAAGTACTGAGTAAATAAAATTTATCACAATCTGGCAATAAAAAGTTATGAAATATTGATACATGGAGAAAACTCAAAAATATTTTAAGCATATAAATGCAATCATAAAACCACAATATCTTTTACTTTTATATTAAATATCTCTAATAAGTAAATCTATAGACATAAATATTACCTTACTGGCTAATTACAGCTAGAACAATAGGAGCAGATAATGAAGGTCTGTTAATAGAGATAAGGTTTTTTGTATAATAACAAAAATGTTCTAAAATTGATTATGGTGATAGTTATACACCCCCATGGATAAACCAATAGCCAAGCATATCAATGATGATGCATTCTAAATGTATGACTTGTGTGGTGTGTGGCTTGTGTCTTAATAAAGCTGTTTAAAAAAAAAACCTAGGAATTCCCTAATCTTTTACTATAAATGATGTTACTCTTAAGGAAAGTGAGTTAAGTAATATGTGGAAATCTCTATACTATTTTCTGTAAATTAAATAGTATTTTTAAATATAAATAAAGTAAAAGCCTAGAGTATCTGCATTTTCAAGAGTTTTTCAAATCAAAATGAATAAGATAGAAAACTCAAAAGTAAAACAAAGTGGTTTTGTAGGCAAGTCCAGGAAGACAAAACATTGAAGACTTTAACAACTTCTCACTAGTTCAGTGAATAATATAGAGCAAATATTAGAAAATAATATAAACCATCACTCCTCATACCTATTGGATGATAAATATCAGATAAAGGTAAGATGTGGACAAAAAAAGAACACTTATTCTGTTGGAAGTGTCTATTGGGAGAGACATTCTGAAGAATATAATTGCATTAAAAAGAAAAGCGAGTATTATAAGCCAGGCCTGGTTAACACATTCTTGTAATTCCAGCACTGAGGAGCTAGAACTCTAGAAGGATATCACATGCAAGACTAGATAGATAGATAGATAGATAGATAGATAGATAGATAGATAGATGATAGATAGATAGATAAGTGATTGATTGATTGATAGATAGATGATAGATTGATAGATAGATGATAGAAAAATAGGTAGGTAGGTAGGTAGATAGATGATAGATAGATAGATAGATAGATAGATAGATAGATAGATAGATAGATAGATTAGATAGATAGATAGATAGATAGATAGATAGATAGATAGATAGATGATTGATTGATAGGTGGATAATAGATTGATAGATGATAGAAAAATAGGTAGGTAGGTAGGTAGGTAGATAGATGATAGATAGATAGATAGATAGATAGATAGATAGATAGATAGATAAGATAGATGATAGATAGATAGATACATAGATACATAGATGATACGAAGCTAGAGAGGTGGCTCAACGGTCAAAGGCTCTTGCTTGCAAAGCCTGCCAGCTCAGGCTCAATTCCCCAGACACCCAATAAAGCTGGATTCAAAAAGTGGCCCAAGTAACTTTGTTTGCAGCAGCAGGAGACCATGGCATGTACACACACACACATGTACATGCAAATAAACATGTTTTTAACTTAGAAAACATAAACCTCCCCAGAGATACTTATGAAACACATTTTGTAGAGGTCGTTGTTGTAATAGCGTTAAAGAACTGATGGAAGTTATATGTTAAGTCAGGAATAATGAGAACAAAATAAAACGGAATGAAAATATTAAACTAGAGACATTCTTTGAGTGCTATTGCTCTATCTTCTACAATTGAGGTATAAAAGAAAAGAAAGGTACAAATATAATGTCAGTAACTAAAGCATTAACTAAATATAATGGTTTTGCATCATTATTGGTAGACATAGTGATTTCTTTTATTTTTCTCTTCACTGCCTATGTTTTTAAAGAAGAGTTTCCCCCTCTGGACTCCACTAAACTCTTGAAATTTGAATTCTCTTATCACCCTCCGTGAATAGGATACCATCCTTATGTTGTCATTGATAGGTTTCTCTGTAGTTTTATATGGCTTCTCAAAAGTCTTTTATATGCTCCTGCTCTGGAGGGTGTGCATGCTGAAAGGTGGTGAGACCCCGAGGAGAAAAACTACCCTTTGCACTTCAGCCAAGCCACAGCTGAAACCACAAGGAATTGGGAAGACAAACAAGAGTGCTGCTTCCATGCTGAACCTGATAATCAGCGCCAGGGTGAAGGAGACAGACCCTGAGGATACTCAACATTTACCAAAGCAGAGATCCAGAGGCTTCTAAGAGCTAATCATTGAAGTAGACTTAAAACTTACCCACAACGGGGCTGGAGAGATGGCTTAGCGGTTAAGGCACGTGCCTCCTAAGCCTAAGAACGCTGGTTCCAATCTCCAGTGGTTCCAATCTCCAGGTCCCACATTTAGCCAGATGCAAAGTGACGCAAGGGCGCAATGCCACACTTGACCACAAGGGGAAGAACACATCTGGATTTCATTTGCAGCAGCTGAGAGGCTGCTGGCTCTCCCATCTCTGTCTTCTTCTCCCTCTCTCTCCAAAACAACAACAACAAAAAAAAAACTTACCCACAATGGCGCAGAAGAGGAGCCAGAAAGATGTTCAGAGCCACAGATCTATCCATAATAATAATATTAAAAGGTAAAAAAGAAAAAGTACTTTTTAAAAAGTTGTTTATATGATGGGTTCAGAAATAATCCCCCTTTCCATTTCTCCTGAGACTCCTCCCACTACCTGGCCAATCTTCCTCACTATTGTACAGCCTTCCCACTTCTTCCTGCCCACTAATTGTAGATGCCTCCAAATGCTTTCACCGTGGCCCCCTCTTTTTCTTGATGCCCATATCCAAGCTTTAAACTTCAAACATTGCCTCCATAAATTTGATTTACTGAAATGTGCAGTAGAATTTCCAAATTATCACTTTGTAGATGTCACAGAACCAATAGCTACTCAAAGGGAAGATACCTCAGTTTGAACTATCTCTCTGTAGATTTTGTCCTCCTGTTGTGCTCACAATCTTAACAAAACTATCCTAAGCACAAGCAGACAATGTTTACTAAGTTACCGTCCTCGGTTCCTGAGTGCACAAGCATTCTGTGGGCCTTCCAGGATCCACCCCTCACTCTTCAGGCCCACATTGTCACTCAGCTGGACTGCTTTAATCACCTGCTAAGTGAATGAAAGAATAAGGATTCTATTTCAGTAACTTTGTGCCTGTGATGTAAGAGAAACCACTGGAGAAAAAGTATGATGGGTAAAGTTGGAGTCTGAATGTAAAAGACCTAATGGGAGGGATAAAATAAGGAGGAAAAACTATGAATCCATATTTCAGGAAATCGAATTTTAAAAGTGATTTTTTTTGTTCATATATTGGCAGGCACTGTGCTTTATTTTCATGGGCTTGTCATTGTGATACACACCTATTCCTAGCCCGGATCCATGCTATTTTTGTGATGTGAACATTTGGTTTCAAAATAGCATATCTCCTCTTCACTATCTTGATTAACTTTGTCATATTAGGATAATAGCTTCCTAAAGGAATTCTGGCTTCAGTTTCCTGCCTGTCATTCAAAGTCTAAAAATCTCATTCTTAAGCAGAGATAGCATTTTTCACCTATTAGATTAGCAAAGCTAAAATGGACTGATGCTACACGTGGTAGTGGGGGAAAGAGCCCTAGGTCTGTAGGACTATCAATGGGAGCAATGTATTAGAGCTAATTTTGCAAATCCAGTAATGCTCTTTGCATATGTGAGTCATTTGATTCTGGGATTCCATTTTTAAAATGCACAGCCTGTGAAACTGCTTGCACATGAAAGCAGTTCTAACATAATAACAAAAAAATTATATTGTTATTTTGCCTGGAGAGGAAATTTGAAAACTTACCTAAATGGGCATAATTAGGAGAATATATAAATTATCACATATGTTTATTGTATGATATGTTTTACCTATTTAAGATTATGAAAAATATTTGTGCATCCTAATAAAGAATATGCACAACAAAAACAATGCAGCATGATTTTGTTCTGTATAAAACAAGGAACTGGGCTGGAGTGATGGCTTAGTGGTTAAGGAACTTGCCTGTAAAGCCAAAGGACCCAGGTTCAATTCCTTAGGATCCAGGGAAACCAGATGCACAAGGTGGCACATGCATTTGGAATTCATTTGCAGTGGAGAGAGGCCCTGGTACACTCATTCTCAGACCCCCTTATCTATCTATCTATCTATCTATCTATCTATCTATCTATCTATCTATCTATCATCTATCTATCATCTATCTATCTATCTATCTATCTATCTATCTATCTATCTTCCTCTTTATCTGTCTCTCTCACAAATAACTTAATTAAAATATTTTTTTAAAAAATCTGGGCATGGTGGCACATGCTTTTAATCCCAGCACTCAGGAGGCAGAGGTAGGAGGATCACCATGAGTTCAAGGCCACCCTGAGACTCTATAATGAATTCCAGGTCAGCCTGGGCTAGAGTGAGGCCTTACCTCAAAAAATCAAAATAAACAAATAAATAAATAAAATGAAATAAAATAGATATATATGTATTTTAAAAAGAACAACAAAATGTATACGAATTTTGTTATGTGGTATACATATTATGTACATATAGATGTATATATTTATCTAAGTATAGATAAACTATATATTTATATGTACAGAGAGAGGAAAAGGAAAAGGAAGTGATGTAGAGGAAGATAGAATGCTTAAATCTGTAAAATAATGGAGGATATTTTATATATGAATGTGTATATTTCATATATATATATATGTAACCAGTGCAACCTCCCACACTCTTCCCCTAACCCCCTTCTCTGAATTAGAGTGTGTTACACATCCATCACATGAGTCTTGTCTGCACTGGCAAGAATAAGCTTGTTGAGAGTAGCTAAGTTCAGTGTTGCATTCCTTACACTTCCTATGTTGTCTCTGTAAGCAGTCAAAATGACTTTCTGCTCTAGCTAACCTTTGTGAAATTAGAAACATATTTGTGAAATATTATGAAATACATATGCTTATTCTTGACTCAGTTTAGAACTTAGTCTTTAAATACCATCCTTTGCATGGGTTTCATACTAACCTGTAGGAAGCTAATGACTGGGGAGGAGAATTAACTATCAATTACTCAAAATTTAGTCATGTGTTTGGTATTCATCAGGTCAGCATGGATCTTTCTAGGTTTTGGATTATAGTTTATTTTCCACAGCCTAATAGAGACAAAAAGGCAGCATTTCTTGTGGGCCGACGAGAGTTGTGGGTGGGTTGTAAATGGCTATCACCCAAGAATGAAGTGGCAAGGGAAATTTGTTATCTGAGATAACATTTAATGTCTACAGAAACCAGTCTTCTGTGCCTTGAGGAAATCAGAAATACATGTGTTCCTCAGGTGAGAGGAGTGAATGATGGTAAGGGTGAATGATTTTACCACTGCTCCGCATCTCAGCATATTAACTTCTAAAACTTTCCCAGGACAAAAGTGGCAAGTAACATTCATATTTTAACGAACTATAGAAATGATCCCTGAAAGTATAGTCTTAACATTCGTATTTTACAACTATTAAAATTAGATCGAATTTTAGCCAGCACTTGGGAGGCTGAGGTAGGAAGATCACAGTGAGTTGGAGGCTACCTTGTAACTACACAATGAATTCCAGGTCAGCCTGGGATGGAGTGAGACCCTACCTTGAAAAACCAAAAATTAAGTAACTAAATAAATATATAGAGAATTTTAAACACTTTCATAACCTAGTGTTTTCAATTTTTTTTGTGGTGCTGGGAATTGGATTTAGCCCTCACATATGCTAGACAAGCACTCTACTATCATATTCTGTTTTCTTAAACATTTTATAATTATACATAATTCTTATAAACATTTCTGTTCTATAAAATATTCCTCTATGTTGCATATGACATATAATATTCCTAACGTTTCTGTAAAAATGTATAAAATATTAGTGTATATAGTCTATCATATATAATGCTCTTAAACCCATTTTAAGATAAGGATCAAAGAGTCATTCAGCACACTGCAAGCTCTAGGCTTCATTGCAAGTTCTCATCCAAGCTGAACCTCCCTAACTCCCAAGCTTTTTCCTCTATTCCCTCCCATTTCCAAAGTGTGGTGCAACAAACACCTTATTGAAACTGTTGAGAAAGTTAAAGGTCAGAATATTTCAACCAAGAAATGCCATCAGTATTCAGGCTTTGACACTATTCAAGCATCAAGGCGTTGAGGTGGTTGAGTGAAATGTCCGCACAGGCTCATGTGCTTCAACGCTTGATCTGTTGGTGCTGCAGCTTGGGAAGGTCGTGCAACCTTTAGAAGGCTGAGCCTTGCTGGAAAAGAAGGGCCACTGAGAGTGGGCTTCGAGTTTTTATAACCCAGCCCACACATTGTATTTCCTCTGCTTTTTGTTGTTGTCGTTGTTGTTTTTTGTTTTTGTTTATTTTTTATTTATTTATTTGAGAGCGACAGACAGAGAGAGAGTGACCTCCAGCCACTGCAAACGAACTCCAGATGCATGTGCCACCTTGTGCATCTGGCTTATGTGGGTATTGGGGAACTGAGCCTCGAACTGAGGTCCTTAGCCTTCACAGACAAGCGCTTAACCACTAAGCCATCTCTCCAGCCCTTCCTCTGCTTTTTTTTCTTAAAAGAATATACTTCTTTATTTATCTGTTATTTATGAAAGAGAGAGAAAATGGGTGTGCCAGGGCCTTTAGCCACTGCAAAGGAACCCTAGATGCATGTACCACCTTGTTCATCTGGCTTACTTGGGTTCTAGGCAGTAGAACCTGGGTCCTTAGGCCATCTCTCCAGCCCCTCCTCCGTGAGTGCTGTGTTGTGTAGCGCAGTTCAATGGCAGCTGATTTCTTTACAGTAATTAGATAAAATAATAAAACAATTAAGTTTTTTTACAATTTAGTAAATTATTCATGTATTAGAATAACTGAAAAAATAAGGACTTTTAGTCCCTTTTTAAATTTTATTTTTATTGACAATTTCCATAATTATAGACAATAACCCATGGTAATTGTCTCTCTTCCCCCACTTCCCATTTGCAACTCTACTCTCTGTCATGTCCCTTCCCCCTCTCAATCAGTCTTTTATTTTGATATCATCTTCTTTCCCTCCTATTATGATGGTCTTGTGTAGGTCGTGTCATACACTGTGAGGTCCTGGATATCCAGGTCATATTGTATCTGGAGGTCACTTTTTAACCCATTCAAATTTAATTTCTAAAAATAGTTTCAATAACATGGTGATTCATTTTTACTTCTGGGACTTAGAGGAGGGCTGTGTAACCTATGGTCTCAGTGAATCTCAGAACAGTTGAAAATCTGACCATAAATTTGATAAATCCCCGGTAGATAAAAATCAACCCTTTGTATTCTTAAGATGATTAAATTTTCAGATTTCAGGCATCTATGGCACTCAAATAGAACATACACATTGGAGAGGAAAGGGAGCTGGCCTTCCGTTTGTCATACTAAGCCACTGATACTTTTTAAGCCAGAAAATGAACTAATTTTTCACAGCGCAATAGCTCATGAGAAACAAACCCTTGTCAGGGACAGATCTGGTGTCCTACAGAAAGACTGCAGACCCTGGAAATTCAAGCTACTTCCCTGGATTTTTTTCCCTCTGGATACACAGAGGGTTCTGAGATAGCTCAGACTGTGGCTGTGTTATGTGGGGAACAACCATCATTGCTTAACTTCAGGGGTGGCAATTACCTTCACAATTGCATGCACATGGAGAAGAAAATAAACCCCAAATTGCATTGTGAACTCTGGAGATCGGTGCATCGTTTCATGGATAGTTGAACCTGTGTCCCATCTAAGTGTTTCCACAGCAAAAACAAAGAGCACCATTATAATGTCTTCTGGATTTCCAAGGGAGCTTGCAGTAGGTTTTTGCCACCTGACTTCTATTACAGGGAATGGGAGTTAGAGGGATGAAACTTCAGGCCACGCTTTGAAAATTTAGAGGGATGTATCAGTGTTTGGACCTAAACATTCATACTTGTACTAATTGGTAACCACAGAGTATAAGAAACATTGCTTCCTCTATGCCTTTGGGAATAGAATTATGTACAAAATACAGTCAGTCATATTGTGGCATAACAAATGTCTACATAGACCACTTCAAGGCAGCCATAGCAGGTTGAAATGCTTTATACTTTCATGTCAACGTCTGAATTCTTGACCCCATGGGTAAATTTGAATAATGATTTCCTGTGTTATTGAAATTATGAGTTAAGACATTGTTTTCCTCCATTTCATGAGTTGGTACTGGCAGGATGAATAAAATCTCCCAATTTGGAGCTGTTTGATTGGGTTGGAAAAGTGTCCTCTGGCTTTCCTTTCATTTGGTCCATCTTGGGTCATGCCCTTAGCTTATATCAGAGCTAATTAAGGAGCTCAATTTTACATCAGTTTTTGAGAGATATTTCCCCTGAATCCCTCCTGCCCTATTATTCTCTCTTAACTGAGTTCAATCTATTCTCTTTACACTTAAATTTAAGTATAGTCTGATGCATTAAAGAATATAAAATAAGTATACATATATACATACACAAATTTCTTAATGAATTATAAAACAATAAAGAATATGAAGTACAAAAAACCAAGATCCAAAATGAAAAGGTTTGGACAGAGTATATTCCTGGTAGATGCTTCCATCCAAAATCTCACTTCCAACCCTTACAATTTCTCAGGCCTCTGCCAATCTTAAGTCTCATTAAGTCCTGCTTATTTGCTTATGTAAACATTGAATTAGTTTATTTTTGCCTTGCCTTTCCTATTTTAGTTAGAAACCACTTTAGAGGAGAGCGCCAGTCCACGATCCATTCATATCCCTCAGGCCCAGCAGAGTCCAGTATCACAAGCATGTGCCAAAAATACACTTCTGGTTCACATCCTGTTTCAGCCCACTGAATCAATTTTTAATGCAGTATATTTTGCATCCCAGTCATTGGCAAGTCCCTGGAGGAGCTACCACTGTGGGTTCCCATCATCTTTCACGACCAAGAGTCAAATCTGAGGACTCTGGTATTTCCCTTGGTTGTCCTGAGTCTCTGATCAGTCTGCCTTGGTGAGGGGAATGGAAATGTATACTTCTTTTAAATACAATATACTCTTTTCAAACTTAAATTGTTTTCAAGTGGTATCAAGTAATAAATGGTTTATATTCTGAGAAATATATCTATTTAAAAACTGTTAGTCCAAAAAAAAAAATAAAGTCAAACTTTAGATGTCTTGTTCAGATGCACAGAAAAAATGGATGTCAAAGATGCACTTTTAACTGCTGAGCCATCTTCCTAAACCCAAGAAAATGGCCTTCATCATGTCACCTTTTCTCATAGCAGATTAATCTTCCTCATCCCAACAAGAGAAAAATCAGGTTTAGAGGAATGCAGTAACCATAGCTCTGTGCAATAACTTAAACAATTTTAAGAAAAATACCTTATTGATAGAATAACTTCCAAAGATGTCCAAGTTCTAATACGTTCTAATTCCTGGGTCCTGTAAAAGGGTTAGCTACACAGTAAAAGGAACTTTGCTGACTTAGACTTAAAGTTATAGTAATTACATAGAAACACTAAATTCTATTATCCAGATGGACATCAAGTTGTGAAACAGATTCTTAAAAGCAGAATATGGAAGTACCCCTGGGTCCCCACTCACAGTTCCCTGATCCCAATAGCTCCACCTGTGGCTGGCTTGGGGTTTCACAGAGATTGAAAAAATGATCTCAAAATTCTTACAAAATGGCAGCAGACCTCAAATATCCAAACATATCCGCAGCAAAAAAAGAAAAAATATTTAAAGCCCTCTGGCAGTAGCACCACACCTGATCTAAAGCTATATTACAAACCATAGTAACAAAAACACCATGGTACTTGCACAAGGACAGAATCATAGACCAATGGAACAGAATAAGACTCAGACCTTAGGTCAAGTAATTATAGCTGCTTGATCTTTGACAAAGGAGCCAATAGTGTAGACTGGCAAAAAGACAGCATCTTCCACAAATGGTGTTAAACAAATTGGATGACTATATGTAGAAAAATGAAACTAGACCACTCACCTCTCCATACATAAAAATCAAATCCAAATGGATTAAAGACCTCAATATAAGACCTGAAACTCTTCTCTTACTGGAAGAAAAAATAGGAGGCACTCTCCACAATATAGGAGTGGGGAAAGACTTTCCAAGCAAAACCCCAGTAGCCCAGAAAATTAAACAATCACTCAATCAATGGGATCTCATGAAACTAAAAAGCTTTTTCACCAACAAACACCATAATCAGAGCCAATAGATAACCCACTAAATGGAAGAAAATCTTTGCCAGCTATGCTACTGACAGAAGCATAATATCTAGAATCTATGGAGAACTCAAAACACTAAACAATAAAAAGTAAAACAACCCACTCCAAAAATGGGGCAGGGAACTAAATAGAGAGTTCTCTGAGGAAGAATTCCAAATGGCTAACACACAGTTAAGAAAATGTTCAACATCCTTAACCGTTAAGGAAATGCAAATTAAAACAACCATGAGATTCCACCTTACTCCAGTAAGAATGGCAATCATCAAAAAATTCAACAGTGACAAATGTTGGTGAGGATGTGGGGAAATAGAAACCCTCATCCACTGTTGGGTGAACATTGAGCTACCAACAGACCCAGTTATTCCCTTATCTTATTTATTTATCTTATCTTATTTATCTTAAATGCTCTGTTCATTAATACTAAGACATTTGCTCAACCATGTTTATAGCTGCTCAATTAATTATAGCTAAGAACTGTAATCAATCCAGATTCCCATCATTGGATGAATGGATAAGGAAGTTGTGGTACACTTACATAATGGAATTCTACTCAGCAGTAAGAAAAAACATGATACAATGAAATTTGTAGAAAAATGGACAGACTTGGAACTGATCATACTCCGTGAACTCATACAATCACAGAAAGACAAATGACACATGGTGTCACTTATCTGTGGTTCCTAACCTGGACTTGCTTGAGTTGCTGTCATATCTGATAGGGAACTCAAGGCCCAGACAAGAGGGATGGAAGGGTCTGGGGGGAGAGGAGGGGGGAGGAGAGGAAGAGTAGGAGGAAAAAACAAACACAAAATTAAGCCCAAAATGAGCTCATACCATAGAAACCTTTATCCTTAGCCTAAAAGATATAACCCTCAGCCAGGCGTGGTGGCGCACGCCTTTAATCCCAGCACTCGGGAGGCAGAGGTAGGAGGATCACTGTGAGTTCAAGGCCACCCTGAGACTACATAGTTGATTCCAGGTCAGCCTGGACCAAAGTGAGACCCTACCTCAAAACACCAAAAAAAAAAAGATATAACCTTCAAAAGAATAAGGGGGAGCACCTGAGAAGTAGGGCTCTGGTGAGGGTGGGATGAAGCCTAAGAGTAAAAGGGATTTTTTTCTCTCTCTGACCTGTAACTCCCAGTTACAGGTTTTCTACCCGCATTGAGCTGTTGATCAGAGACCTACGAGGTGCCCAAATCAAGACAGCTTTCTGTCAAAGCACTTGATTAATGGCCTGAGGCAAAAGCTAAGACTCTATTGCTGAAGACACTATATGCTGCTGACACAAAGCATGGAGAGATCTGGCTGGAATTCAGAAGAGAGCCAGTCCCCAAACAGTTACCCTGTCTAGTGCTAGAAAGCACTACATGAGCTACTGGGGAAAATGGCCAACAACAGTCTGAGCAATAATCAGAGTTCTAAGTTACACAGAAGCAAACGCCCTGACACGATGTACACACCAGTGCAATAGTGGTACACAACCTCAGTGGGTAACCAATAGCTTTCTGATTGGCTAAGAGATCCACTCAAGGTAAAGGAACCCATATCTAGAATTGGGAACCAGATTAGAATCCTATGGAAATAAAGATATGTTCTCCAGTGTCAAGCTTTCACTAGTCTTTGGCTAAAAGAGGGGCTGACTTCACTCTCCATTGGAGAATCTGTTCTTCTTTTTCAAAAGGTAGCTGAATCCACAGAGAAATGGGCAGATGAGCGATACTGCTGCTTCCATTCTGTTCCTTCAGTGCTAGGGTGAAGGAGACAGACCCTGAGGACACTCAACACCTACCAAAGTAGAGATCCAGAGGCTCCTAAGAGCTCATCACTGTAGTAGACTTATAACTCACCCACCACAGCTCAGGGAATTTTGTGGAAGAGGGGCAGAAATATTTTAAGAACCACAGGTTGAGACATCATGCCCAGAGGCATTCCCTCCCCCAAAAATAACTGACTACTGCTCCCACAATGCATAAACTACAACCCCATGGGAAATACCTGCAACCCCACTGAGGAGCATCTCCAACGGAATGGGAGCAGAGACGAGGGAAAAGGGGGTACCAACACATGATGTATCCATATGAAACATCTTGTTAATAATAATAATGATAGGGCTGGAGAGATGGCTTAAAAGTTAAGACGTTTGTCTACAAAGCCAAAAGACCCAGGTTCAATTCCCCAGCACCCATGTAAGCCAGCTGCACAAGGTGGCACATACATCTGGAGGTCTTTTACAGTGGCTGAGGCCCTAATGTACCTATTATCTCTCTGTCTCTCTCTCTCTCTCCCCCCCATCTTAAATGAATAAAAAATTAAAATTAAAAAGTAATAATAAACATTTAAAGTCTAAAAAGTAGACTATGATGAGGGAAAAGAACACTCAATGATGGAATGGAAGAAGAAGCAAAAGAGACTTAGCTCAAGATTGAAGTTTTGGGGATAAGGAGAAGGGCCTGAGCCAAGGAGAACCAGTGGTATCAAGAAGCTGTGGGCATCCCTCAGCTGACAGCCAGGGAGAAAGAGCCCCTCCCCCCAAGCAAGGAACTAGATCCTGCCTACATGAGATGGCAGCTCTGCAGAAATCTCTGGATGAATACAGACCTTCTGGCTTGATTGTAGCCCAGGCAATACCTTGTCAGGCCACTGTCTTCAAGATGATGAGATGATACATGTACATTTCCTTAGATAACTAAATTTATGAAAAATTATAAGACTATTTCCTATGAGAAACTAAAAGTATATTATTCTAAGTGAACTAAATTTGCTATGACTGTTTAAAGAATGGATGGATCTAGTTATTTTTACATAGTTCCCAAACATTATTAGGTGTTTAATCATTGGGAATTGCTAGTATTTTCTCTTACAAAAGAAAAATGTATACAATCTGCTTAGATCACCTATTAAAATATACCTATACATATAAAGATAAGAAATGAATAGCAAAAAGTGTAATGAAGTTGTATAGGGGATGACTATTGGGTTACACATGGTGAAAAGGGGCCCCCAACTGTTGGTCATAAATAGACAGGTAAAATCAAATAATCTTAGGAAGATTATTTCCAAATATATAAGGAAAAGAAGTATGTTCTCCTTTTATTATAATCCTAAGTATGAAATAATGGAATGCCAAGTGATTGAAACTTCATAAAAATATTACAGGTCCTTTCCATAATTCCTTTCTAGCCACACTGCTCAGAGCCCTCTGAAGTTGAAGAACATGCTGTAGGATGGTTTTGATGAATTTTTGATTGTCTCAGCTACAACAAATGAAATGCGATGATGTTACATATTTGAGAGAAGAAGGGATCATGAGCATTATTTTCTTCATAAACTTCAGAAAACTATCAAAAGCTAACATCTTTGTTTATATTTTGTTTTTATTTATGAATTGAGAGAAAGAGGCAGGGAGACACTTTTGAGGACAAAATCACAACATTCCTGGATTTTATATTTTTAAGAACACCCCTAACTGCCTTCTGACTACCACTTATGGATAGATACTAAATGTTGCTAGAGATTGCTTTTGAGGAAATACTGGCATGTGTAGTCCATGTCAGCATGAGCTGCAGACCCATGATCAGCATGGTCGTCAGTGGATTCCTCTGTGAATGAGGGAGTTAAATGAAGGATGTTCAGGGCATTCACATTAGGTTAGTTAGCAAAACAATGAGTACCATGCCCATCGTTCCTTTTTATTCTTTTTAAGATCTATCAAACTGAATCGCCAACCCATTAAATTTTAACATCTAGCATGTATCAAATATGTGATGAAATGAAGTTAATTATCATTTTATCCTCATAGGGGGAATGTGCTTGTTCTCTCTATATTTCCTACAGACCATCTGCATAGTCTCAAGTATAGCTCATCTCTCTTGCAGCATTATTTCCTTCTCAGAAAAAAAGAGGCAAAACTGTTGCGTGTGAAAGAAATTTATTCATCATTAAAAATCATTTTATGATTTAGAAACAAAAAAAAAAAAAAAGAGAGATGCCCTACTGTCAACCAACTCTTACCTTACTTATTTAGAAAGAGGTTGATTTTGTTTGCAAACCATGTGTGTGATATTGAAATCATGTTCTGAGCCTTTCATTCATGATTGCAGATTGATACAGTCCTCCTTGAAAATTGTGTTTATCTTTTCCAGTACCCATCAAACACTAAATACCTAACTAGACTGCAAGAAGAATCTTTAATTCCATCATTTTACTCTGGTAATTGCTTTTTCTTCCTCATGTTTAACCAGAGTAAATGAACTATAATTTTAAATTTCTCTTGACGCTCACTATCAGATGCTGTATGAAACATGAACAAGGTGAATAGTGATAAAAAAGGCAATAGAAATTGAAGTATTTTCTTCTGGGGGAAAAAACTGTTGCTTATATGAATCAATGTGGTTAATAGGAAGACATCCTGAATTCTTGAAATTACATTGATTCCAAATACTCTTGAACCCAAATTAAAGGTCCTAAACAAAAATGATCCCTGGGTTATGGGTCAATTGAAATTCAAGTGCCCCTGGAAAGTAGGAGGCAAACCTGAGCTCTCACGTGGCTGCTGCCTGATGAAGGAATTCAGTGGTTGGCTTGCATTTTCTCTTCTAATCTCTTCAACACTCTTGACAGGGTTTTGCCTACCTTTGAAAATGTTTTTCAAGGAAAAAAAAAATCGAACAAATTTCAGATCCTTTGTAACAACTCCTCACTTTAAATGTGGCTATGTAGACTGTTAATATTATTGTTATCCAGCCCACAAAAAAAAATGCTCATAGGAAAAAACTCAAGATCAGCTCTTGATCTCTGAGTTTGAATCTCTTCCCTATAGCATCAACAAGGAAATTATTGCAAAATAAATTTTTTAACATTAGTAGTTGAATTTTCTGCCTTACATAGATTTAATAAATATCACTTCCTATTAGTGGAAAACTGGTAATCCTTCATTGTAACTGTATTTCTATCATTGTTTACATTTGAGTCTTATGGTCATTGTAGCAGTAGTTAGCATGCACAATTCCTAGTGTGTTTTGCATTCTAAACATACTACATGCTTGAATTTCATTCTCTTTTCTAATGTTTTAACACCCCTAGAAAGGGTTATGATTAAAATATTATGCTAATAAAAAGCATTTGTGAGTCTTTAATATTTGTCAGCCACTACATGAATGTGAATGCTAAAAGACATAGTCCTTGCTATCCTGGATCTGCATGTCCAATAAAGAAGACAGACTAAAAACAATAAACAACTGTACAGTGCAATTTTTTATTGACAACTTCCTTAATTGTAGACAATATCCCATGTTACTTCCCTCCCCCCACTTTCCCCTATGAAACTCCACTCTCCATCCTATCCCCTTCCCCTCTCAATCAGTCTCTCTTTTCATTTTGATGTGACCATCTTTTCCTCCTATTATGATGGTCTTGTGTAGGTAGTGTCAGGCACTGTGAGATCATGGATACCCAGGCCATTTTGTGTTTGGAGGAACAAATTTTTATAAGTATCACAGAGGGCCTAAAAACATACAGCTATATAAATGAGTTTAAAATAATTAATAGGCACTGAGCACAGATATGTCTAGTACCATGCTCAGCACATTGCACAGATGAGCTCATGCAAACCCTAAACAGGGATGACTTAGGTGCCACTGTCACCTCTACTTACCAGAAGAAGTGTCTAGGAAACCAAAAAGGTCTAGAGATTTACTGAAGGTCATGCAAGAAGTAAGTGATATACTAGTGATCATTCTGTTAGCCACAAACCACTCTATCCCCCATAAGCAACTTTATTTCTCTGTGGGCACAAGTGTACATTCCTCACCTAAGTTTATAAAGGGTAACTTATATTTTGGTCTATATGAGGAGAAAATGCTATGAAAAAAAGAATTAGGCCTTCAGTAATTTATAAGTTGTCTTTCTGATCTATTATTTAAAATATCAATGTTTGATAAAGTATGTGGATCAAACTTACAGCCTTTCTCTAGACTGGGACAGGCTCAGTGGATAAAGCATGAATGAATGACAATATAATGAAAATACAACATACCAAAACTTATGGGACAAAAACAAGGGGGTCCTAAGAGGGAAGCTTATGCACTAAATGCCTAACATTACAAAGCCAGAAAGAGCTCAAACCAATGACTTAACCATCTATCTGAAAGCAATGGAAAAAGGAGAACAATCCAAATCCAAAAGTACCAGATGGAAAGAGATAATAAAAATCAGAACAAAAATCAATGAATTGGAAGTTAATAAAACAATTTTTTAAATTGATGAAATTAAGAGCTGGTTCTTTGAATAAATAAACAAGATTTATAAACCCCTGGTCAAATTGATCAAAAGAAAAAAAGAAAAATGAACAAGATTAGAAACAAAAATGGATATAATATTATAAACACTAATGAAAGTGGTAGTATCATTAGGACAAATTTCAAAAACCTATATTCTGGGCTGGAGAGATGGCTTAGCAGTTGAGGGGCCTGCCTCCTAAGCCAAAGAACGCTGGTTCCAATCTCCAGCAGTTCCAATCTCCAGATGCAAAGTGATGCAAGGGCACAATGCTGCACTTGACCACAAGAGGACACACACATCTGGATTTTGTTCACAGCAGCTGAGAGGCTGCTGGAGCACCCATCTCTATCTGTCTTCCTCTCCCTCTCTCTCTGTCTCTCTCTGTCTCTCTCAAAAAATAACCTATATTCCACCAAACTAGATATTCTAGAAGAAATGGACTGTTTCCTTGACTCTTACTTGCCACCTACTAAAATTAAATCCAGAAGAGATCAATTACCTGAATAAAGCTATAACATCAAACAAGACAGAAATGTAAATAAAGCCTTCCAACAAAAAAAGCCCAGGCCCAGACAGTTTCACTGCTCAATTTTATTAAACCTTCATTAAATATTTTAAGCCATTATTTCTCAAGTTATTCCACACAACTGGACAGGAGGGAATGCTCCCTGACTTCTTCTATGAAGTCTGCATTACACTGATACCTAAACCACACAGAGACCCAATAAGAAAAGAAAATTATAGACTGACATCCCTGATAAACTAAGTCACAAAAATTCTCGTTAAGATTCTTGCAAGCCAGAGCCAGGTGTGGTGGCATACGCCTTTAATCCCAGCACTGAGGAGGCAGAGGTAGGTGGATTGCTGTGAGTTCAAGGCCACCCTGAGACTACATAGGGAATTCTAGGTCAGTGAGACCCTACATTGAAACCCACCCCCCTTAAAAAAAAAGATTCTTGCAAACCAAATACAACAACACATCAAAAGTATCATCCACCTCAAATGAGTAGGTTTCATCCTACGGATGCAGGGATTGTTCAACATACGGAAATCAGTTAGTGTTATTTATCGTATAAACACACTTAAATACAAGAATCACATGATCATTTCAATTGATGCAGAAAAGGCCTTCAACAAAATACAACATCTCTTCATGATTAAAATACTGGAGAGGATAGAGATGGAGGGTCCATATCTCAACAGAATAAAGGCCATATATGTCAGGCCTAAAGCCTATATTGTTCTAAATGTGGGGAGACTTGAAGCCTTCCCACTAAGGTTGGGAACAAGACAGAGGTGCCATTCTCACCACTGCTTTTCAACAAGGTACTTGAGGTCTTGTCACAGGAATAAGGCAAGAGAAAGAAACAAAAGGGTTACAAACTGGAAATGAATATCAAACTATCCTTATTTGCAGATGACATCATTTTTTACTTAAGTGATCAAAAAACTCCACCAAAAAACTCTTGGAAGTCATAAGTCTTTCAGCAAAAGTGATGGGGTATAAAATTAACACACAAAAATCAGTACCCTTTGTATGTACCAATGACAAACACATAGAGAAAGAAATCAGTGAAGCAGTCCCATTTTTAATAGCTACCATAAAAATTAAATATCTTGGCATATCCCTAATCAAGGAAGTAAAAGACCTATACAATGAAAACATAAAAACTGTGAAGAGAGCTGGAGAGATGCCAAAGGACCCAGGTTCAATTCCCCAGTACCCATGTAAAGCCAGATATAAAAGGTGGCACACTTGACTGGGGTTTGTTTGCAGTGGCTAAAGACCCTGGTATGCCCATTCTCTCTCTCTCTCTCTGTCTCTCTCTCTCTCTCATAAATAAATAAATAAAATATGTTTTGAAAAATCTCTGAAGGAAGAAACAGAAGACATGAGAAGGTGGAAATACATCCCATGCTCATGAATTAGGGAAAAAAATATGAAAATGCCATCCTACCAAAAGCAATATACAGATTCAATGCAATTCCAATCAATCTCATCCCTGTCAGAATGGTACCATCAAAAATCAAGTGACACCATACATGGTGGCACACACCTTTAATCCCAGCACTCAGGAGGCAGAGGCAGGAGGATTGCCGAGAGTTCGAAGCCACCCTGAGACTACATAGTGAATTCCAGGTCAGCCTGAGCTAGAGTGAGACTCTACCTTGGGGAAAAAAAAATCAAGTGACAACAAACACTGGCAGGGATGCAGAGAAACAGAAACCCGCACGCACTGCTGGTGGGAGTGCAAACTTGAAAAGCCAAACTTCTCAAAAAGTTGAAAATAGACCTACCACTTGATCCCACTATACCACGCCTGGGCATATGCCCTAAAGACTCTACTCATTACTTCAGAGATACTTGTTCAGCCATGTTTTTAGCTGCTCTATTCATAATAAATAGGATCTGGAATCAGCCCAGATGCCCATCAAGAGATGAATGGTTAATGAAGATGTGGTACACAATGGAATTCTACTCAGCAGCAAGGAGAAATGAAATAATGAAATTTTCAGGAAAATGAATGGACTTGGAAAAAAATCATAGTAAGCAAACTCACACAAGTACAGAAAGATAAACACCACATGTTCTCCCTCATCCGTGATTCCTAACCTGAACAGCTTAAGTTGCAGGCATACCTGACAGGGAACTTGAGGGACAGGTAATGGGGGAGGTTAAAGGGAGGGGAATGGAGGATAGGAGTAGATATACACAAAACTAAAGCCAACATGAATTAGTAGCATAGAAATCTTTCCATCAAATAGCATAATAAAAGATATACTCTCAATAGGAGTGGGGGGGTCATCTGGGCAGAGGGACCCTGGAAAAGGCTAGAGGAGTCCTAATCCTCAAACCACTGGTTCTGGCTTGTAAGTCTCAGTACCAGAAATGGGTGACACCCCACAGTGAGCTGTTAGTTGGAGAGACCTACGAGGTCCCCAAAACAAGGCACTTGATTTCCCACATGAGGTAAAAGACAAGACCCTACTGCAAGGACACCACAAGCTGCTAACACAGAACATCAAGAGACTATGTAGGAATTTGGAAATAAGTCAGCTTCCTTATGGCTAGCCCTCATAGTGTTGGAAAGTGTCAAATGAGCTTCTGGGGGATCAATGGCCACCAATATTGTGAACAAGCAGGTGTTTCGGCTATATAAGATCAACCAGCCAGACAAAATATACACACCCATGCAATAGTGGCAGTCAGGTTAGGTGGGTAACCAATGGTTGGGTAAGAGACCTGTTTGGTGGGATAGAACTCATAGCTGGTACCGGGAACCAAGTCAGAATCCAATGGGGACAAGGGTCATGGACTCCAGTGAGAAGCTCTCCCTAGTATTTGGCCAAAATAGAAGGCACACCCATCAAAATCTCTTAATTAATTAGGTCTATCCTCTTTAATCCATGATGCTCTCACTCTCCATTGGAGAATCTGTTTTCTGTTTATAGAAAGCCATGAAAACTGGGGAGAACCAAAATTCATCAACAAGATAAGAAAAGATAGCTGATTCCATATCATTGGACAAGTGACCTCTTACACATGAGCTGGGCTCCAAGTGAAACCCCAGAGGAACTGGCAAGTTAAGCTGAGTGTAGTTCTCATAAAGAGCCTGACAACCTGCACCAGAGAGATGATGATAGACGTTGAGGACAGGCAAAAGGTATCAGAGCAGACATCCTGAAATTGCTAAGAGCTTAACACTAAAGTAAACTTATAACACACCCATAAAGCCTCAGAGAGCATTGCTGAAGGGGGGGGTGGAAAAATTTTAAGAGCCACAGGATGTGGAGTAGCCAGAGGCATTGCCTCCCCTCAAAATGACTGGTTGCTGTTCACGTAACTAATAACCCATAACCCCATGGTGAATAATAACTCCACTTAGAAGGGCTCTCAGTGGAATGGGAACAAGAGGAAGGGAATGGGAACCACACATGATTTGTCCAGTCAACAAAGTTTCTAATTAATTTTAAAAATTGTTTTTGAAAAACATATAAAAAAGAGATCAGAGTAGATCAGAAAAAGCAGCACATTAAGACAACAGTAGGAGAGGGAGGCCAGCTGCTTGACACATGGCACCAGATGTGCCCAGGTCAGCACGCAGCAGAGGAGTAGTGGACACAGAGGTCTTGGGAGAGACAGAGGTCACAGGTCTGACAGTAGGGAAATACATTCACCTTCCACTTGTGATGCCCAAAGTACATTCACCTTCTCAGTGGTGCCCAAAACATCATTGAGGTAATCATGATACCTAATTGCTTAGGCTTTTTAAGTTGAAAGCACCAAGCTGACAAATTAGCACAGGTAGCTGAAGCAAAAGGGATAACTTAATAAAAGCATATATCCATCACGTTACAGATCAAAATAAATAAGTGAAGACATTTTCTTTTGAAAGAATAGAAATTAAAATGTCTTAAGGGTTCTCAGGAGCTAGAAATGACTTATCTATTCAGCACCTCATTTCTAAGGGACACAGCTCCATTTTTCATCCTTGAGAAATTTCCCTTAAAACTCAAAATTTGGGCTGGAGAAACGGCTTAGTGGTTAAGGATTTTGCCTGTGAAGTCAGAAGACCAAAGTTCAATTCCCCAAGACCCAAGTAAGCCAGATGCACAAGGTAGTGCATGCGTCTGGAGTGCCTTTGCAGCAGCTGAAGGCCCTGGCATGCCTATTCTCTCTCTCTTCCTCTCTCTCTCTCTCTCTGCCGCTTTCTCTCTCACACAATAAATAGAAATAAGTAAAATTATTTTTTAAAACGACTCAAAATCCCTAGAGAAAAGAGCTGGATCATCCTCCTTGTGGTCATGTGACCCTTGACTATAGCAGTTAAGGGTTCTTGGTTGGCATCAAGCATGTCTGTAATAGCTGGACAGTCAACAAGGATGCTCATGCTGGCTGAGAAGGCAGAAGTAGCTGGTGTCCACTATAGATATATGATAAATATCCAACTGTGCAAAACTTACCAATCCTAACCTCTCATCTAAATTAATGAAAATCATCTTAAATCTAATATGACATTCTGAGAATTCAAACTTTACCTAAGTGAACAAATTCCCAGGGGTAAAAAGTGATAAAAATACAAGTGTATGAATTGAGCATGAAAAAAAAAAGTTTTTAAAAAACATCTTAAAGCACCATTTTTGATGTTTTCTTGATTTGTACCATGTAAGGAAAAAGATATATATTTACCCAAAGGTTAATAGTAAAGAAAAAAATAACCTCAATAAAAAAAAAAAAAAACACGATATCTGAGTCCGTATTTCTTCATGAATTTTCAATTTATATACATTTTATGCTGTCAAAAACAATAGAGTCAGCTATGCTTAAGTTTATGGCCCTGGGGGACCCTGATAAGATTGAGTATTTAACAAAACTTGCAGGAAAATCAGGATGAAGCTTAGACATTTGTCTTGCCAGCCCACCAGTGATTCATTTAAATATTTGTTCATATAAACTAAACTGGCAGCAGCAAAGATCGTTCTGATTGGATTATTTGCTTACACAAAATGCTAAGCCTCCGGGAGGATGAGTGCTCCAAGTGAGCAGATCAAAATGTCAGCAATCACTCTTCCATTTCTGAATTTCCATTCAAGAGTAAAGATAGTTTGTCTAATGGCTTTTTTTTTTTCACTTTCCTACCTGTCACCAAACATTTACTGAATAAATGTCACCAAAGCACTGTGGTATCCTAGGTGTCTGGTTAATAAGTAGTCAGCTAATGAGGAAGGGACAACAGTGGTCTTTGCAAACATGCTTGTGGTAACCTAGAAGGCCAGTCTTGCTTCTTCGCAGGCTGCTCCCTATGCAGGCTCATTTGCTCTAGGAAGGTCTTGGGGGTCTTTTCCATGTGTATTGACATTCATTGACTTTTTCCTTAGGATTTATTTCATAATTTTGTCAGTTTTATCAAGGTATGATTTACATACAATACAAATTACCAATTTTAAGTGATTGATTTAATTTAATGATGTAGGCAGTTATATAGCCACCACCACAATTGTAAGCTAGAATACTACCATTGAGCCAAAAGATTTTCCTACACTTTTTGTCACTTCACTCTTGGCCCCTGTAAGCACTGATCTTTCTGTGAGGTATGGGGTTTTATTGCTAATTTAGTATCGTGCTGTTGTAATTCGTTCATCTCATCATGTGTACAGTACTTGTATCTTTTGGATCCCAAGAGTTGTACATGAACCCATGTATGTCCAAACTGGGTGTCTAGTTTGGGGCTATTCTAAATACAATTTCTATGATTACTCAATTTCAATAATCAAGTACAAGTACTTTTATTTTGTATAGAAAATCTTTCTTTTCTTTTGGGTCAATAGAAATGGAATCTTGGGGTCATATGAGAAGTATATGTTTGCTTAACTTTATGAGAAAGTGTATTACTATTATCCAATGTAGCTATAATATTATTGTATTTTCTGCAGCCTTTGATGAGAACTCCAGGTCTTCCAGAGTCTTGAACACATAATTTTACAGTTTTTGCTCTTGGGATTTATTTAGTCTGTAATCAACTTTTGGTTAAATTATGACTATGGTCTAAAGTAAAGGTTGAAGCTCAAATATTATGCATAGATATTCCGTTACACTGTCTGTAATGAGGTCATTATTTCCCCATTGCATTATCTTGGCACACACCTTGAGAAAAAAAAATCTATCAGTGGGCTTATTTTCCTTTGATCTGTGTATTATGGCAATACATCTGGGTGAAATGATAGAGCCTGCTATTAAACTTTGAAATCAGGGACTGTAAATGTTGCTTTTGTTCTACTTTTTCAATTTTTAAAAATAATTTTTAAATCACCTTTAATTTTTCAATTTGAAAAAAAAATAGACAATTTTAGCCAATATTCAACTAGGATTTGACTGGCATCAATTAAATTTATCACCTAAGTTGGGGACAGTCAATATTGTAGCAATATTGCATTTCTTTTTCCACAATTATAGTATCATTCTTTATCTTCTTGAACCTTTAATTTCTCTGATATTCTTTATAGACAGTTTATAGTCAGTTTAAATGACTTGTATTATTTTGGTAAATTTATCTTCAGATATTTCATATTTTGGCTGACATTTTGAGTTATATTGTTCCTTTAATTTCAATTTTTAGTTGTTTGTTGAGAAATAAAATTGATTTTTATATATTAACCTGATATCATAATACCTACTAAATCCATACTTTTTATATTCTTTTGTAAATTCTGTGGAATTTCTATAGACATTATGTAAAAATAGTAAGAGCAAGTAAATTTGTTCTGCTCTCAATTTTAAAGGGAAAGCATTTAGTATTGCACTGTGTAGTAATATACAAGTGGATAAGAGATTTTTTCCCCATACATACTTTTAAAAGAATGTTTCTTTCCTTTCCTAGTAAAAAGTGGTTCCTATTCCCCATTTCCTGGAAGTACTATTGATGAATTTCTTACTTAAATATCAGCTAGAATCTTCAGTAAAGTCACCTGGCCATTTTTATTAATTTGAGAGAGACAGAGAGAGAGTGAGAGAGAGAGAGAGAGAGAGAATGGGCACTCCAGAGGCCTCTCAGCCACTGCGAATGAACTCCAGACACGTGCGCCCCCTTGTACATATGTGCGGAATTGCGCACTTGCATCACTTTTGAGTCTGGCTAAACATAGGACCTGGAGAATCGAAGGGGCATTCTGAGGCTTCGCAGGCAGGCGCCTTAACCACTAAGCCATCTCTCCAGCTCCACTGGCCATTTTTTGAAGGAATATTTCAACTACAAATTTACTTTCACTAATAAATATAGGACTATATTCAAACAGTTAATTGCCCCTTGGATGATGTTGCACTCAGGTTCACGTTTGTGGCAGAAATCACCCCGAGAGCAGCTTTTGGGAAAAAAGGGTTTATTTTGGCTTACAGACTTGAGGGGACACTCCACAATGGCAGGGAAAATGATAGAATGAGCAGAGGGTGGACATCACCCCATGGCAACAGGAGAGTTTGCCAAGCACTGGCAAGAGAAAGCTGGCTATTATACCCATAAGCCCACCCCCAACAATTCACTGCCTCCCGGAGGTGTTAATTCCCAAATCTCCATCAGCTGGGAATCTAGCATTCAGAACACCCAATTTTATGGGGGACACTCCAATCAAACCACCACAGATGAGCTTTGATAATCTGCATCATTTGAGAAATTTTCTTATTTAACCTGTTCAGTGTATTAACACAAAGTTATTGGTAGTGTACTTTTCTTATAATTTGTCTGAAGGAGCCCACAGTGCTGCTCATTCTCTTGTTGCTGACATCAACAGTTTGCATCTCCCTCTTCTTTCCCTAAGAAAGTTCATTAACTTTAAAAATTCAATTACTGATTACTTCAAAGAAGCACTTTTCATTTGTATGGATATCAACAATTATTTTTCACATTTTTTTGGTGTATGTATGTGCACATTTTATTTTATACTTTCTAATTCACTGATATTATTTCCCATATTTGTTGTTCCTTTCTTTCTAATTGCTTGCAATATAATTCATTACTCTTTCTCTGCTTTCTAAAGTGTACATTTATTTAGATGACTGACATAATAGTTTTCTTCTCTTTTAATACAACCATTCAATGTTTTACATTTCCATGTACATACTGATTTAGCTATATTCCACAAATTTTATGTACCGCAATTTATTTTCATTATTTTAAAAATATATTCTAGGGGCTGGAGAAATGCCTTAGCATTTAAGGCATTTGCCTGCAAAGCCAAAGGACCCATGTTTTATTCCCAAGGACCCATGTAAGCCAGATCTACAAGGGACACATGCCTCTGGAGTTCATTTGCAGTGGCTAGAAGCCCTGGCATGCCTATTCTCTCTCTGTCTCTCTTCTATCTCTCTATCTCTGTTTGCAAATAAAGAAATAAAATTTAAAATATATATATTCTAATTTCTTTGTGTTTTTTTTTTAATTTCTGGTTATTTAGAATTACTTTTAGTTTATATACAAAGATAATCAGGTTTTTCAGATATATTTCTGCTACTGACTTCTAATATCATTTGGGTCAGAGAACAACTTTTGCCTGGTTTGCTTTATGGCCAGAAGACAGTTTATAGTGGTAAATGTGCTATGTGCACTTGAAAATAATGTACTCGTGAAAGGTTGATCCTGTGGTACTTAAATTCTCTGTTTTCTTGCTGCTTTTGTCATAATTGAGAGAGGTCTGATACATCTTTGATCTGTGTGTTTCTGCTCCTCTAGAATAGAATTATTCAAAGAAGAAAAACAGTTTAAAGCTTGAGTAATACTTGGATGGTCTTACATGTTAATAGTTTTTCCCCCTTGCACATTACTTCAGTATTAAAGAACTTTTTTTTCGGGGGTGGGGTTCAAGGTAGGGTTTCCCTCTAGCCCAGTCTGACCTAGAATTCACTATGTAGTCTCAGGCTGGCTTCAAACTCACAATGATTCTCCTACCTCGGCCTCCCGAGTGTTAGGATTAAAGGCATGTGCCACCATGCCCAGCTACTTCAGTATTAACAAGCAAATCAGATTCCCAGTTTATACAACCAAATGAGAAATTTGATCAACTGCTTAACTGCACAAGTGGACTTAAACAGAAGAATTCAGAGAATATCATAGTAAGTATACAATACTAGAGAAACTATTACATGTCTAACAACAAGGTTATTAATTCACATAGAAGTGGGGATATTCTCATAAACGAGTGTTCAAAAAATATGTTTGCTTACCTACTAAAGTCAAAATCAAGAGCCTTAGGATAGCGCTCAGTTAATAGAAAGTTTGCCTAGTATGCAGAAGTTTCTAGTTTCAGTCCCCAGCACTGCATAAAACCAGGTATGATGGCAACCACCTAGGTGGAGGCAGAAGGATTAAAAGTTAAAGATCATCCTTGGCTAAATAAGGAGCTGAAAGTCAGATTGGGGTACATGAAACTTTATCTCATAAACTTTTTTTTTGAGAGAGAGAAAAACAGAGACAGAGTGGGGGGGGGATGGGTGTACCAGAGGCCTCTCAGTTGCTGTGAACAAATTCCAGACGCATGCACCACCTTGTGCACATGTGCAGCATTGTGCGCTTTTGTCACTTTTGCGTCTGGCTAAACGTGGGACCTGGAGTTTCCAATGGGCGTTCTTAGGCTTCGTAGGCAGTCCCCTTCACCGCTAAGCCATCTCTCCAGCCCTCATGAACTTTTTTAGAAAAGGAACCAATAAGACATGCATCTCAATTTAGGATAGTTCATTTGGAAGGACAAAATATAATGTGAGCACCAGAATGATGCAGTTTGAGGCCTACTCAGAAATTTCTTCCTGCACAGTATCTTCTCCCCTAACTGACCATCTTAATCCATTTGGACCCCCTTTAACAGAATACCATACACAGAGTAGCTTATACATAACAGAAATTTATGTCTCACAGTTCTAGAGGCTAGGAAGTCCATGACCAAAACACAGACTGCTCTAGGGAGGCCTCTCTTTTGACTCCTGAGCGCCTGGTGCCTGCATTCTTATCCCATAGAGGACAAGGGAGCAGTCGGAGGCTCCTGTATACGAACACCAGTCCCACAGGTGAGTAATCTACATCTATGGAAGACCTCCAATGATACTTGAACGATGCTTCGCTGAGGTCTCAAGAAAAGCTTCAGAGAGAACAGAGAATTCAAGATCCCTGTTTGTATGTGAGAGGGTACAGCAGAAAAAAAAATTTTTTTGCATGTCAAATAAGAGCAGGATCAAGTGAGGCCAGCAGTGAAACTGAAGAGGAAGTGAGGGGCACTGGGTTGAAATTAGAGATGGATGAGAGAGAGAGAAAAAAAACAGAAAAGTAATGTGATTATGTTCACGGTCTCTGTGGATTACTCTGGCTGCTCATGGAATTAAGCAGATAAGGAACAAGAATATAAGCAGAGGGGCCACTTTTGGGGCTGTTCCAACATTCTCAAAAAGGGACCGTGGTGATTCTAAACAACATGATAGCTATGGCATTGTGAGACATTGTAAAAAAAGTCATGATATACTTAAGATTTCTCCATAGATGGAGATGAACTGATAAGGAATGAAAATGAATGACAAACTTGACTTTCTTTATGATTTTGTCAGCAGTTGCAGAATGGGACAGTATTTCACAAGATCTTGGCAGCCTATTTTGATATTATTTTCTGTTTGGAGGTTTGAACATTTTAGAGAATATGCATGGTTAAAACCCTTCAGAAAACATGTAAAAATTTCATCTTGGCACACTGAATAATGTATGAAAACACCATAGGTAAGAATAAGAATATGCTAGTCGCTTGATAGCTGTGACAAAAGGTAAAATATAAAATTTGATCTGTGAAGGGTCCAAATCTACTTACTTCTGTCCACCTTGTGATCCCAGACAGCCCTTGTCACTCCCACTTCTGCACACAGTTGGTGCGAGGAGAAAGAAAGAATTCATCGGAGATGGTGCATTGTGTTGGGGCTGTGCATGCACATATGGAAGAAAGAAGATAGACTTGGGTGCCATTCATCAGATGCCATCTACCTTTTTGTCTTTTGGAAACAGTCTCTCGTGGGCCTGGAAATCACCATGTAGGCTAGACTGTCTGGCCAGTGAACTCCAGGGATCCTTTTCTCTCCCTAGGGTGGGATTGCAGGTAGCCACTCCTATGCCCAGCTCTTTTATATGGCTTGTGAAGACTGGACTCAGGTCCTCATGCTTGCAAGATTAAGCACGTTGCCTGTTGAGCTATCATCCCAATCCCAGTCAGGGTCATTTTCTTTGTGCTAAATGTTGTTTCTCCAGCTTGCAGACTGGAGATGGGTCTCCCAGCAGAAAAGCATGCACGGTGCCCATGTCAGAATACACTGCTGATACTTGTTCATAGGAATGCAGTCAAAAGTTTCTCAACCAATCAAACATTCCAAGCTGAGTTGAGAAGAATATATTTGATAGCTTAAGGTCTCTGAATACCAAAATACAAACATATTCTGATCAGTATTTGTATTTTATCTGAACAAAGTCAATCAACACAACGTAAGGTTCCAGACATTTGTAAGTAGCAGTTCTTTACATTACCAGTGCCACAAAAGATGGGATTTGTGAAAAATAAAAAAAAAAAGGAAGGAAGGAAGGAAGGAAGGAAGGAAGGAAGAAAGAAAGAAAGAAAGAAAGAAAGAAAGAAAGAAAGAAAGAAGAAATTGAACAAAGGCCAAGTCAAAAGCTCAGCCGGGCATGGTGGTGCACGCCTTTAATCCCAGCACTCGGGAGGCAGAAGTAGGAGGATTGCCGAGAGTTCGAGGCCACCCTGAGACTACATAGTTAATTCCAGGTCAGCCTGGACCAAAGTAAGACCCTTCCTCAACCTCCGCCCCCCAAAAAAAGGCTCAGTCATATAGATGTAATAAAGGTGAAATGACTAGCTCAAGAAAATATTCTCAGAAAGCATTTGTCTGTTTCCGCATAACAGTGCTCAACTGGGCAATCTGCTCTCCTTATCCTGACTGGATTAATAGGCTGTGTGTTCTCATCATACTTTCCCTCAGTTACACATGCAGTAGTTATATGTGTGTTAATATGCAATCTGTAGAATTGTCAATGACAATTGACAATTGACACCGTGACAAACTGTGAGTTTTTAAGGAGACATTGTACCCCAAGTTGTTCACTCAGGTGTGACAGGACAGGTGCTCAAATATTCCTCGACAAAGGAATACAAACCCTACTTGGTGCAGAGAAAACAACAGCCTGATTAACTTTCAACACTAACATGGAAAGAGACTCAAAAATTACCACCGAAGAGTAAAGCTTCTAGTCGTAAAGTCTGAGAGCATCTGCAACCACAGCCAATGAGTGTACTTCGTTTTCTATAAGATCCTGTCATTTAAATGTAGGAGAACCTTGCTCTCTTGCTCAGACATGTGTCATATCGAAGATTCAGGAACTTCCTTGAAAATTCACAACATACTGAACCTAGAGTTCTCTTCATAATTAAAAAAAAAATCTTACACCCATAATTGTGCCTTTTAAAACAGAAAGTAGAAAATTGAAACCACACCTGGGCACACATGCAAATGAGTCTTATCACATATACTGCTGGATAGGCTAAACACACTAAGCACGTATGAACAGCACTCTGGGCATGCTATGGATTTACTGTGTCATATACATTACAATTATTTATTTACATAAAGTATTGCAATTTCTCTATGAGGATAACAGATTTTAGCTTGAAAGGACCATAAACTGAAAGGCTCACTGGTGTTTAGAGCTGGCAGCTGGTGAGAAGATGAATTTGAAGCCAGAAGAGAGAACAGGGAGGTGGCTCCTGCTGTTTGCAGAGCGAGTGTCCCTGGGTGATACATCTGCTAGGGAAACATCAAAACCCATTGCATTGTGCGATCCTCCATGCATACTTCATACAGATTTGTTTTTTACTTTAAGTTTATTTGCCCAAACAAAAAGACCTTGAATTCTATATGTCTTATGATCTAAAAAGTGCCAAACTCTTAATAAATGTTGGCTTACATAGTAGGTAGAATCATGGCTCTCAAAGATGTCACGATTCAAATAATCAGACACGTGAATGTGTTGCTTTATATGACAAAAGGGACTTTATGTGTGTGTTAAGGCTATATGGATAGATTTGTCTTAATGATGTGGAGGGGCATAATGTAATCATATTGTACTTAACAGTTATTAGTGTAGCCACACATACTTCTTTCCTATTTATTTGCTTGAAGTAGCACCTACCTTTAATAATAAGATAGATTTCTTTTTTTTTAACTTTTTATTATTTTTTTTGGAGAGAGACACAGAGAGAGACAGAGACAGAGAGAGAAAGAGACAGAGAGAGTGGGGGAGAGAAAGATAGAGATGGGTGCGCCAGCAGTGTCTCAGCTGCTGAGAACGAAATCCAGATGTGTGCGCCCCCTTGTGGTCAAGTGCAGCATTGCGCCCTTGCATCACTTTGCATCTGGCTAAACGTGGGACCTGGAGATTGGAACCGCTGGAGACTGGAACCAGTGTTCTTAGGCTTAGGAGGCAGGCGCCTTAACCCCTAAGCCATCTCTCCAGCCCATAAGATAGATTTCTTATAGATAGCAAGTGAATGGATCCTGTTTTCTGATCCAGGATCTAGCTTATTAATCTGTGTCTTTAAAGTGAGGATTTGAGTCTGTTGTTATTCAGAGTTATTACTAAGAAGTGTGATTTAGCTCCTGTCCAGTGGAAGATCTTGTGGAGCTTGGTGTTTTTGTGATCTTCATTTACCTTCATACCTATTCTAGCTTTCATTGATAGTTTTTCTTGTCTGTAGCCTCTTCTCTAGAGTGTAGCGTCTTCCATACAGTATACAGTATTCTCTGCAGGGCTGGCTCAGGGCTCATATCTTCATAAAGCTTCTATTGTGTGATAATAGTAGTTATGGTCTTTCAAAATTTAAAATACACTTCAAAGCCCTTCTTGATTTAGAGTTTCCATTGAAAAATCAGACACCATTCTGATGGGCTTATCTTTTTAAGTGACGAGATGTTTCTCTTTTTCTGCTTTTAGTACTTTCTCTTTGTTTTCTGTGTTTAGTGCTGTGAATTTCTTCTATTGTACTATTTTGTGTTCTATGTGCCTTTTATACCTGGATGAGCCTTTCATTAGTAAGACTGGGAATTTTTCTTTTACAATTTTTAATTTTTAAAAAAATATTTATTTATTCTTTTACTTGAAAGAGACAAGAGAGGGTAACAGAGACAGTGAGTATGGGTGAACCAGGGCCTCCTGCTACTGTAAATGAATTCCAGATGTATGCGCCACGTTGTGCATATGGCTTTACATGGGTACTGTGGACTAGTCATCAGGCTTTGCAAGCAAACATCTTTAACCACTGAGCCATCTTCCCAGCCCTCTTCTATAATTTTGAAAGATATTTTTATTCCTTTATATTGAGGAGCATGTACTACCTTCTTTTACCACTGCAAATGAATGTCAAGTACATGTTCTACTGTCTGTGTCTGTCTTTACATGAGTACTGGGGACTCAAACCCACATCATCAAGTTTTGAGAGCAAGTGCCTTTAACTGCTGAGGCATCTCCTCAGACCTTTTTATGCCCTTGGCCTTCTTGTTGACTCATGATTTGAATATTTGGTCTTTCTAAGGTGTCTCACATTTCTCTCATGTTCTATTCATATGGTTTTTTGAGACTTGTCATTGGTTTTGACCACCTCATCTACTTTCTCGGTCTTGTCCTCAAATCCTCAGTCAGTCTTCCACATGACATAGTCTGAATAGAGCTATATCATGTAATGAGATTGAAGGACAATTAAAAGCTTCCCAACCAAAACATTTAAAAATATAGGCCCCTTGGGCTGGAGAGATGGCTTAGCAGTTAAGGCGCCTACCTCCTAAGCCTAAGAACGCTGGTTCCAATCTCCAGTGATTCCAATCTCCAGGTCCCACGTTTAGCCAGATGCAAAGTGATGCAAGGGCGCAATGCCGCACTTGACCACAAGGGGGCACACAGATCTGGATTTCGTTCTCAGCAGCTGAGAGGCTGCTGGGGCGCCCATCTCTATCTGTCTTCCTCTCCCTCTCTCTCTGTCTCTTTCTGTGTCTCTCTCCAAAAAAAAAAAAAAAAAAAAAAATCTAGGCCCAGATGGATTCACTAGCAAATTTTACTAAATCTATATAGAAGAACTAAAATGACTCCTTCTCTACTTATTTCACAGAACTAAAAAGGAGGGAATGCTACCTAATTCTTTATATGCAGGCCAACAATTGTTGTCTCCAACCTAGAGAGTCAGAAGACCTGGTAGCTGCTTAGTGCACAAAGCTGGATGCAGGTTGGGAAGTCAGCAATCCTAATAGTTTCTCAGTTCACGAGGTTAGATGCCTAAACAGTCCTATTCTGGCACTGAAGGCCTGGAGAATTCCTGGCTACTTGTCTCCAGTCCATGTTGGAAAACTTATTAAACTGAGTTCCAATGTCTACAAAAAGATACCTGAAGTAGAGTACATGTGTACCAGTGCACAGCATGGGAGTAGTCAGGCAAAAATCCCTGTGTCCGCCCCAAGCTTCTTTATATGTAGTCCATAACTGGAAGAGCCACCCACTCTGGAGGAAAGATTTCCTCCCTCCATTAATCCTTCTTGGAAATGCCCTCACAGATCTTCCCAAGAGGTATTCCTCTTACTTGAGTAACTCAGACCCAGAAAGAAAAACACAGTATGTGCTCACTCATGTAGATCCTTCAAGTCTATATTGGAATTATGCTCTGTAGATGCCAGGAAGGTAGAAAGGGAACATAAGAGGGATGGGGGAAGAGGTTGGAGTGGGGGAGAATAGTAGAATGCTTATGATATGAAATAAAGAGAGGAATAGTGAGGAGAAATAAGCAAAGATAGAGGCAAAGGGATGAGGGAAAGGAGATTATAGGGGGAGAGTTAACCAAAATGAAGGACTTATTAAAAACTTAAGTGGAAACCTACTATTTTATAAGCTAATTAAAAGTATTTTTTTTAACAAAGAGTTTGAGAAAAGAGAGACTGATTGAGAGGGGAAGGGGATATGATGAAGAGTGAAGTTTCAAAGGGGAAAGTGGGGGAGGGAGGGAAATAACATAGGATATTGTCTACAATTAAAGAAGTTGTCAAAAATAAATAAATAAATAAATAAATAAATAAATAAATAAATAAATAAATAAGAGTTTGAACAAAGGAAGCCTACATGGGTATATAAAGTTGCTCCCAGAAGACATAAGCTATATATATAATATCAGTGTAAACAGTTCCCAATGAGTTGTTTTTCGAAGAGGTTATAGGGGCCCCTAAAATAATTTAGTGTTTTACCACTGCTCTTGGTTGCCTACCAAAATTAGATGGTTTAAGTTACTGCTTAAGACATTACATGCTTTAGTTGCATGACAGAGAGAAATGAGAATTTAGGCTAAGCTGAATTAAGCTTCCTACTGTCTAGTTTCCATAGTGTTGTAAGGTGCTTACTCAGTGTGCTGGGTGAAAAGATGTTATCGGGCTGGAGAGATGGCTTAGTGGTTAAGGCGCCTGCCTCCTAAGCCTGAGAACGCTGGTTCCAATATCCAGAGGTTCCAATCTCCAGGTCCCACGTTTAGCCAGATGCAAAGTGATGCACAGGTGCAATACTGCACTTGACCACAAGGGGGCACACACATCTGGATTTCGTTCTCAGCAGCTGAGACACTGCTAGCGCGCCCATCTCTGTCTTCCTCTCCCTCTCCCTCTCTCTCTCTCTCTGTCTCTCTCTGTGTCTCTCTCCAAAAAAATAAATAAATAAATAAATATTTAAAAAAATATATATGTTATTAACAGTCGTAGCCTATACAAAACTGCTTAGCAATATGTACCCACTGTACCCATGCAATAATGGCATGGCTGTTATGGGGATAATCAACCACTTTCTGCCTGGATTGGAAGCCTGTGTCTTGGTACTGTAAACCTGATTAAAAGTAAGTTGCTAGCCGGGCGTGGTGGCGCACGCCTTTAATCCCAGCACCCGGGAGGCAGAGGTAGGAGGATCGCCGAGAGTTCAAGGCCATCCTGAGACTACATAGTTAATTCCAGGTCAGCCTGGACCAGAGTGAGACCCTACCTCGCAAAACCAAAAAAAAAAAAAAAAAAAAAAAAAAAAAAAAAAAAGTAAGTTGCTAGGAAGGCCCTAGGGGAAAACCTACTACTGCTGTTTTTTCCTAAATGGACAAGCTGTCAAACTATCTTCTAGTTCCATTTATGCTACTCTGCCCTGGTCATATAAATATCTTTTTGCAGTGGGCAGATATTAATGTGGAGACACATAGCTGGCAAAAGTGCTGTGAATAAGTAACCAAGATGTGCTCATGTACTCAGTCTTATATGTGACATTGGTGTCACCTCTTCTGAGGCTCAGGGAACACTGCAGAAGACGGGTGGAAAGGACATTAACAGAAAGAGGATGCTGAGGAGTGTTGTGGAATTCTGTTTTTTGGACACGATTTGACTATCGCACTTACCAATTCACAGCTGGTGTGGTTTCCTTCACAAGATTGACCCTGTCATCATTCCCTCTAGGATGTGGGAGGAGCTCATGAGATTCCTCCAAGAGTAACTATTGGAAATTGATGGTTGCTGGGGGAGAGGGAGTCATCTTCTTCACCAGTGTAGCCAATGATAAACTGCCCATACTCCAGAAAATAACCTCCCACCCATGTTCGTGCAAGCAACCCGAATTTAACTTAGTGGGTCACAATAAAAAAAAAAAAAAAATGAAAACAGGAAGGGGATTATTTTGGAAGAAATGTTTGGTGAGAGGGGTATAAGAGAGAATAATTTGGAGGTACAGTGTCAAAATAGAGATGATATAAGAATGAAATTGTCAAAATAAAACTTAAGTTCATTAAGTTAAAAAAATTCTCTAAGTGCTTTTTTTGGTTTTTAGATCCCAAATATCAATCAAATCATTGCCTTCAATGACCACTGATTGCTTTTATGCACTCAAAGAGGAATAAATGCATGTATTTTACATACCTGTCTTGAAATGTTAGCAATAGCAATCTTCAGCAGCCTGTGAAAACTGCTGTCCTCGGGTCTGACGCAGGAGCCCAAGCAGCACACAGCAGGACATGGGGAGGGGATGGTGTCTTTAAGGTGGTGAAGCAAAAGTCACTAGAACACACCAGTGTGAGCTAGGACATACAAGGACAGCAGGAGACCCATGTCAAATCTTGAGGCCCATGACCCTGGTGACCTGATGTTGCGGGAAACCTTTTTTCCCCCCTGGGTTGAAGAGAAGCCATGTCTTCTCCCCATATAAGGCACAGATGACAGACCAAAGGACATATACACCAAAACCAGATTTGGTGAACCAGTGAGTACATTGGAATTATTTACAGAGCAGGATGAGGGGTTGTTTACAGAACAGTGGGTGACTCAAAGGCAGCCACACCAAGAGAAGTCTCATCTTGGATGACCCCCCCTCATAGCTACTTCAACTCAAAGACAGCTGCATCACCAGAAAGCCTACCTCAGCATAGGTGGTGACTCATGAAAGCTGCTTTGCTGGAACACACTGCTCCACTTGCAGGCAGCTCTATCTGAGAGTCTCTCCCCCAGTAGCTGTTTCGTGTTGAGAAAGCCTTAGGGCGTTCTTGCAACTCTTTCCCAGACTTGTTGGCTTCGTGAGTCTGTGGAACTTTCTTTCTGCCCCTCCCAGGAAGGAATGATTCAGTTTCTAATTAACATAACCTTGGGGAGTGGCTGAATGACCTTTAGGTTTTGGGTCTCCCAGACCTGACTTCATCAATCAGAGCCTCATTCCTCTTCGTTTTGGAATTTGCTCTGGAGCCAGATCCCTTTACACACCTGCCTGTAAAGCTGACAGAGGTCCCAGGAAGGGACAGAAGGCATGGGTTAGTGAGGGTGCAGTTATAGCGGCAGCTTTAGCTCCCCTTTTCAACTCTCATGCCAGCTCCCATATTGTTGCCTTGTTACAGGGAAGAACACTAGAAAGTATACTTCTTTGAAAACTATAAACCTGCACTGTAAACCTTCCACAGGTAAAAACTGAGAAATTAAAAAGTCACGGGTTAGTTAGGTATCACCTGAAAAATCACAATAGGTGGGTGTGGTAGTGTATACCTTTAATCCCAGCACTCAGGAGGCTAAGGTTAGAAGACAAGGTGAGTTCAAGCCCAGCTGGGCTACAGAGTGAGTTCCAAGTCAGCCTGGGCTAGAATGAGATCTTGCATCAAAAAAAAAAAAAAAAAAAAAAAAAAGGGGGGGAGGGAGGGAGGAAGAGAGGGAACGAGGGAGGGGAGGGAGAGTAGAAGGGAAGGAGGGAGAGTGGGAGGGGAGGGAGGGTGGGAGGGAAGGAGGGAGGGTGGGAGGGAAGGAGGGAGGGTGGGAGGGAAGAAAGATAGTAGAAGGAGAGAAAAACAGAAAGCAATAGAAGAGTTCTGATAACACTGGCATGTTAAAGAAAGCCATCCCATTCCCTGGAACAGGACCCAGGCTTCCTCCTCCACACCCTTACTGAGTGCATTTTGACCTTCCTCGTTCTGTTTCATGTTCTTGCAGTTTGTCAGGCTATCACCAGTCCTGAATACTACTGAACCTGGCTGGCTGGCTTGTTACTGTTTTTTCATGTAAATCAAAATTGTTTTGAAATAATTTAGTATATTCACAAGGTTAAGCAACCCCCATCTCCATGTCGTTACAAAACATTTTCTTCATCACTCCAAAAAGAGGAAAATGCTCGTAGCTGTGAAACAGTACAACTCATGTCTACTCACCCTCCAGCCCCTGACAATAAGCAATCTACTTTTTCTCTACAGATTTAACAATTCTAGGTAGTTCATATACATAGAATCCTATCATATGTAACATTTTGTTTCTGACTTCTTTAAATTAGTACTTAGGTTTAAATGTAAATTAGAATTGAGGCCCATCTATACATCTATAATATGTATAAATAATTCAATTCTTTTTAAGGAGCATTGTGTTTATGCTACTTTGTTTATTCACGTATCTCCCAATGGGCATTGTGATTATTTCCACTTTTTCACTAGCCGTGTTTGTTTGCTGCCCCTGTGTTTCAGTTCTCTGCTCTCAAAGCAAGGCACACTTAATTCATTATACTCGCTTATTACATCTGATTCATTATGCCACTGCTCAAAAATCTCAAAATTTTAAGCCTGTCTTGACCTAGTAGATTGACTTTAACCTAAAAAGACCTGGCCAATGTGATTCAAGAGGAAGTTGCTGGGGCAACACCTGGAAAGTGCCTTTTGAGGGTGGAAAATATTCATCTCTCTTCCTTCTTATTTAAAAAGCACTTTGAGGCCTCTTCTACTGTGAGGGCACTGAACTTCTCTTATCCCCACTACATTTCTTTCTGCTTGTCACTTATAACTTTTTCATGTGCTGTATCTTATGTAGAATTTGGAGCAGTTTCATCCCTGAGGCTTGAGATTTTGAACTGAGGTAGCCCATAAGGTCTCATATAATCTTTGCCAAATCCATCAGATCTCAAAAAGTCTCTAAGGTGACTTTGACCAAATCTTCAGTCATTAATTAGTACTTATGGTATTAAATATATTAAATTAATAAATGTTTCATTTAAAACAGTATTTCACTGTCTTCTCTCATATGTACGTGGTGCTTTTCTTTCAGTCTTTGTATCATCACTCCTTATTTCTTTTACTTTTCTTGAAATAGCTATTTTTAAATCCTTAAATACTTTGTCTTTCTGATGCTTCTCATTTTTAGATAATACTGGTAACATGCATTTTCATGAGGTGCTTTGGGAGGTGATGGTTAAAAATCATTTGACTCAAAGCTCTTCCCCATTGTGCACACTTCAATCCCCAGAATATAAATCCATTTTGTAATTACTCCAATATTCTCAGCTCAGAAACTTTGCCTGACACACCATTCCATATGTTTATGATTCTCTGAATGAAAAAGGGTTCCCTGACAACCATTCAGACTTTTCCCTTTAATTTCCATTTATGCCTTATTGTCTTATAATGTTCAACTGAAAATATATGTTGCAATATTGTGTGACATTATCAGTATTACTTAAGATTTTATATACCCATATATCAGCCAAACATCAGATAAATCTCACTATTCTCTTTTCTGTACATCTTCCTTCCTGGTAGAGTACAGGTAATAGATTCAATTTCTTCTTCATGACAAGTTGACTTTAAGCATTTCTTACAAACTGAAGAGAAGAATCAATTTGCATTTTGGGTTGAATTATTTTTAAATGTGAACTGAAAATGGAATTTGGCTTAAGGTTTGTGCAATTAAAGTGATGGTGCTAACGGCAGTGGTTTTTAGTTGAAACTTATTTCAGGGTTGATTTTTAAGAATCCTGCCAAGCCAAGACATGAGACTAATTTGAAGGTCTTGATAATAAATAATGTTGTTTAAAAGAAAGGGGGTGTTCTGATGATTTGTAATCCTGCAATAATGGCTTCTAAATAGTTAAGATTAGTCTGAGAGATGAGAGCAGTTCCACCTTCTATGCCATATGCCAGCAGGGGACAAAAATCAATCTTGCAGGGGCTCTGATTGCTTCTGCTGCGGGATTCTTGTCAGCAGATTCAAAGTGTGCAGGGCAATGAATCTTCCAAGAGGTAGAGGTGCTGCCCATCAGCTGGAAATCTTTTTTTCCCAACTTCTGGTAGGGTATCTGCTTGTGATAAATTAAGAGGAGAGGGGAAAATAGAAGTACTTGGTGCAACAATTTTAATCCTGTGTTATCAGTACAGAGAGAACGCGACACCAGTCCCCATGGCTTTGAAATGAAAAATGTACCCTTGGAAAGAGTGAGCTTGAAAGTTAAGGAATAAATAAAACAATGGTCTTTGTCATCTCAGAAGCCTGCTGTTCAGCAATGATCAAGAGAGGACCATAGTAAGACTAGATTCCTGAATTAATTAATAAATACTAATGGCAGAAGCAAGATATATAGATTAAACACACATTGGAAGCAATGAGAAAAGAGAAATTGAAGTTGTATCATAATGAAAGACATAGATATGAACAATAAGAGAGAATGTGGACAGTGTGGTACGCAGAGTCACGGATCCTGAACACATCTACATTCAAATCCCTCCAAGCTGAAAATATATCACTTTGCATGGCAAAGGGGACTTTACAGTTCTGTAATTAAGCTATATATTTTGAGTTTACATTATCCTGCATGCAAGGTGGACCCAATGTAATTACAGGGTCCTCAGAGTGGAAGAGGGACACAGAAGGCAAAATAACAGGAGGACTCAACTTGCCCTTGCAGGTTTTGAGGGTAAGAAGCAGAGCCTGTGTCGAGAAATGTAGCCGCTAGAAGCTTGGAAAGGCAAGAACATATGCTCGACTAGAGCCTATGGAGTCTAAGGTAGCCCTGGTCACAACTTGATTTTGGCCTAGTTAGGGCCACACTAGACTTCTAGTCAAAAAAAAAAAATTGTCAGTTGGTGTATGTGTGCAGTTTCAAAGCCCTGGGATAATGTGTTAGAGCAGCAACAGAAAACTAACAGAGGCAAGATATGAGAAAGCCAAAATAACACAGAAAATATTCAAGTATGTGGTGCAAGTTTCTCCATGTTATCATTGAGGGTGGATGGCTCTCATAATTTTTCATGGAAAGATATTCTGGAACAGCCATTCTCATGGTTTCTGATTGCCTTCTAATAATCTCAAATATGTGAAATCATGCACACCCTTGAGCCTAAAAAATACACCAACAGAAATTGAGTAAAATTATTAGAGTGAGTTGAGAATAGCTTGTTTTGTAAGAGTCATTTGAATAAACTTAAGTATATCCTCAAATAGCACATTTATACAGTCATTAAAAATTAGCTAAATGAAATGTATTGGAAAGCAGTCTCAAAGTGCTGATTTGGGGCCTAGAAGGATGGCTTAGCAGTTAACACGCTTGCCTGCAAAGTCAAAAGACTCAGTTTCAATTCCCCAGGACCCACGTAGGCCAGATGCACAAGGTGGCACATGCATCTGGAGTTCATTTGCATCAGCTGGAAGCCCTGGGGCACTGTTCTCTACCTCTCTCTATCTCTCTCTCTCTCTTTCAAGTAAATAAAATTAATTTTAAAAAACTTTTTAAAATATTGATTTGGTGCCAGTTACAAAATATGTAGTACATGATGATGCTGGCAAATAATAATGAAAATGCTGGTGTATGATATTGGACTGATTACAGATATATCACACCAATACTTTATACCATTTCTTCATGTGTCAGCAAACATATCCATGAAAAGTGAGTGTGTGTGTGCAGAATGTGTTTTCTCTAGGGGTTAAGGAAAAGATAATATACATTTCTACATATGAAATGTTCTGCCAGTATATGTTCATGTGCATGTGTACACACAAAATTGTATCTCTATCCCTTCTAACCAACTGCTGGTATAAATATGAAGTGTATATTTTTCTTCAGGCTCTCTGCTATACAATGTTATGTAACTGAACCCATTTGAAAAGAAAAAAGTTTAGTCTCCACTAAAAATGAAAATTTAAGAAATATCACAATAGTGAATGGTCAATAATGTGTTGTGTGATCTTTTCCCTGGCCTAAGCCCCTTAAGTACAATGTCAGTCATGAGACAGTTTCCCTAAAGACCTGTAGTTGGTGATCATGCAAAATACTAAAATCTCTCCAAAACGCAATTTGGCAAAATATATCAAAATCCTTAAAAACTATACCCTTTGACCTAGTAATATCATTGGTAAGAATCTAAATGAATAGTAGGCAAAGGTTATTACATGTGGAAATATTCTTAAGACTTGTTTAGTTATGTATAGGAACAAATTGGGAAAATCCTTCATGCCCAATAAGAGGGAAATTGGGCAGTAATTTAAAATAATGTTTTCAAAGAATATTTAATTACATGGGAAAATGTGTTCAATATGTTGTTAAATGAATAAGAGCAGGCTGAAAATTGAATATACAATACGATTCCACTTTAGACAATAAAAGGGGGCAATATACCAATTGTTAAGAATAATTATCTCTGGGTAGTAGAACCCGTTTGTAGGTGTTTTTGACTATAGATGTGTTGGTGTATACCCACTGACATCCTCTTCTATCTTACCACTTGCAGGCACTGTTTTTCAAATTAAGATTAAGACAGTGTTTGCTGGTCAAAGTATGCCATCCTCTCTTGAAATAGCTGAGTTGTTGAAGCTATCTGCCAGAATTTAGTTGAAATTGAAGCATTCTGTCTCTGGGCAAGCTGCTGTGCCCTGTCAGTCCCCTTTAGTGGTCCCACTACCTACTGACTATAATCTGCAGTGTTTCACAGGAAGCCGTGGCCTTCTCTAGGCATTGCAAGCTTTTGTACAGAACGAGTCTGATGCTTTGGCCATGTCCAGGGCAGTGAGCAGAGCACTAGCCATCTAACCATCAGAGCATTAGGATAGCACATGCTCTGCAGTGATACACAGGAAGCTTGCCCCCACTTGGTGCTCATTCATGAAAACACACCACCACACCAGAGAATGCTCACAACCTTCCATCAGGTCAGAGATATCTTTTCCATTCTTTCTTGTCATAATCAGCTGTGCCCTCCCTTCTGTTCCTCCCCACAGCTGAGGGCACTGTGCTGCAGACTAGTACAATGTCAGACCTTTTGAAAGGACCCGTGTAATGGATGAGGGGTGTAGCTCAGTGACAGAGACCTTGCCTAGCATGTCCAAGATACTGGGTTCAATCCCTAGCACTGGAAAAAAAATAAAATAAAATGCTTGGGGAAGTATTTTCTTCACAATATGAGCACCTGAAGAATAACCTGCCTCATCCACCCATTTCCTCCCAGCACCTAGCACCTATGCACAAAGACAGTATTCACTAAGTGTTTTAATTCCTTGAATACATAGTGATATGTGGGTGTGGGTGTCCACTCATGTGTGTACATATGCAGGGCTATGGAGTCTTTTTTATTCTAACGGTCGTGCAAGATGGGAAAAGGTCATTCTGTCTTCCTTTTTTGAAGTTTTACTAAGGCTCAAATAAAAGGGAAGAAGCCATTCCATTTCATTCTACGAAAATGCAGAGTTGCCATGCAAGAGATCAAAGCTGTGTTAACTCTTGCAGTTATAGCCACTTACCATTTACTATCATTTAGTGCTCTGGAAAAGGTACTCTACTAAATAGTACCCAAGTGGCCTGGCAATTTATTAAGTGAGCAATTTATTCTTTTCTCTCAGAACTAAGATCAAACCATTCACCATTCAAATTCTCCACATTCCTCAGAGATAACAAGGTTGGAAAATATTCTTGTCTTCGGGATGGGGAAACTAAAGTTGAGTCTTGAGTCAACTTAGAAAGAAAGAAAGAAAAAGAAAAGATTTTTCCTTTGCCTGACGCAAGTATGCATTATTCCTTTCCTAAATTCAGATGAAGTTTAAACTGTAGCTTTCTCTTTTCTCCAAATGTGTGGAGAGGGAGCTGCTCTGGGGATTCAGGTGGTAGCGCCAGCCGGCCGCTCTGTGAGAGGTGGAGCACAGGGAGAGATGGTGAGAAGATGGACGCGTTCAGTCAATGAATGATAAATGGGGAGCGGTGAGTTATGAAGTCTCACGAGGCCAGCAGTGCTGGAAGATTTAAAGGTCTTTGTTCTTTACCAGAAGTTATCAAAAGCAAATATTCCAGCTAAATTCGTGCCAATAGTACAGTCAATCCATTTTCACATTTTATCCAGGACTCCTGTTGCTGTTCACATTAGGAAAAAGTGGTTTCCACCCCAACCCTCTCTCGTGCCCAGTCAGATTGGCCTAAGGCAACATGCTCTCACTCCAGTCTTGGAAGAAACTGCTGGTGCCATGGATCCACGCAGGAACAGAGCTCCTGGGCTCTGCGCTTCCCCCAGAGCCTCTTTGGTTATGAAGGTGGTAGCAACAATAATCACAGGACACACAAGCTGCAGATTACACACTATTTCCTTTGATTAACCTGAAAAACAGTTCTACAGCGGGGGTATTTGTTATTATTACTACCACAACCAAGGAAACAGATTCAAAGAACTGAAGTGCCCCATGTTCACACAGGGAGGAAACCGTGGAGCCTCTTCTTTTGAGCCCAGCCCCGTGACACTCCAGAGCACATGTTTGTACTTCCCCCTCCACAGATGGTCCCTCTGGGCTTTGCTATCCCATGTGGATTTCTCGGGGGAAAAGTTGCCGCAATATCCCAGAACCTCATTGTGTTTCAGCCTACTCTTCAAAAAAGCAAGAACGCTGCTTCTAACTATCCCATAGGTTAGCGTTGCCCAGACGTGGGCTGGCATCCTCCACAATGAACCCAAACTTCATATTCAAGAAAACATTTGCTAACATGACTCTGCACAGCTCACATCAGCTCAGTGCTAAAGTAAGAAAATCGGTGATCATGGCACCTCCATGAGATCAGGGAACTACAGTTCACAGCCCACAGAGGAATTCCTCGCTTAGTACCTGTGTGAAATGAATGACACACCAAGGACACAATTCTCTTATAATACAGAGGAAGCATCTGAAAATATCTACTATCTAGTATTTTACTCTTGAGATTTTTATGAACATGTCAAAGTCATTCGCTAAAATAGAGCATGTCCTAGTGACTGTTTCCATCACCAGGAGAGTAAACTGTATTAACTATAGACCCAGCATGAATAAATCTATTGGCAGAGAGATGCCTGGGGTTCCAAGAAATAGCCAAACATCCGGAGTAAAATTTGCTTTCAGATGGATATACATTAAAATATTAGTAATTGGGGTTAGAAAAATGGCTTAGCCATTAAAGGCACTTGCTTAAATATCCTGAGGCCCAGTTTTCATTCCCCAGTACCCACTTAAAGTCAGATACAAAAAGTGACACATACGTCTGGAATCTGTTTGCAGGGCAAGAGGCCCTGGCATGCCCATATTTTCTCTCTCCCTCTCTCTTTCTCTCTATATAATAAATAAATATAAAAGATTAATAATTTCCATACTTAAGTACTTCACTTGCTAATTATCTTCATTGGCTTTCATCTCCTCTGTATTTATACATTCCAACAACAAACCTATTTGGCTTCTATAAGAAAAAATTTTCAGTGTACAAACTTCAGGACAAAAATCCTTCCGATATATATAAACAGTACCTATTAATATCAACTAAGACTTATTGTGCATTGTTTCATATGAAATAACTTTTTAAATGCTCACAATAGCTCAGTGATATGTCCCTATTTTACAGATGAGAAAATTGAGGCATAGAGTTGTAGAATTGTTTGTCCAAGTTTAAATACACTAAGAAAATCAAGAAGACAGCACTGCAAAAGGCAACCTTATTCCAAAGCTTGCATGTCCAAACAGCTCATCATTTCATCATACTGTCAATACAAAACTGTGAAAAATAGTCACCAGAAAAATTCATGAAAATGCCACCAAAATATTAGCAATGATTTTTTTCCCTGCAATGTAATTGTGAGTGGTTTCTTCTAATGCAGACTCTTTTGTTTTTCTATTATTTTAATAATAGCTTGACATATGGATTTTTAGTTCTTTTTTAAAGTACTAGAATTGGCCATCACAAACTGAAATATGGAAATCCACTACAAATATTCCCAAATAAACCTAAAAACAGTGGAGACAAAGCATGAAGAGCTTCAAAGGCAAATTCCATAAGTCTGAGAGACTTGTTAGAAAGAAACAGGTGCAGCATGGGGTCCTCGTGAATTCAGTTTGACTTTTGTCCACTGCTAAGAAGGCAGAGAAAACAGACTCAATATTAGTTGGACAATTCTCAAATCACTTCAGAAAGTTAGCTATAAAGAAAGAATCAATCTTGTTAAACACTAGCCTGCATTTTGGCCCTGAAATTTCTGGCATCTGGCTGAAAAAAAAAAAAAAACAATGGTAAACTCAACCAGCTCTTCAATTTTCAAATACATAATATAAAGTGAGCCAACTTCCAAAAGTGAATCCAACTAATCTGAATACAAGAATACACGGAATGACAAGAGTTCACACAGCAAAGATACAATATAGCTGTGTTATGAAAACTGCCCTGATCATAAACACACTGATGTGTTTAACAGACTAATTCTGTGAAGCCAGAATTTAAATCAGAAACACACACACACACACAGAAATACTAGGCTGCTAGGCCCTATGACTATCTATTCTGTACTCAGAAAGCCCTTTGTGGGTTTAGTTCCATCTCCTGGAATGTTTATTTTTATTCCTTTTCCTACCTATCTGTATTCTGAATATACACCAAGAGTTGAGTCACAGGCTCACACGAGTACTATCTACTGCACACTTGTTGCTGTGGGTATTCAATATTTATTGACTGTGACCAGGATAGAAACTATTTAGTTGTCAGGTCACTAGACTGCAAACTTCTTCGATTTGGGATCATATCTCTTACCAACTTTTATTGGTCTGTCCCTTAATGCCTAGTACAAAGCTATGAATCAGATGGCCACCCTGTTGTTAATATTGAGTTGATTTGTGCTGTATCAATATATTCTTCCAGGATGTTGTGCTTAAGAAGTAGATGGGGGAAGGAGAAGTAACAGTGCAAACGAGTGCTCAGGAAAGAAAGTACAGAGAGCCTGTGGTCAAAAATTTTGAAGATGAGCCATTATTGTACTGCCTGTTCAAGATTCACTTCCTAATCTCACCTATGCTCTTGTCTGGAAGTCTTGGGATACACAAGACTGTGATACCAGCCATGCTTCTTGTGTTAACCACTGAACCTACAGGTTTAATTTTATACCTGAAATATACCCCAAAGGGCTATGTTGAAAGTCACTCACCAACTGCCTAGAGCTGGAAGTAGATGAATAAGCGTCTCTCCTCAGCAGCTACCAGAACATCATTAAAAAGCCTTCTTCAGAAATAGAACATGAGGTCTATCAGCAATGAACTGAGGAACAGTGGTCAAACAGGCTCACAAATCTTCTCCCTGATTCATGCTACTCACACATATTCCATCCTTATGACAATTCAAGTGATAAAGTTTAAGGACATTATGCAAACAAGAAAGGGGTTTAATACTCAACACCTACCAATGCAGAGATCCAGAGGCTCCTAAGAGCTCATCACTGAAGTAGAATTAAAACTCACCTACCACAGCTCAGGGAATTTTGCAGAAGAGGGGGGCGGAAAGATTCTAAGAGCCACAGGTTGAGACATCATGCCCAGAGCCATTCCCACCCCACCCCCAAAATAACTGACTGCTGCTCCCACAATGCATAACCCACAGTTCCATAGGAAATACCTGCAACCCCACTGAAGAGCTTCAACAGAATGGGGGCAGGGGCAAGGGAAGAGGATACCAACACATGATATATCCATATGCAATATGTTGTTAATAATAATAAAAGAAGACAAAAAAGAACGGGACTTAATACTTTTTCATTGCTTTTATACACCAGAAAAAAACATTTATTTTAATATGAATTTTTCCCAAGATTTTACTGTAGGTGACAACAATGATAACTACATAAATAACATATTTTCATTTACCCTGAATGTTAGATGACACCTCTGAATGCAAGGCATATACTCCTTCCTTTATAGCATAGTCGTTATTTAAAATTAGTGTGACCAGATCACTGAAGCTATGCTTCAGTAAATAGGGAATGCCAGTGTCCAAGAAGACCATTGGTTGATATACAAACAGATTTTTCCCCTTCCTCCAGGAACACAGCCTGTGGCTACACTCTGCAGACTACTTATAATCATTTTGACCCAGAACTGCCTTTACAGCACTAGACATAACCAAAATTAATCCTGCCAGGTTTTGAATGCTCATTGGATTTTGACAACCTGACTTACCCATGTCTCTCATCCCTCTCACTGGCCACCAGTCCAGTCTAAAAATATCCCACACCAGCCATCATTGCATGGATGATCATAACTGATTATTTTTCTCCTAAACCTGGTTTGGCTCTGACCCTTTTCTGTCCCCGTTTCCTGGATGCATGTATTCCCTGCCATGATGTTGGGCCTCAACAGAAACCCACAATGAGGGCTAGCAGACATGAACTGAAATTTCTGCATGTGTGAGCCAAAAACAAAACTGTTCTCCATCAAGTTCTTTTTCTTGGAATATCTTTTAATTATGAAAGACAAAATAGTAGTGTCATAATAATAATAAATATAACAAGTTTTCTTCTACTTTATACTCTCTTTTCAGACATCTGCCTTTTGTTCTCAAGGGGCAGACTGTCCCTTCTGCTAATCACTCCTGCCTTAGCTCATGTGATCAGATTTCTCCCTCTTCCTTCTCACCCAGAGCTGACATCTACACCTGTCTCTTTGCCCCTCTCATGCCATGCTTTGAGAACTTCAACTTGCATGAAGCCAAGGCATCAAATCACACATTCCTTCGGTCTTTGGACTTCTGAGCTCCAAGCATCTTTTCACCATTCGTATTTCTCCATGGTGATGCCAAAAATCCTCATCCTCACCACTCATGGGGTCATATGCACTTTCAACCATTACCAATCTGTCCAGCGATCATCTTACCATTATACATCCTTTCAGCTCACATATGTTAATGTTCTTATCATTTCATGACTTCACTGAGAATTATCTTCACTGTTTGGTGCACTCTGCATCTTGCCACTAACCTTCAGATCTTTCCTAATGTAGCACAGATCACATGGTCACTGTGCTCAACATTTTGTGAACACCATTACTTAAATTGTCCTACTGTCCCTCTATTGCATTTAACTGGAAGTACATCTACTCTGACTAGATTTACTCACCTAATGTCTACTAGCAAACCATTAAACATTTCATTTATGACTACTTAATTTGGTACCCAAAAATATATGATAATATTATTCTGGGTATTAAATTGAAATTTTCTTCTTTCAAAATGTTTACATTATGCCACCTTTAAAGATTAAATTCTGTGTGTCAACTTGACAAGGTCACAAAGTATCCCATGTGTTTGGTTAAACAATATCCTGGATTTGGTTAATTAATATTTAGCAAGGATGATTCTATAGTAGATTAATCTTTCGATTAATGGAAGCATATTGCTCTCCCCAGTGTGGGTGGGTCTCCAGCCCACTGATGGCCTAAACAAAACAGAAGGTTCAATAAGGGAGAACTTACCACCTCCACAAGCTGTGGCACATCTTCTTGGTCAGCATAACTCCTACAGGAACTTATACTGAGGTTTGCTGGGTCTCCAGATTGCCAACTGTAGGTCATGGAACCTCTCAGCCTCCATAGGCCAATTCCTTATGATAATGTATGCAGAGATGTGTGTATTTCTTCATATTATCACCCATTGGTAGCCACAAGTTGTTGCTTCCTGGATTCTTCATGGATATCAAAATCTGCAGGTGCTGTGGTTCCTTACATAAAATGACACAGAATCCACATGTGACCTGTTATGTCTTCCATGTGCTTTATAGTGTCTCTAGCTCACATCCTATCAAAAGCAATGTGCATCCTCTGTAAAGGATTGCTTACTATATTGTTTAGGAAATGCCAGCAAGAAAAATAACAATGGATATTTTCCATATGAGTGCAATTTCTTCCAACTATTTCCAATCTACAGTTGATTAAATCTTTGGATTCAGAGCCCACAAGTACAGACACTGATTGTACGTTCAATCAAATTTGTTGTTTCAGTTTTTCTGGAGAATCCAAATTAGTACATCTTGACTCTACTCAAATCCTCAACTGATGTTCACTTCTCATAATTTTGGTTATATTTTTTTTTAATTTTTTTTTAAGTATTTTATTTATTTATTTTTTGAGAGAGACACAGAGAGAGAGAGACAGAGAGAGAGGGAGAGAAAGACAGAGATGGGCGCGCCAGCAGTGTCTCAGCTGCTGTGAACGAAATCCAGATGCGTGCACCCCCTTGTGGTCAAATGAGGCATTGCGCCCTTGCGTCACTTTGCATCTGGCTAAACGTGGGACCTGGAGATTGGAACCGCTGGAGATTGGAACCAGCGTTCTTAAGCTTAGCAGGCAGGCGTCTTAACCCCTAAGCCATCTCTCCAGCCCAATTTTGGTTATATTTTGCTGTATGTTTTAAGAAAAGTTAACTGCAGTCCAAAGTACTACAAACTTCTATTCATTCCCATATCTTACCTCCATGGTTCCTCTTTCCTGTACAAACAAAAGTAATGTTTCCATTTTATCTAAGGCCAAGTCCTCTATTTGTATTCTAAATCCAAATCCCTCTTACCTATTAAAAGTTTCATCCTACAGCTATTGTCTTTCTCCACTTTTTCCAATCATTTCCTTAGAAATATAAACATACCTTACTATCAAACATTATTTTACTTTTAGAGTTTTTTCTTTGCACTTTTATTTATTTTTATCTGAAATGAGAGAGAGAATGGGCATGCCAGGGCCTCTTTCAGAGGCAAAGGAACTCCACACACATGTGCCACCTTTGTGCATCTATGTTTATGTAGGTACTGGGGAATCAAACCCAGGCTGCCAGGCTTTGCAAACAATGCCTTAACTGCTTAGCAATCTCTCCAGGACTCAAACAGTATTTTGAAAAGAAAGGAATTGCTTTCTTAAATCTCTTTCTCCAGCCTTTACCCTATTTTACTGGGCTCCATTAAAGCCAACTTTGTGTTTAAATTATCTCTATTCACTGTCTTTAACACCTGACCTCCCAATGTCTTCTCAGGGCACTGAATACTGAATCCTTATGAACCCTTCAGGGAAAGAATCTGGTCTTTGGTGAACAACAACTTCCTCTGATGGCTGACTTCTCTAGAATTCTGTAGTAACCGCCCACCCCACACACATACATAACCTGGTGTCAAACACCTTTGCTTGGCCACACCCCCTCAATTTCTATTGCTAGCTTTCCAAATTTTGTCAGTAGTCTGATGATATAGTACACCAAGGTTCTATCTGCAGTCTTCAGATGAACCCATCAAATTTCCATTATCATCTATATGCTAATAAAACCCTGGTTATTCTCCCCTTACACTCGAAACCCCTCCTTTTAACTGCCTATTTGACATCTCTATTGGTATGGCATAGAAATCTCAGTCTAAAGGTAAACTGAATAAAGGTATCACAGAACCACTAGGTTTTCCCAAACATGTATTTCCTATTTTTATCCATGCCTTTTCTACCTTATTAAATGCCACCGTCATCTACTCAGTTGATCAGACTCGATACCCTAAAGCCAGTCTGTAATTCTTTCTCACCTTTTCTGTTCTTCTATGCAATTCTCCAATAAGCTTTTGGTCCTGCTTCTAAAATACATACCTGAACTACATCTGGGCAAAGCTACCTACATGAGCTAGGCTTGGCATGATGGAGGTCTATTATTTTGTGCCTCTACTTCTGCTCATCTCTCTTTATAATCCAGCTTCCACAAAGCAAACACTGACAGCCACATACACAATCACACTATATATACTCCATCCTTACCTGCTGTCCACTCCTCAACCCTTCTTCTGACTTCCCAACCTGTCAATAGAATTGTAATTTTTCACTCTGATTATAAGGTCTACTATTTTCTCTCCCTTCTCTCTCACCTTCCCAATACTTTCCTTTATTAAAGTTTAAGTGTCACACAGATATCTTTTATATATCCTTAAACTAGGTGCATGCCAACTTTATTGTTCTTACCTTTGCTATTTGTTCTGCATAGAATTTTTCAAAAAATTTGTCCAATCATCTTATCATCATATCACTTACTAGAAAAGGGGCTACATGGACACACACACACACATCAGGTACCTGCTGTCAGTACTTGTGAAGATGGGTAGTTATCTTCTTTGTCTATGTTCATTCTCTTTCTTCCTGACTCATACACTGATAATGGTAGTATAAATTAGTACAGCCTCTATAAAAATCAGTGATTGAGCTGGGTGTGGTGGCGCACACCTTTAATCCCAACACTCGGGAGGCAGAGGTAGGAGGATCGCCATGAGTTCAAGGCCACTCTGAAAGTACATAGTTAATTCCAGGTCAGCCTGCACCAGAGTGAGACCC